>OV651823.1:37191632-37303432 GCA_927349885.1 Psylliodes chrysocephalus
CAAATAAATAAGGACATGTTACTTTTATTGTTTTAAAAAAAATCATTGCTATATTTATCATTGTTAATGATAATACAAAAGATTTTAGGTGCCATTTAAACAGAGTAATTTGATTTTTTAAATCAATGTGAAACTTAGTATTTTTAGTTGTCTTTTGTGTATTTGTTATATTATTAACATGTATATAACTATACCATTTATTGATTACATGGTGATTTAATAGATAAATTACTTGTTAATTTATCGAATGTGTCAAAAAATTTGATAAATCACCCTGTGTTTTTAGTCCTGAAAAAACAAACTCCCAAAAACTAAAGCTTTTTATTATGATAGATTTTTTGGATATAGGATTTGACTTAAGAAATACCCAATATTTTACCTGTTATCTCAGAAAAAAGCTAGTCAATTGCAAATTTTGTTGGCCAATTGTATTGTAACATCTTTTGGCATTCGAAGAATATACACAGGGGTTAGCTAATCATCTTGTAAAATAAAATACTATTTTGTTTTTATTTATATCCATGTAATGCTAAATGCTATTTATAGTTTAATAATTTCACTAAAAATGCCATAAAAACGTACAACCGGTGACAAAAGAAGCATTTAAAAAATTTAACACCTATTATAGTTAAAAGCTTAAATTTTGGGAAATTTTTTTCAACTGAAAGAAATATTTGTAAGGTGAAGGGTGAGAAAAAGTCCTTTATATCTCACAAGGAAAGTCAATGTTTAATTGTTTAACAAAACATTGAGTGCGACCGGTTTCGAAGTGTCATCACTTCATCTTCAGGCTCGCCTAGTGGAAAGGAGAATATGTGGTGTAAGGTGTGTTAACTTGGAAACAAAACGATATATAAAATAATAAAAAAGAGAAAACTCACCATACTCTCCATCCACTAGGGAATACTACAAAAACAAGTTTCATCAATTTTGGGTTGAAATAAATTGTAAAATAAACCGATTTACACGTAATAAAAAGTTAAAAATATTTGAAAAACAAATATTAGTCAATTATAGTAAAAATTTAAAATATTCAAGACTATACAAAAACAAATCACATACATTAAACAGATTAAAAGATAAGGCCTATTTTAAACATTGTTGTTTCTTAAAAAAAAACTAACATTTTTTGAAAGGAGACCTGTCAAGTTAAGGCCTCTACAGGTGGTGGTAAGTATTATAACGAAAAAATTCTTGGGTAAACTTATGACAGGGTATAGTTAATAAGATGTAAACTATGAGTGAAGAATTATTTATTATCTATTATATAAGATTTGGGCCATGAACCAATCACCAAGTGTATGTGATGTAGGAAGAAGAAAGAAGAAGAAATGACTGGGTTAACTGTTGTGAAGCAACTGAAGAATAAAAGAAGAAAATGACGCATGTGGATATCAGACAATCTAACCTAATCTTTACACGTGCTCGTTGGTTTCTTATGGGAAAAAATATAAAAATTACTTACTGAAATGTACCCCTTGCAAGAAGATATGTGAATAGAAATAAAGGGGGGAGGTTAAAAAGGAAGTTAGAACGATAAATTTAGATTAGTGTTGAGAAAACAGGAGGAGTTTCTGACAATATCTGGGCATTTAAGCAACCAACAGGATTTAATTTTAAATGTCTCAATATCTCGAGGTTTTCGAAGCTATTAAGAGTAAATCTATTGTAGGAACTATGAAGGATTTCGAAACCTTCAGTTGAATCGAAGTCGTGATTTGAGTCCAGTAGGTGGTTGGCAAAATGTGAAAAACCTGTTGTATTTTGGTTAAGACAACGTAAATGTTCTTTTAAACGGATCTTGAAATTTCGAAATGTGCGTCCCACATAGAAAGAATGGCAAGATTTACAAGTTAATTTATAAATTCCAGATAAGTCAAAGGGATCTGATTTATCTTTATTATGAACAAATAACTTATGTTATGAAGAGGGGGTTTTGAAAGATACTTTAAAGTGGTCTTTGAGTAAGCTAGCCACTTTATAGGATGCTTTTCCAATAAAGGTAAGAGAAATGTATTTTTTACTGGTGGTTAGCTCATGTACCATAGTAGGATTGTTAATATAAACTAAATTTTGTTGAATTTTATTTTGTTTATGTGTTAGCATTTTATCAATAATATCTAGTTCAAAGTTGTGATCTATAGCAATAGTTTTAATTATATTTAGTTCCTTATTAAAGTTTTCCGTAGACAGAGGAACGTTTAATAGCCTCTCTAAGTAGCAATTAAAGGCAGCCAATTTATGTGTTGCTGGATGGTTAGAGGTATTGTCTATAACTGTGCCTGTATGTGTTGGCTTTCTATAGATGTCAAAGTTGAACTTGTTATTATTGTGTGAGATTTTAAGATCTAAAAAGTTAATAGATTTGTTTATTTCAATTTCTAATGTGAATTTAATATTAGAATGTAAGTCGTTAATATAAGTCGAAAAGTCATTTAATGAGTCTAAGTTACCTGACCACAAAATCAAAATATCATCAACATATCTATAATAGAATTTCACATTTGAGTGGAAAAGGTTGTTTTTAAGGATTTTTTTCTTTTTCAAAATTGTGCATAAATATGTCTGCTAATATTGGGCTAAGTGGAGATCCCATAGAAAGTCCATTTGTTTGTGAAAAAATTTCATTGTTGAATGAAAAAAAGTTTTGTTCTAAACAAACCTTGAGAAGGTTCAAAAATTCTACTAGTTCAATATCAGACATATTCGAACTTGACAAATGTGATTCAACAAAACCTAGAACTTCTGGTATAGGAATATTTGTGAATAAGTTTGATACATCTAAAGAGATCAAAGAATCTGTATCATTAATGTGAACATTTTTGATGTTGTTTACAAGTTGTACACTATTTTTGACTGTATGTGTAAAGTGATCTTTATAATGGATTTTGAGTATGTCATTCAACCACTTTGATGTATAATATGTTGGTGAATTTATATATGACACGACAGGGCGGATTGGTGTGTCATCAAAATTGTCAGATTTGTGTATTTTGAAAAGGCCATATAGCCTAGGTATTAATTTGTGATCTGGTTTGAATTTATTAAACAAGGAATCATTAATCAAATGTGTACAATTTTTAAGGGTAGTTTTAAATTTGGTATTATACTTATTTAAGGGGTTAGTGATTATAACGAAACTGTTAGTGTTTAAAAAGTTGTAAACTTTAGACAAGTTATCAAATTTGTTCAGAATTAATAGACAATTGCCTTTATCTGCTTTTGTCAATATTAGGTCATTATTTTTAATCTTTTTATTAATGTTTTTAATTAAATTATCATTAAAAGTGCCTCTTGAAGAGAGATTATTTAATAACGTTTCTTTTTCTTTTTTGAATATGTTAACTAATCCACATCTAAGATTTTCTTTATTGTCAATTTCAAAGTTTTGTAAAATGGACTCTGCTTCTACTGCTAGTAGTTCTAAGTTTTTATTAAGTGAAATGGCATTTGATCTAGTTGGATTAAATTTTATACCCTTGTTAAGGAGGTCAATTTCAGTTTCTGTAAAAGTAGTATCAGAAAAATTTAGAAGAGGAGTATGAAATTTATGTGAACTTTGATCTGAGGGATTGTTATTAACATTGTTATTTTTAATTTTTAGTTTGATTAATTTTTCATTCAAAGTTTTCATCTTATTGCATCTATCATAGTTAACCAAATTATGTACAAAAGACATGAAATTGTCAAAATATATGAAATATATAAGTATATCTTTTAGTCTGATTCACAAGTGCCATTTCCCTCGAAACCTGTCCTCCAGCACCGAAAATTATGATTTTTGGCTCATTCGATTCGGAATGGCATCTAGAACATTCTATTAAAATTCCAAGAAAAGCTGAAAAAAAATGCAAAAGTTATAAACAATAAAGTAAAATAAAAAATAAGGGTTTGGTTTTTTAAAAATATTTCAAAAACTATTTGAGATAATCGAAATTTGAAAAAATATCCTTAAAGAGCAGGAAATTTCCTAATAAAAAAGTCCTACTTCCCGGAACTGTACCAACAACCCTTATAATTTTAATTAAGCGGCGAAAATAACGGTAAAAACGCGTGGTTCGGCTGCCGCGCGCATCGCCCCAATCTGACACATGAACTAAAAACTGATTAAATATTAATATTAAGGAATAAAAAAATTTGGTTACTAAGTAGACATATGAGTAAACAATAATCCGTAAACAAAAAATTTTTATCACTATTTTTTTATTAATTATGCTTTTGTTAATTAGTTAATTTTCACTATTTTAATGTTAACATAAAAACGCTGAATATTTCAAAACAAGAAATCTAGAATTTTTTTGATTTTTTTGAGCTATTGTTAAAAGGGTTTAGAAAAGATCCCCGTTAGAAAAATTCAAAAATTTTGATTTTTCACTTTTTTATTAACAAGCAAAGGCATTAAAAAATTATTTATGTAAATAAAGTCATTAGGAAAATTTTTTTTCCAATTATTATTAATTTTTTGTTTCCTTATTGATAAAAGCCATATAACAATAATTTTTTTTTATTTTTAACTAACATTATTTAAATAATTGTTATAAACAAAGGCATTCTTTATTATATTTTTGAAAACTTTTTCTTTGGAATTTTATCCTTGATGAAAATAATGATTTAAAAAAAATCGTTCCTTAAAAAAATTTTTTTAATAAAATAAAAAAATATATATGGTTGTTTTTGTAAAACTTTTTAGTATTTAAAAAAAAAATATTGCGTAAAATTGTATTTGTTTATAAAAAATTGGTTGTTTAATAAACAAATGAAAAATTAATAATTTTTTTTTATAATACGAAAGAACATAATAAATAATGATTTAAAAAAAAATGGTTTCTTAATATTAATATTTAGTAACAAAAAAAAATTGTTAATTAACAAGTGCGTTTTTTGTTAATAAAAAAAATTTTTTAGGGAACGATTTTTTTTAAATCATTATTTTAATCAAGGATAAAATTCCAAAGAAAAAGTTTTCAAAAATATAATAAACAATGCATTTGTTTATAACAATTAATTAAATAATGTTAGTTAAAAATAAAAAAAAATATTGTTATATGGCTTTTATCAATAAGAAAACAAAATAATAATAATAATAATTGGAAAAAAAAATTACTAATGGCTTTATTTACATAAATAATTTTTTAGTGCCTTTGATTGTTAATAAAAAAGTGAAAAATCTAAATTTTTGAATTTTTTCAACGGGGATCTATTCTAAACCCTTTTAGCAATAGCTCAAAAAAATCAAAAAAACTTCAACATTTCTTGTTTTGAAATAATCAGCGTTTTTATGTTAACATTAAAATGGTGAAACTTAACTAATTAACAAAAGCATAATTAATAAAAAAATAGTGATAAAAATTTTTTGTTTTGTTAACCGTTATTTTCGCCGCTTAATTAAAATTATAAGGGTTGTTGGTACAGTTCCGGGAGGTAAGACTTTTTTTTAGGAAATTTCTTGCTCTTTAAAGATATTTTTTCAAATTTCGATTATCTCAAATAGTTTTTGAAATATTTTTAAAAAACCAAACCCTTATTTTTTATTTTACTTTATTGTTTATAACTTTTGCATTTTTTTTCAGCCCCTCTTGGAATTTTGATAGAATGTTCTAGATGCCATTCCGAATCGAATGTGCCAAAAATCATAATTTTCGGTGCTGGAGGACAGGTTTCGAGGGAAATGGCACTTGTGAACCAGACTATTTAGAGAACATTAAATATTTATTAATTAGTGAACCTGAATAAAATACCGCTAATCCATTAACGCTGATGAAAAAAATATTGTTCAGCGTCGACATTTACTAATCATACCATACGTATGTAACGTATTTTTTTTATGATTTAAGCAATAAATCTAGTAATAAATATTTTTTTGTATATATTTTTATCTCCTGGCCCAGGGGTCGGTAAATCGCGGCTCGCGATCCGCTTGAGTCTCTTTGGTTCCTTGAGTGTGGCACTTCCAAAAACTACAACGTGCGAACTCGACCATAAGGTACGATTGAAACTTCGTGATGGCTGCTTTTTTTATTTCTATTTTTTTTATACTTAGTTGGTGTTTATGTGTCTTTATCTTTAGAGGAGTACTCTGATGCGACTTATTAAAAAATAATTTCCAAAAAAATAAAATATCAACATCTATTGTACAATATATTACTCCTGAACGCGTATCCATGCAGGAAAGACTAGAATTGTAATAAAAATATAGATAGACGAAACAAGTTTAGAAGAGAAATGTGGCGAAAGAGTTGGGAAGGGTCGACCACAGAAAACGTACTTCAATCAGATTGAGGACGTTTTTAGCCGGCCAGCTTAGCAGTATCCTAATTACGTTAACAATAATAAACACCTATATACAGGCATCGAAACCTAATTTGTCTGAAGAGGGGA
The DNA here is from genome assembly GCA_927349885.1 of Psylliodes chrysocephalus. Taxonomy (NCBI): domain Eukaryota; kingdom Metazoa; phylum Arthropoda; class Insecta; order Coleoptera; family Chrysomelidae; genus Psylliodes; species Psylliodes chrysocephalus. The sequence goes on from OV651823.1 coordinate 37,198,011, forward strand.
TGCGCATTAAACTCGAGTTTCAATTGTCAACGCCTACTGTAACTGTTAAAGAGAGATGCAAACAATAACCGTGTTGTCTGGGGTGATGAGTAGATGATAATATTTTCTTGAATTTGTGTTTGTGTAGCGTGCAGATTTTGAGTTATATTTTATTTTTATTTGTTTGTAGTGTTTTCTTTTGAGTAGTGACTTACTTGTATTAAAATGCCGAAAGATTTAGGTAGTCAAACAAAGGAAATAATATTTCATCTATTTGATTATTTTATGAAAAAAAAAAAAAAAAATGTTCCTGGCAACAAATAGTTTTGAAAAAAAAAAAAACAACGATGATATTTATTGCAAATAATTTGTAGTGTTTTTCTCAATTCAGGCTCTTTATAAATAAAAGAACAGCAAGACAGATAATAAAATGTTCTAATACAAAGCACTTTTTTTAGGACATAAGAGAGAAGTAGAATATAAATATAGAAATAATAATTTAAACATAGTAGGTAATATTAATATAACATCAAAGTAATTTTTTAAAATAAAATACATAATCTCAAAACAGAAATAATTTATAATAAATACGGGTAAAATAACAATAAATTAAGGGACATACTTCAAAATGGTAGGTTTAAAGAATATTATCACAGAAAAGTATATCCGTTCTGTTTATTTATCAAGTATTGTTTGAGGTTACTTTTGAATACATTTACAGCCGGTTGCAAGAACGATTGTTAAAATCTCTCGTTAGCTAAAGAACAAATAACTAACTGAGATTAAAACTGGCAACGGCGCTTTTCCAACTGACAGTCTGTCGCTTCACAGCTGATCACGGAAGATTTTTAAATTAATGAAATTAATTTGGTAATATTTTTTCGAAAACTAATTACAAATAAAGTAAAAAATGAAATTGAGGCTCAACCTTTACGGCTATGGTTAAATGTTAACACTATCCCTATCTTTTTTCGACATCGGCTCATATTTTTTAATATACAGAAGCAAGGACAGTCGGTTCAGAGAAAAAATGTTTTACACATGAATATAATTTCTTAAAATAAATAGAATGGCTTAAATGAAGAAAAGGTTCCAAGAAGTCACTGGAAAAAGAGGAAAATACTCATTTAACTGCCCTTCTAGTAGTGCCCGATTAAAAATCTGTGATTTGTGGTTTAAAGCAACAGTATTTAAATATAGTTTGTCCCTTTTATATAAACTAAAACTATTTTTTCTTGTACTTACTTTACATTTTCTCTTTCCGTTTGTCATGGAAAAGCACATTTCTTTCTACTGTACATTATTTTTTCAAATAGAAGTACATAATTAAAAACATGTTTAGTTTTTATCATGTGTGCAAACCCCATTTACTGTGGTAATATTTCCAATGTATTTTCTATTTTTAACAGACTTCAAAAAAGAAGTAGGTAGGTTCTCAATTCATCGGAATATATTTTTTTATGGATATTCAGCCACAATTCTTTACGATGTTGTCCGATTTCTGATTATTTTTTTGTTAGAAAGGGGGCTCCTCAGAGATGGTTTCATATATAAATTTGGTAAAGATCTGATGATGGGATTCATGAGAAAATAATCACTCTTCGTATTTTGTAGTCGTCAGTTTTTTTAAATTAATTTTGTTAACTTATACATTTTTCAATGAATCAAAGTAAAAAACTGTTTAAATTGGGAAATTTCTAAAGTTCAGTATCTATTTTTTAGTTAGAAAATGAAAACTGAAGAAGAGATGGTAAAATCTCTGGTATGAGAAATAAATTCACATTTGACCTATTCTTGAAAATCATATACAGTTCCTTTAATCCCTTCAATTTGGATGCTATATTTCTTTGCTAATAAATTAATGCTAGAATATATTTTTTATTTAAGAATAACTTTCTATTTGTACAATATTGGCATTTCTAGATTGTTGAGAAAATTAAATAATTATGATATGATAATTAGCTTTTATAGGTTGTGTAATAGTTGAAATTTAGAATATTAAATAATTGCTATGTAAATTACAGTTATTTACCTTAATATATTTGCTTTCACATTTATAATTTACAGATTTGTAGGTCATAAATAAAACACCAAATTCATTTTAAAATTTTATTTTTTAGGATTAAATTAATATACACAAAATACATAACATAATAAAAAAATATAATAAATCTACAATAAATAAAAATACATTTAATTTGCCCATCATTGTTAGGAATTCTAATTCTAGAAAATAAACATTCAATTCAGGATTTCTTTTTGGTTATGACAGGTTTCAAGTTTACTAGTAATTTTGTGTTAAAATTTACAGTTTGCCTAACGTATTGGATATGTCTACTTAGCCAGTTCCACATATTTAATAAATGTATAAAAAGAAATGGATTGTTTCAACATAGGTACTGTAACCTACCGCACCCAGGTACCTTAATAATTTATTAATTCCATTTATTAAATACAATATTGCATTCTTTTAAATTCAAAATTCTTCATTTAACGAAAAATCTCCCAGATAATTAAACCTTATTTACGACACCTAATAAATAATATCTATAACCACGTCCGTAAAAGATGCACGTGGCTGAGTTCCTCGAGAAAGAAAACACCATAAGCCGTATTTCTGTTTACGAAGTAATTATCGTTGAAATACTTATCTCGCTTATTTTTTTTAGTTTCGATGTTCAGACCGATATCGACAATATTTCGATACACAAAACTTTCAAGGCAAGTAATAAATAACCCACCCCCTTTTGCACCTACATTCGTATTTTCTATGAGAAGCAAAACGATAGAGACGTCACAGAAACGATTAGACTGCGTATAAAAAGCGATACCCAAATGAGCTCAGGGGCATTCAATTTTTATCATTTGATGTGCAAGCATACATTTTATTATCTGTACCCAGTTATATAATCTGTACCTTTCCTATACGCTCCTCCTAAACGACGTCTATCCTACAATACTTCCTATCCCCGACGGTGTCAACGTCTCGACGCCCAACTTCCTGTCATCCTACTCCCTACGTCTCGAACGCTGTCACATTCCTCACCATCTAAGTATTTCCTACCGTACACTCATTTCGACGCTCAACGTCCCACGCCTTATTTCCGACGCTTTGCCGTCCATAATTATTTCCTTCATAATATCACGTCCCGCACCACCTACTTAATTCTACCGTATATCTGTCCCAATACAGTACCGTATTAAATACCTTCCCTTCCATCACGACGCTAGACGTCTCGACAATGGACGCCTCGACGCCCAACCCTGCGACGTACCTACATCGACGCCTTCCACGACGCTAGATGAAATTAGTACATAATTTAATGTCTGTATTTTCAATGGTGAGTCAAAAGATTTACGTATCTTTCTTTGAGATACCACCCCGGTTTCGTTTAAGGGCGGCTTGACATTTGCTGTAAAATATTATCAATTTAACCAATAAACCACATGGCTTTTAGGTCATACACCCCGAAAGATAGGATAACATCTGTTTTACGATGGGTGAAATTTGGAGTATTTTAATAGAAATAATAAAAATCAATATTAAGAAATATACAGGGTTATATTAAGTTATTTGAATAGAAATTATAATAATCAATATTAAAATACATACAGGGTTGTATTAAGTCATATCAATAGAAATTATAAAGATCAATATTTTGGAAATATACAGGGTTGTGCTATCTTGGATAAATTGTACAAACCAAGATGGTAAAATTTAATAGTAAGTTAACCAACTGGCGAATACGCTGTTCGTTAGCTCAAGGGGGGACACCTATACGCTAAGCAACCCGTTCTACAAGGTTTGAAACAAAGTATATGTGAAATCAACATAGTAAGGTAATCAACTGGCGAATTGGCGCTGTTTGTTACTTCCGTTGGTCATCACCTCTATACTCATCGTAATATTTACCTAAGAGGGTGCAACCTGTATATATCTACAATAGAATCAAATCAACATCAACTCAATAGTTAATCAACTGGCGAATTGGCGCTGTTTGTTAACTCTTTGGTCATCAACCTAAATAAGAATATAAACAACACTATAGTTAATCAACTGGCGAATTGACGCTGTTCGTTAACTCTGTTGGTCATCAACCTAAATAGAATATGTATTGATAGCAAATGAATATGGTCTGCGTTTAAACGGGACTCAAGTGAGATCTCAGTAAAAAGTAACAATTGTAATATACTTTGCTAATTATTGCATCACATTTAAAGTATGAAAAATAAATAAGAGTTTAAATATGAATTTGTATGTTTTATTTATCAATTTGCACCAAACTTTGCATCGAATTCTGGTTTACCTTAATTAACATTATCACAACGTGGGTACATAAAATATCAATTAATTAACTAGACGATCATTTTTACTACTAGAGGAAAAAAGGCCAATTAAAGTAAGTATAGAATATAAAGTAAAGTAAAACTTGTGAGGTAAATAAATAAATAACATTCAAAGTAAAAACACAAGAACAAATCAAAAGAAGAGGGGGCCTGGGGCGGGCCGTCACAGTACAAACAATAAAAATGTTATTACTGATAGTAGTTTACTGCTAAATATTTACTTTTTCTGAAAATAGGCAGGAAAAAACTATAAAATAATATTAAATATGGTTGAGAATAATGAGAAATACATAACACTTATACGAATTAAAAAGTTTTTAACAATATAAGTAGAGATACCAAGCTCCACAGTTATATGACTTAAAATTATTCATGCTATCATCTCATGAAATATTTTAAAATACTTAGCAAACACCTATATTACTACAAAGTAATGCCTATTTAAAAATAAAAATATATTGCTACAAGGCTATACCTCCGTCATAAGCCAAACCCCCATAACTGACAAATTACAAATATTTGAGGTTATTTGACCATTCTGATACTAACCCATTTTTCTTTTTAAAAAGTAAACAAAATACCAGCAATTTTTATTCTGTATCCTAAAAAGTCAACTTGATTCTACAATGTAACTAACATTTTTCTAGAGAATTCTTATCAAAAATCAACCCAAAACATTAAATCACACTTATTTATATAACTAGTTAACATTATTCAAAACTTGTCTTTAATTCAACAAAAGCAGCTATATTGGTAACACATATCAAAATACTGGCGCTAATAAATTTATTTTATTGCATATATCTTCATTCTATAGTTTGTGTAATTACTGGGGCAGTATAGATATTTTAAAGTTTTATTTGTGAGCCAAGCCTGTCTTATTTCAAGATTAGTGGTCCATACAACAATATTTTTAATTTTGTTGTGTTACAAAGTTTTCCTTTTTTAACTGTATGGTTTTGCTTGAGAGTCTGTGCAGGGGGACCGGAAGAGTCTACTTGGACCAGGCAAGGGTTTAGTAGATTCTTTGGGAGTGAAGAGACTACTAGGAGAAGCAGCTACGGAGACTCCACTGAAAAGAGGCATAATATCAATTATTGATTCGTGCACCTACAGAATAATAAATAAATACATATTATTCTAGAGCTCTTAAAAGTATGTTCCGAAATATAATGATATAACAAAATTTATAGGAAATTCATCATTGAAGAAGTTATAACTCGAACCTACATAAAGATTCAACGATGATATTTAGCTGCAGTTAACTAGGACTCGTGTAATTATTTATTGCAATGCAAGAACCTAATTAAACCTACAGTTATACTTTACTAAAATATGTAAAAGTTCCCTTCAATTCCAAATTTTTCTTCATATTGCACTAATTTTCTTACCAACATACAAAGTATTTGTGATAAATATACAGGATGGTCCAAATTTGACAGGTTTATAAGATATTACTAAATTAGCAGGGGATAAAGCACATTTGATCTCACCTTTTTTTAAACTAAACATGTTATTTTATATCTCATTATAAATTCCTCCCCTAAGTAAAATGTAAGCGTGATTTTTAAAATATCATTATTTTGTTTGGGTGTTCAAATAAAAAATTGTAAATGGTATTATCTTGAAAATTTGTACCCCTTGAAAAAATAATAAGAGTATGACAATGGATTTTACATATGTAACTATGTCAAATTATTAAATTGTTTTTGAAAATAAGATATTTATTTGAGATAATAAATTATGATAACATTAGAAAATCACCCTATAGCTTCTAAAATGGATTTATAACATAACTAAACATTCCATGTTTTATTTCTCAAAAAAGTTAAGAATGGTGGGTTATAAGTTATAAGGTTTCGATATCTAGTTGTATCATGTAAAAGCGTCGAATTTTGACCACCATGTATAATAAAACAGCTAAGTTTAAATAAAATAAATAAAATACTTTCTTACCAAAGAATGCAGCAGTGGAATCAATGGGGACTCTATTTGATTATAAAAAAATGCTTTAATTTGAGCCTATCTCATCAAGTTGAAGATTAACCATGCCTCCTTCTCGTTTTTCACCCTTAAACAAATAAGGAAAGAATTTAAATAAATAAAATTAATACTAAACGTTAGTTATTTCCAATTTTATTTTTTTTTTAACTTTAGTAGTTTGAATAATCTTTAAAATGGGAAAAGACAGATATTGCTAAAATTGTATAAATAATAACACATACAAAAGAAGTTTTATATTGTATATATAAAAGTGATTTAATTTCTGTTTAAATTAAAATCCTATAAATTAAACTTTTAAAATATAAAATTTCTGTTAAATAACATTATTATTATAGGTACTTTGCTTAGAAAATTAACTTTAAATATATTACTGCATAAATTTTTAATTTGATTTCAAATAAATGTTTACTTTTATTACTAAGAAGGCACAATATTCTATACTATATAGAAGGTAAGTATATTAATGTTACTGTCCCAGAAGGGTGGGTGTACAAATATGTTATGTATAATAAGTGTCCTTTGAATGAGACAAAAAAATACGAACCTTGTCCTGTCTCTCCTTCTATTTAACCTCTTGTAAAGTTTAGTTTTCTTTTTGTTGTATATCACTTTTAGATTTCCTTGTATCAGTTTTATATTTAATAAAAGCTAGTTATTCCTAATCAGTATTTTGGTCAATACAACTTCTTAGCAATTAACCTAAAATTTTAACCCCAAAAATATAGTTGGAAATACAAATTAAGTATGTAATAAAGTGAATGTTTTTGAAGGAATTTTATGTACTTATTATTAATTTACTTACCAAGTGGTTTTTCTTCTATCTGTAGCAGTAAATTGCTTGCGATATTTTTTGTCAACCATTATAATACTTCAACTAAACGAACTTAAATTGAACTTTTATAATATATATTCGTAGTACCTCTCGACACTCACATAAATTGGCTGGAAAATTGAAAAATTCTAAAATATTATTCAGTAGAGATTCAATCTGTCAAAGTAAATGACGAGCAGAGCTGACAGAGGAAGCGACGTTGCCAGTTCACGTCGTCGTTAAAAATTAACAGAAGAATGCAACCCGTACTACACCTTTAGTAAAAGATTTGGATTTAACGAGTCATTAGATATTTAACGATCGTTGTTGCAACCCGCTGTTATTGTTTTTTTTTTAATTTCTGTATGCAGTCTATTGACTTTTTGCAAACCTTTAATAAAAATTGTATTTTGGGAACTTTTAGTGATGGCTTGAATGTCAGACTGGCTTCTTGTATTATAAAGGGTGTCCCAATAAGAACTTGAATGTTGAATCAAGCGCCATTTCCGTCTCTTAATCATCAAATGGGCCATATTAGGCATGTGTTCTGTCAAAACATTGACATTAACAAAAATTCCACGTTAAGCTCTTGAAGAACGTTAATTAATTGTAAAGACTCATTACAGAAATCGAGAAAATTTTACAGTGATAATGCGCAGGTTACGTGAACATTTCGATCTACATAATCGTCCGTCGTGGCCATAGAAATAGTATAGAAAGCCGATTCCATATATCAAAAATGAAACCATAAAGTTTTTAGTCTATGATAACATTCCACACCAGCACATTGCAAACCTATTTTATAAATAATAGGAATAAACTTGTAAATCATTAATTTGGTAGTTATCTCACTCATATGATTTTTTTGTTTACATGAATATTTCGATTTCTAAATATATTTTGGCCTTACAATACGAAGCGTTTTGTATCTACCACTTTTTTAATGAACGATGAATGTTGACAGGCGTGTACCTTTTTCGGAACAAGAGGCATTTTAACGAAGGAAATGATTTTCGAACTATCTAGTTAGTTTTCGGAAAAATAGAAAACGTTTGAAGAAAGTTGTCAATAACAGTTTGTCGTTCATGTGTTTCATTTTGATCAGCTTTCATACTAAATTGCGTAGAATATTTTTCCGATTCAAAATCGAGATTCTCGATATTTCCACAGTTTATTTATAATAGCTTCTAAACTGGATTTATCTATCATTTTATATACTTTATAATATATGTTCATGCCCTACTTTTCACTTTATTAACAATTTTTTTTAACATACTTCAAAATGGTAGGATATTGACAAGGGGGGTAGCCATGTGTGAGTTGAGGTAATTTTAAGGTGAAGGGTGAGAAAAAGTCCTTTATATCTCACAAGGATGTGAGATATAATGGACTTTTTCTCACCCTTCACCTTAAAAAAAATGGTAGGATATTCTCAATTCGTTGAAATATTTTTTTATGTATGTTGAGCGATAATTCTTTACCACGTTGCCCGATTTCTAGGATTCTTTTTGTTAGAAAAGGAAACAGTTTTATATACATTAAGTCAAGATCTGAAGATGGGATCCATAAGAAAATCATTAACATCTTTATTTTTAAAGTAGGTTTTTTTTTTAATTTCTTTAAACCTTACTGGTTCGAACGCCGTAAGGAATGAAGAAATGTAAATAATTGTTGTGCCAGCCAAAAAACGAAGAGGAAGTACCGATTAAAATATCGAGTGACAGAAGAGTTCCTAAGATTGTTGAGATCGGGTTTATGTTTTAAAATGCCTTAAAACCGATATCGATAATGTCTCCCCGTCGCTGGGCAGCCTGTATATAAATATACAGATCTCTATTTACATAATTATAATTCTTAGGTAGGTTTAGATTTGCAGACATAAATCTTGTAATAAATATAACAGCTGCCTAATACATTGATTACATTTTCATTAGCCAATGTAAAATTGTCTTTTATTGTACCTAGGATTTGACTAAACACTACACAAAACTAAAAATAAAATGCCACTTTCATCGTGTAATTAATGCCGCGTTTGAGAATCCACATCGGATGCATTTTTTACATCTCGAGCGTTTTTTATCCACATCGGACACATCTGTCCCATTACATTTACGTATACTGAATCACGTGATTAAAGATTTACTACTTACTACATCTCAGATGCATCCGATGTGGTTTCTCAAACGCGGCATAAATAATAAACTACAAACGGTCCTGTAAGGGCAGCGACATATAGCCTTGAAACACCGGATTTTAGTGCTATTGCCAGGTCAATATTGAATTTGTAGGTGAATCGCTTATTGAACATTAAAAATACGGTATTAATGACATTAATACGGTATTTGTATATATTTTTGGGAATGTAATTACACATAAATATTATTAGTTGATTATTTAAATGTTTATAAGTTATTTTGTGGCGATATTTCGTAGATATAAACTGTTTAAATCATATAATTTAAAATTCTTTTCTGTTAGGTATGTTTAATATATTTGGCAACACTACAGGGACAAGTCATGCTTATTGCGCAAGCTTCTAAACACACTATTTTGCGATGTCAGGCGCAGAGACGCGTTTGTATGCACAGTAGGTTTCAATTTCTGCTTAAATGTTATGTTTATATTGGTCTTCTATATTATTTCTATGGTCGTGGCCGGCTATTGAAAATTTGATCAACAAATTTGATCGGATATTTGCATTGAAAGACGAGACAAGTGTTAGGCGTTGTCGTCCTGGAAGGTCTGCTGAACACATCGCCGCCGTAAGAACCAGTGATAACGTACCTGTACAACACTTTCATCCGACATCGCGGCCAGGAATTAAATATCAGTCGCAGTACATTACCACGAATTTAAAAAAAAGGACTTTCATCTTCATCCTTACAAAAGCCAGCCGATCATAAACAGCGCAGAAACTTTGCAAATAGGATATTGGAACAACACGGACTTGACGATGTATTCCACAATAAAATTATCTTTAGTAATGTGGCGCAATTCCATTTGCACGGCTATTACTATTTTAAATTCTGATCCTGAAGGCAAATTAGAAATCAAAGTTACAAGAACTGTGCTGCTAGCTCAAATATAGATATAGTCTATTTTAATGCCACTGTAAGCCGGAGAGTGGCATGGATTCTTAAAGAGAAACTTGATATGCTAGTGTGACCAAATAATAACAATGAGTAAGTAGTGTTTTTCTTTAATTTGTACAATAAGTAGGTAGTTAGGTAAATGGTGATAATTAGAAACCCAATTGTATGTAACAAATACCGATAGGTAATAAATCCCCATTTGTAGTACTACCAAGGTTCACACGTTTTAAATATATATGTATGTCACTATTTAATTAAATGTTTTTATTTTTCTTGCAGGTTATACGGCTGCTATTAATCGGATGAGTATAAAATTGGAAAGCTCTTACTTGGCGATATTGGTTCCTAGCGGCGTCTACAGCTATGATATAATGCTCGCAGTCAAGTGCTGGTAACGGAAGAAGTGAGTTCCAGCCACCAATCCAATATATACGGCACGTGAGTAGTACTTTAGAAGAGACTTAAGGAGGTGCTCTATAGTGAAAGTAGTAATCGGCTCTACGAGCAGCACTAAATAATATCTGGTAATACTAGAAGCTAGATGACCAAAGTTAGATATTGTAGAGACTTAATGTCGATACTTAATGGCCTAAAAGTAATATGTATATAATAGAAAGATTTTCACACCAAAGAAAATGAAGAATGCTTACCGGAGATCAGAAGCGGCCCCTTTTAAGATAAGTATAATTATCCCCAACTGGGTAAATCCACTTAGATTAATGTTATATATACTTAATCTGTTAGATGTTAGCTTAAACTTAATTTGTTTTTAGGTTGAACAAATCCGAATAAAGTTCGAAAGTTACAGAAACCTCATGGCCCAAAGTTCAACCAAGAACAAAGAAGAAAAAGGAAGTGAGTGAGAAAGACCCATTTCCTGACCTAGGAGTTTATTGGTGATGCCAAAATATTTGACCATAGTAGGCCTTTTAGCCAGGTACAGGCATACCTAGTTGTAAAATGTCTCTAGAATAAAAGAAGAAGAGCAGAGTTCAAAGGTCACTAAAGTAGTTCAAAATAAATGTAAACACTGAACTAGGTTATTTTAAACAATAAACAGTTAAAATACCAATGTATCCTTTTTGATTTTTCTTGAAGTAAGTAATTAACTATTAAGTAATTAAATAATAACTAATTAATTATGTTTAACATAACTATTCAATGGTAATTGTATTAATTTATAATTCATCGATTTAAACCTGTAACACGGCTTTATGAATAAACAGAAATGTCGGATTTGGGTGGAAGAGCATCCACATGCCGTGCACGAGCTTTCAATGTATCCTGAAAAAGTGACAGTGTTGTGCGCCATTTGGTCAGGAGAGATCATCGAAACTTATTTTTTAAAAATAATGAAGGTGTCACCCACATGACCACCTATTCTTTTATTTTTGTTGCTTTAATATTCGTAATTAAATTGACCTTATATAGTTTTATTTGAATTAATAAACTATTTATAATTATATACGAAATAAAAACGGAAATGCTATTATTTATCAACTCTACATAGGAATAACCCATTTTAATGTATATTTAATCTCAATAACTAAAAAATATACTGACAGTTTGATAAAATTGTCACTAATTTAAAATTTTAAAAATAATAGCAATCGGTTGATCAAAATATGGGCGGTGATTGGTGGATTTAATTTTTTTGCAGTGTTCTTGCTACCTGGAATGGATATGAAATATATTCGTTCAGTTGAAGGCAATAGCATACTATTTTGTTTTGTAATTTGTGCGTAGATAACCTAATATCCATGTGGGTGTAGAAAAAATAATGTTTGACCCCATTTTATATTGGTAATATGCCAAAAGATGTTATAATAAGATTTGGCACAAAAAATTATAATCACTTAGCTTTCTTCTGAAATAACCGTTATTAAATAAGTAGTATTTCTTAAGTTTGACACTCTGTATCTCAGAAACCAGTTACAGGATTTAATAATAATAATAATAATAATAATGTTTATTCAATTTAAAGAAAAAATACATTTTAGTAGATACAGAAGTTTAAAAAAATAATAAATAAACATTCATACATCCGCTGAGACACGATTGTGTCTGTGTGCGGGGAAGCATAATAATAATTAATAATAATAAATAATAACAATAATAATACTAATGTAATAACTATAACTACAATGATACATAAAGGTAATTAAAAATAAAATTAATTAAAACTGACTAGATAAAAATTTGCAGTCTGCTATATTTTTTTTATATTCATATTTATTTTCCACACAATCTTAAACAAAACAATGGTTAAAATCTGTTAAAACTGTTAAAATACTTTGTACACAATCAAGATTAATTAGTATCACAATAATATTAATTTTAGGAATAACTACATATACCTAAGTTTTATATATGAACATCATGGATTCATTATATTTTGAAAAAATGTTGCACCTGTACTTTGTATCCAATATTTCACATTTTTCTTGTAAATATAGTCATGGGCGAAGTTATGTCATCAGATCTGGGGGGGCTAAAGCCCTAACCCTAGTCATATAATATATAATAGTTCTAGAGGTATATTGAAGTTAAGTAAAAAAATTCTGGCGAATCTATGAAAATGAATAAAATATCATATATAAGTGAAAAAACTGAATAATTTTCATCACAATAATTTTCATCACAATAATTTTCATCACAAAAATTTCCCTAATTTTCGCAACAAGAGTAGATATGGACAATCCACTCGAGTTGTGCAGTATATTTTTTCTACTAACTACTAACGAAAATCTACAAATTTAAAAAATTATTTTAGGTTTAGACAAAATAAGCCATTTTAAAATAATTTATAAATTTTATTAATTTATAAAATAAAAACATAAAAAAAATTAGCCCCTAGTCCAGATTCGAACCCAGGCTATTCGCGTGGAAGGCAAATGCTCTGTCCTCAGCTCCACCGCCACGTTTAGGTTTTTAATTTTATACTCGTAATTAAATTAGTTTCATACAATTTGATTAAAATTTACTTTTTTAAATGTGGCCCAAATAAAATTAAAATGTTATTTTTTATCGATTCTAAACAAAAATAACTAATTTTAACGTATATGTAATCTTAATGACTAAAAAATATACTGACATTTTGTCATAATTTAAAATTTTAAAAATAATAGTAGTTGGATGTCCAAAATATGAACTGGGATTTGTGGATTTCATTATTTTGCAGTTTTCTCGCTATGTTATGTTGGGAATGGGGTGTTAATACACTGCGACCTAAAATATCTATTGTGCCCCCTTCTGTCGCTAATGCAGCAAGGAAATGTCTCAATGCCTATAACGACCCTTTCAATTATATCTTCTCAAGGAAGTGTAGGATTTGGAGTGGCTTCAAGTTTCTATTTGATATGCTCCTAGGTATAGTGCCCTTGGATTCTGGAGTGCTACACATTCAGTTAGAATATAAATGAAGGTTTCGTCCTTCTCCTCACAGAATCTTCACTCACTATTTTCTACTACTCTCAGTTTACTAAGGTGTCCTTTTAGTTGGCAATGCCCAGTAAAGATCCCTGTTACAAGTGTCCTCAGTACTAGAAAAATGTACATTATTATAACAGCTTAAAATACAATCTGGCTAATGTGGAATACCCCGAAAGCCTTGCCAGACTTGTCTAATGATTGTCAGGCACGTTCGATTACTATTCCTCTCCTTGTTTAACTACCTGGCTTGTCAGGTCCGACCGAAATACGGTTTTATAACCGAAACCGAAACCCAATTTCGGCTCCTTTCTTAGTTTCGACCGAAACCGAAACAGAAATAAGACCTTTCTTTTAAGGCAATCTCTTATTGAAATTTGCAATATATTTTTTTAAGACTAATTAACTCGTATTATAAATTTTAGCTACATTTACTTATTACCTATTTATTTATGTGATCAAAAGAAGCCATTAATAAATTTATTGACATTGCTTTTTTTATTACATTTGAAACTAAAAAAAAAATAAGTGAATTACAAAGTAGCAATCATTTCTGCATCTGCCTCTAGATTTTTTGTAACAAAAAATAGTATTATGAAGAGAATTATATATAATGTAATTTTTATTAAAAAAAAAAAAAAAAACAAATTCAGATAATTAAATATGTTTGTTACTTATAATTAAATTAATATTCATAAGTAAACAGTCTAACGTTGTAGGCTAGAAATAATATTTTTTCCACGTTTCACCTAAAAAAAATGCTCCTTTGATACGAATAAATTTATGCCAGGAGCACTGAAGACTGTTCACTTGAAACAAAGCAGAGAAGTACGTGCACTGTGTAGGAACGGCACCAGGCACAGTCGCCATTGTGCCGGACACAATCAAGTGTGATACAAAAACTTTCGAAAGTAGTTTCGTAGTTGGCTGCAGTTTCGGCCAGTTTTCCGAAACCGAAACTGTAGTCGAAACTCTTATTTTAAGCCGAAGTTGGCCAAAACCGTAACCGAACCTTCGGCCGAACACTACTTGTGAGTCTGGCAGGCCTTCGTGATTTTAATTGTCAGCCAGACCTATATTTTCACTTAGAATACCACTAGTGCCTAAATTATTTCCGAAATTTTTTTCGAACTTACGAATATTTTGAAATTTATCCAGAGTCGAAGACGATTGATATTTTTCTTAAAATATGCGTGAGTGAGCAAAAATTTACTGATAATAATTTAGGCACCAGTGGTAGGTATTGGGTAAGAAAATTTTACATCACAATATCCAAATTTCAAAACTTGACAGACATACATTAAAACGACTAAAATCAAATTTTCAAAGCTGGCCATAGAACAACATATAAAACATATGCATAAAAGAGCTTCTCAACTGTCAAAAAATTTTTCAGTATAATTTCGTTCAGGGTACCCACCAAAAGAAAAAATTCCGGAAATTTTTCATGGATGCGTTTGAAAATAACGGTATTTGATCTGCTATAAAATAGAGCTGCAAAATTATAATATAATCTATCACATGACAAATTTTCAAACCCGGGAAAATAAAAGCAAAAATATTATATTTTTTCGATTATGAAGATATTACCAGACTCATTTGCCAATTTCGTAAATCAGCCAGACTTATTATTATTAACAGTTCATGATTGTATCAATTTATATGCTAAATTTTCTGCCACACTCACTTTCCACTATCTGAGATATTCCAAACTGCTATTTTTATAAGCTTTATGTTCTAGTTTAGTAAATGTAAAATATTTATGACTGGGAAAATAAGTGTCAGACTCAAAATGTTTGTTTTTTGTCACTAAGAGAACAGTTTATTTTCATATACACCGATTGGAAAAATGAGTACGAGTAAAATTCACTGCCTCCTGAACTAAATGTAAAATTTCAGAATCAATCAAATGGCACGATTTTTCTTTATTTATTAATTTCTGTTCTGAAATCTGAAATGTGTGGATAGATGTGCGATAAATGTTCGAATTATTTTTGGGGGGGCTAATTTGGTTTTTGGGGGGGCTTAGCCCCCCCAAGCCCCCCCCTAACTTCGCCCATGAATATAGTACGAAGCTGAGTTTCTTATGTGTTCAGGTAGGCAATTAAGTAATTTTGTGCTTATATACATGAGACTGCGTTGACCCATGGTTTTTTCACATTTTGGTAGTAAGTATAGATTTTTTGTTCGAGTTTCGTATTGATGTGTTTGTGTTTGCAATTCTGGCCTACGTTTATAGATGTTTAACAAAAGTCGTAATGCATATAGTTGTCTAGAATCAAGAATTTGGCTCTCTTTGTACAATTTATCACTTGGGTAAGTTTTATTTTTTTTATACATTAATTTTATAATACATTTTTGTATAACGTTAATATTTTTTAGGTAACATTGATTGGTGCTACCCCATCCAATTATACCGTAGGTTATTTGTGATTGGATTAGTGAAAAATAAATTGTTCGAAGATGCCTGATGTCTAAATAATTCGATAAAAATTTAAAACCTGACAGAAAACCCCTAATTTTTTGTACAACATGTTCAATATGATAATTCCATCTTAGGTGACGGTCTAAAATAACTCCCATTTGAATGGTATCATGGATACCATTGCTTAAGAGGTCGAAAACTGCAACATGTCAAAAATTTATGACATTTAACAGGTCGCCACTTTTCCATAAGCGGTGTGCGTCTATAAAGCAAGAAGAGACTCATTTCAGCGTGATAGATTCGAAGACATAATGAAGTTGCAGCGGCTAGTCATAGTTTGTTCGCCAAATAGAAAACAAAATGCAGATTTGGATATTCTGAAAAATTAAACATCCCTAATGTTCCTAAGAAATTGTGAAAAAACACCCTCATATTCCCAAAGTGAAAACAAACCAAAGAAAAATTGAAAAATCTGAGGAAAAAAGAAGGAAAAAAATGCATGCGAATGCATTTTTAATAATATTTTGTAAACTATATTGAGGATTTTTGTTACTTTTACTATAAACAAACTTCGCCCCGGATGCATATACGTATACTGCAGACGCACAAGGAATAGCCAAACGATTCGGCTTTTTAAGATTTATCCGACCAATAAGAAGGGGTAGTAAAGTGCAGACGTAGTTTGTCTTTATACGTCTGCAGTTTACTTCGGTGGGTCAACATATTAAGGGCAGACGTGTTTATACTAATACTGTTTGTAAAATGTAAATTTAACGCTGTATACATTCCTAACTCCTTTTATAACTAATAATAGATATACAAATAAATACAAATAAATCAAATACATATTAATGTTCGTGAAAAGCCCCATAGTTGCAAGCTGTGTGGTGCTTTTTTTGTTGTTTTTTGTTAGATTTTCCAGGTTTTCGTCCAGCTAACGATGCTCTTCTACCTGTCATTGTAACTTTACGTCTTGATATTGAAGTCGGTTGTACGGATATTTTTTTTTCCTTTTCTTAATACCTTCAGTGTATTTAAAAGCGCAATGCAAGCCTGATATCAAAGACTGATTTGATTTGGCATATTTACTACAGTTCTCCAAGTATTTCATTATAGCGGGTCCGAAAGATATCAAGCTTTGATATAATTAAATTCGAATGAGCTGTCCATTTATTTTTAATTATTTCTATGTCAATATTCTCCCTTTCATCAAATTCCTTGGCATCATTATTTGCGTCATCATGAATTAACATTTGCTTATTCTGTTGGTTTTGTACATAAGAATAATCATTAGAGGAAGAAATGTTCTGGCTTCAGTTCTTTGTTGTAACTTCATAAATTTTCAATGTATCAAAAGTAGATAAATGTGCAATTTTTCCCAAAGCGATTTCATAAAGTATATGTTTAGACGAAAGTGATAAGGTATTATTTGCTGTAAATATATTATGCTTTTTGGCAACAATCCCTTGGTACTTGCAATAGTGGCCATTATAGCCAATTGGGCATGAACATTTGAAAACAGACATATCTACGTCGTACACAATTTCTGGATCTCTCGAACTGTTAACTCTAAAATCCATGTTTCCTAGACTAATTATATTATAAACTTCATTGTCCCTTTCATCTGGAAAATACTTTTTTGCAACTGCTTTAGAAACTCTGTTGAAGATCAGGTCCATAATTCGCTGAATAAAGTAAGACTCAAAACTAGTAATTATAAAATCTGTTAGTTGCGTCAAGTTAAAAGCCTTTGTTCTTTCTAATAGAATATCTTTTAAGAGACGAAACATGACCTCTGTATAATTGTTTGTATCCGATCCTCGTACCATGAGATCATTCCTGTACAGTAAGCACTACATCTCAATCCGATCAAGCATGCGCTCTACATAATCAGCAAAATTCTGATACAAGCATTTTTCGTAAAATACCATTATAGCTGTTTCAGCAGCTTCAATACTTTTCGACATTAAAATGTCTTTAAATAGCAGAAATAGCTTATAATGAAGTTGAGCATGTTCTTTCAAAATTCCGTTTTTGGTCATAGTAATCCATTTCCAACAAGATTTCAAAACATGAAAGGTACACAGTAACAGATTTGCATAAGTGTTTTCCTTTCACCGAGATCGTCATCAGATAAAAAAAAAGTTATTAGATTATGACTAAAATTAATTTTAATAGTTGAAGTCCTTATTTATCTAATACTGAACTTTTAACTATACCTTACCTTACAAATTTTTGAGAATTTTTTTTTTAAAAATGTGAGTATTTGTAGGGGAACCTGTTGTACCTTGGACATCGTTGTACCTCGAACATAACTTTAAAATTCAAACTGCGCGGTACTTTTACTCAACGGGATAAATGCTAGTCATGCGCCAGCGAACATGCGACAGTCTAAACACTATTTTGATCGTCTGATGACTAAAGTAGAATTGTGAAGTGGTTTTTATTTTTTTTTGTTGAAAATGTAAGTTATTTTTTTATAAGTATATCGCAAATATTTTGGGTATGTTACAACTAATGGGTTGGGATTTCCCTCATATCAATTAAGTGGTTATTTGGCCCTTATTTCGTGTATATTTAACCGATATATTTCTAACCTCAAATTTTCTATGATTAATTGTTTGACGAACCGACACGGTGTTGTACCTTGAACATAATAAACACGATGTACCTTGGACATATCCAACGTACAACACGATGTACCTTGAACATAGCCAACGTACAACACGATGTACCTAAAGCAGGTTCGAGGTACATCATGATTTAATAAAGGTATTATGTGTCTTTAGTTATTAATTTTTTTTACAGTTATTGTTGTTCAGCGGTAGTTTTACAACAAAATATGCCACGCAGCAAAACCGGAGTGAAACGGGATCCGCCAGATCCCGAAAAACTGAAAAGTGCGATACAATTAATAAAAGAAAAGAAGCTTACATTATACAGTGCTGCAAAACACACTGGATTAGCACGAAGCACAATTCGCAGATACATGCAAAACTTTAAAGATACAGGCAAAGAAAACTACAACCTTGTACAAAATTGCAGCACAAAGAAAGTTTTCAATCGAGAAGAAGAAAATATGCTTGTGGAATATATAAAAGACGCGGCAACTTTACAATATGGTTTAACGTTAAGAACTGTTCGTGAACTAGCCTACCAATTTGCTGCGTCAAATAACAAAAGTTATCCTGCGCAGTGGGATCAAGATAAAATGGCAGGAGAATTTTGGTTGCGTCTTTTCAGAAAAAGGTATAAAAATGATTTAGCACTTCGCAAACCGGAGGCTACCAGCTTAGCGCGATCAACAGCTTTTAATCGAACGAATGTCACACTCACATTCAATAACTATAAAGCTGCTCTAGAAAAATGTCCTCCTTTACCTGCTGTTAATATATGGAATTGTGATGAGACCGGATTATCTACGGTCCATGTTCCTCCAAAAATACTGGCTACGAAGGGTTCTAAACAGGTTGGAAGCATGACTAGCGCAGAAAGAGGAACAAATATTACCATGATTTCGGCAGTAAATGCTGGAGGTGGTTTTGCGCCACCAATGCTTATTTTTCCTCGCGTCAATTTTAAAGATTTTATGTTGACTGGAGCTCCACCAGGAACTATTGGTGGCGCAAATCCTTCTGGTTGGTCCAACGAAACATTGTTTATTCAATTTTTTAAACACTTCCTTCAATACGCAAAGCCGTCAAAAGATTTGCCATGTATTATGTTGATGGACAATCATGAGAGCCACATCTCGGTCCCTGTTATTCAGTTAGCTAAAGATAATGGAGTGATCCTGGTAACATTTCATCCTCACACAAGTCACAAAATGCAACCATTAGACAGGACCGTATTTGGTGCGTTTAAAACTTATTTTAATACAGCAATGAATGAACACATGATTTCACCGGGAAATATTGGTAAACCAGTCTCAATCTATGACCTTGCTCAACTCGTAGGAAAGGCTTTTCCTTTAGCTTTTACACCGAGCAATATCACTCAAGGATTTAAAGTCACCGGATTTGTTCCTCTAAATGAGAATATTTTTCAAGATTTTGAATTTTCCCCTTCGAATGTGACTGATCGCCCTGATCCAGCTGCACCAGAAGACAATATTGTTATATCTAATCAGCAGCTGACCAATAATGTTCCATTAACTTCTAATTGTCTTGCCTCCACACAGGCGATTACAAATATTGGAGATGTCCAAGCAGAACCTTTGCCTTCAACATCAAGTGCTTTTATTAGCCCTTCCATGATAAGGCCACATCCAAAAGCTGCCCCACGCAAGAACACTCGGAAAGGGCGACGAAAGGGAAGATCGCGCATATTAACTGATACCCCTGAAAAACTTATCATTGAAGAACAAAAACCAGTTAAAGCAAGAAAAGTTACAGTATCCGCTAAGCTTAAAAAGACTAAATGTAACCCTAAACAACTTGTTAACGTTAAACGAAAAGTACTGGCAGATCCTGATTCTTCATCAGAAACTTCCACATCTGAAGATTTTTCTTTACAAGATTCGAATGATTCTGACAGCTCTCTACATTTTTCTGATTTAGATGTAGGCATGAAATTAAACAATAATATTGAAACATCGTCACCAGAAGCTTCAGAAATATCTTATCCTTCTCCAAGGTATGCAGTGGGGGATTTTGTTATTGTAGTTTATGAGGCTAAATTTTTCCCAGGAAAGATACTGGAAACCACCACAGAGGGAGCGGTGGTAAGTGCAATGCAGAAAACCTTTAATTTTTGGAAATGGCCAGAGCGAATAGACTCGATGTTTTATCTCTGGGATGATATTCTGAAACATATTTCTCCCCCTAAAAAAAGTCATTCGAAACGAGACATCTACGAGGTAAAGGAGATGTGTAATATTAATGAAAATTAACAGAACTTTTAAGTTACTAGGCAGTTGTACACATTAAATTTTTATTTTAGTTCTTCTTTTTAACAATGTAATACATTTTAAAATCATATTAAGTTGTTTTATTTCATGTCACTGCATCAAAAGTTATATATTATTAAAATATATATCCATTATGTCCAAGGTACATCTTGTCTGTGTTCCAGGTACACCACCCCTGTTGTACCTTGGACAATATGTAATTTTTTTTTTAATGTTATTTATCGAAATAAAAAATGTATCTTTCTTCGCCAAAAAAAGATATTATACGTTTAACAGTACATATTATAGAGTAAAGAGTATTAGGTGAACCTAAACAATATGTATAAATAAAAAATAAATAAATAAACAAAATGGTCCCGAGGTACAACAGGTTCCCCTACAGTGCCTCACGAGAAAGTAAGTCCTCAACAACAATTCTCGAATAATACTATTATTTATTGATTAGATGGAGTAGAAAAAAACTAAAAATAAGGTTTTTGAAATATTTAGATTTTGTTTTATACAATAAAATATATATAGTAAACCGTGGAACTTATTGAGAAATTAATATTAAAAAATCACAAAAAATTTTCAAGTAACCTAATAATAATTTCTTAATAAATTCCACGGTAACCTATATATTTTATTGTAAAAACAAAACCTAAATATTTCTAAAACCTTATTTTTAGTTTTTTTCTACTCCATCTAATCAATAAATAATAGAAAAATTAATTATAATTCGAAAATTGTTGTTGAAGTCTTACTTTCTCATAAGACACTGTACAAACACACACATTTTTAAACAAAAAATTTTCTCAAAAATTTGCACGGTAAGGTATAGTTAAAAGTTCACTATTAGATAAATAAGGACATCTACTATTAGAAAAAAATTAATTTTAGTCATAATCTAATATTTTTTATTTAACATTGGTGGCGAAAGGACCTCCTTAATAGAACCAGCCGGTTTTTTCCATTTTAATGAATTCAGGAGTAAAAAATAAGGTAAGTTCATGTTTTCTTCCCTATACCTAAACCTAATAGTTTTGAAGATACTATTAAAAAATGTTACATTTCTGCCATAGTACATCAAAATTTAACATTAATTGTCCATTGAGAATTTTGACTCTTTGTTTCTTTAGTTTAAAATTAAACATTAAAAATTAAGTAAATTTATTTATTATACATAGTCAACTTGTAAAAACGAGTTAATGAATAAGGCAGAAACATAATTTATGTAAAAAATTTAATATCTTCATAATTATTAGGATAGGTATTGGGAAGTAAACATGAACTTGCCTTATTTTTACCCCTGAATTCATTAAAATAGAAAAAACTGAGTGGTTCTATTTAAAAAAATAATTAAGAATTTTAATAATTTTGAATTTTGAAATTTGCACAATTTGTATACACACCCTGTATAAAATAATGTTTTTTCAACATAGGTTTAAATACCTCTAACCTTGCTAGTAGCCACCCAACAGAAACTGTTTTTATATCTTTAGGGGTATCCTCGTAAAGAAATAATTTATAAGGGACTGCATCGGTCAAATTTTTTACAAAAAATTAATAACACAAAAAGCACTATGCATTTTTCGAAAAAAGTTTTTTGACAAAATTACCCAAAAATTTTACGTAGATCTTAAAAATATATTAATATAGAGGGGGTTCTATTGAAAATAACAAAGTTATAGTCCACTTCCGGTAGAACCAAAAGTCGGCCATTTTTAAAAATATCTTAGTTAAAAAGAGCGTAATCAAAAACCTCAATCTAGAAGTTTTCATTATTATATTAGTATTTTTCCATATACAGATAGTTTTAACTCGTCGTGGGACACCCTTGCATGTTAAATAATAAAGAAACTCTTGCAAAAAACAAAAATACATTGAATATTTACCATCCTGTATCTTAGTAGTAGATAACATTTATATTTTAAAGGTCCTAAACCTATTATTAAAATATTCCTAATGAAACACCCTGAATATTAATTATTTTTTCTTGTTTTTTTTTACGTGCGCAAAAACTACGCTAAAAGCCCTACATTTCGGTTTTTTCTTTTTTTTGCAGTTCAAAAATTGACCAAGATAAAGGGTGGTAACATTACAATATTATGCCATAATCACTCTGCACATACCTAATAGGTATTTAATTTTTTTAATACACAAAAAAATTACAATTCAATGCTGAATATCATTATATATTAACCTCTACGTCTTCTTTAAAATGTAGTTTTGTTCTAAAAAACTACTTTGATTTATATAATTGTATTCATAACCCTCTGGAACTATAAAATTTTCCATTGTTTATAAGTTACACCGATGCTGACGCAATAACGCAATAAATGCCGCGTTTGAGAATCCACATCGGATGCATTTTTTACATCTCGAGCGTTTTTTTATCCACATCGGACACATCTGTCCCATTACATTTACGTATACTGAATCACGTGATCAAAGATTTACTACATCTCAGATGCATCCGATGTGAATTCTCAAACGCGGCAAATGCAAATTTCAGACGTATTAAGATCCATCATCTATGTTACGCGCGTGCAGCTTCTACTTCGATCCTAACGAACATTTCCGAATCGTTTGGCTATACCTTGTGCGTCTGCAGTATACGTATATGCACCCCGGATAAATCAAAAATTCTTTTAAACCATATATTAGATTTAATATTTTTATTATTTAAATTATTTAAAATTTTCGGTAAAAACATCCAAACAACATATAGTACTTATTGTACCAGTTCAGTTTCTACCTCGTAACCTAAAATACGACAAAAAACAACACATGCATTGTTATGATGTAATTTTATTGCGTTGATATTGCCCGAGTCACAGTAAAAAGGGCAAAAGATGACAAAGTTATTGTCGACCTATTATCCTTACGATATTAGGCCGGTTATATGGTCGCATTTTATCGCTGTCAATTTCAGCTACAGCTCCAGAAAAATGTCTTAATATTATATTTTGTAGTGTACATAAAACATCGCTTTCGATATAAAAAGATTATTAGTAAATTGGGAAAGTTGCCGTAATGTCGGAAAGTTGGGACAGAGTGGTTTGACTTTTTTGTTTCAGCAGAAAATGTTTCGATATTCTTTAAAATTGAATTTAGACTGATAGAACAATAGTTTTTAAACTCTTATTTGCTACAAACGCAACACAAAAAATTCTTTAAATGTATATAGGATATTGTTATCAGACAAAGTAAATATAATAATAAACAGAGCTCCTTTGTTATTTATTTAGGTACATTTACTTTGTAGTCCAACGTAGTCATTTAATTTCTTACTCTTAAAAATATTAAGTAAATCTTTTATTGAAAACAGGAACATCCTAAATATTTTTGTAAATTATATAAATTCTTGACATTCGGCCATTAAATATTAGTTTTATACGAAACGATAAAATACTAAAATAAGATTAAAGTTTCATTTGATTAGTTATAAAGGTTTTTTTTTTAGAATGTCTACAAGCACATAATATGAATCAACATTTTTAAAATAACCTAAATTACGAGGGTTCCCTTTTAAGTTTTTACAATCGAACAATAGGTGGCGTTAATAAGTTGTGACACCACTGTATTTGTAAATATTGACGTTTTTTATTGCGAAGCCAATGTCAATTTATAAATTGACTGAGTAAGTTGTTGATAGTGAACGTTTAAAAGGAGCAAGTTTGTGCAAAAATGGAAATCATCAGTGAAGGCTTACGTTGGATTTTTATATGATTTTAAAAAAGGCCTTACTCAACAACAATGTGTAGAAGTGGTCGCCAACCTGTCGATCGCGAGCTACCGGAAGCTCGCGGAGGCAATTCTGGTAGCTCTCACAACGATTTTAATTTAAAAAATACAAACTGCAAAAATCAGAGAAGCTTCCAAAAATTCCACAAAAAAATCTAATTGTCATAATATTAAACATAAACAGCGGCAACGTTGCGGTGAGCGATCTGCCGCTGACGCAATTAAGCTAAAATCGGCTAGAACCGACCAGCCGGACCAGCGTGTTAGTGTTCAAAAACGATCAGGATTGCTTTAAACGAGATAAATACGCACGGCGCGGCGACATTGCGCTTAGTTTAAAACTGAACGCGTAACCAACGTCCAGCGGTTGGGTTAGTATAGAACAACAAAAAATAATATTATGGCAAGCAGTTGTAAGAAGGTAAAGACATACCACTTTCATTCGGAATGGGAAGAACAATACTTTTTTACAAAAGTTAAAGATAAAAATGTGTGTTTGTAATACTTCGGTCTCCGTTGTTAAAAAAGGAAATATTGAGAAACATCATAAAACTGTACATTCTAATTTTGAAAAATCATTCCCACTACATTCTGCAGGAGAAACTGAAACAGTTAAAAAAGCAGTTAATTGGACAACAATCAATATTTTTAAGAACAGTCGACAAAAATAAGGCTGCAACTGAAGCATCTTACCGTGTGTCCCAGATAATTGCACAAAAAAAGAAACCTTATGAAGACGGGGAAATGATAAAACAGGCGTTTTTAGCAGCTGCTGATTCGTTATTTGCCAACTTTAGAAATAAAGACGAGATAATTTCAACTATAAAATCTATGCAACTTTCTGCTAATACAGTGATGAGACGTGTAGAAGTAATGAGCAATGATATTTTTTTACAGTTAAGAACTGACTTAGATAACTGTGTTTATTTTTCACTTCAACTGGATGAATCAACAGATGTCGTTGACACTGCCCAGATGGCAGTGTTCGTCAGAATGGTTTTTAATGATTTTACGATTAAAGAAGATCTTTTGAAGTTTATTCCACTGAGAGGACACACTACTGGACAGGAGTTGTTTTCTCATTTAAAAAATATTATTTCTTCCGAGAAAATTCCAATATCGAAACTGGTAGGCTGGACAACCGATGGCGCTCCAGCTATGGTGGGTTGTGATAAGGGTCTGGTCGCGTTATGTCGTAAAGATAAAACTTTTCCGCAATTTCTCTGTAACCACTGCATTATCCATCAGCAAGCATTATGTGGAAATTTCCTGAAACTAAACATCGTTATGAAACTGGTGTTAAAAATTGTGAACAAGATTAGAGCTCAAGCGTTACAAAGAAGATTATTCAAAACCTTGGCCGATGAAGTTGACTGTCAATACGGGGACCTACTCCTTCACTCTGAAGTCCGATGGTTAAGTAGAGGATGGGTGCTGAAACGTTTTTATGATGTCCTATCTGGCATAGTTAAATTTTTCAAACAACGCGATGAACCGACTCCGGAACTAGAAAATTCAATCTGACTTAGAGGTTTTGGTTTTCTCGTGGACATTACAGAGAAATTAAACGAACTTAATTTGCAGCTTCAGGGGAGAGACAAAAAACTAGCGGAAATGATTTCTGATATAAAAGCATTTATCAAAAAGCTGGAGTTTTGAGAACAAAACCTAATTAACAGCGATGCCATGCATTTTCCTATTTTTTCAGAAAAAATATCTGAAAATCCATTAGAACCCTATGACAGCAAATATCATGTAGAAATAGTTTCTGCCCTGAAGAATAACTTCAAAAATCGTTTTAAGGATTTCAACGAAATGGCTTTAGTAGCGCAGTTTGTTGTTTCACCCTTTATGGAAATTGATATCCAATAGTTTGCAACCTGTGTTATGCAGAACTTTGGCGAAGACATCGCTGCAACAGAAATGGAAGTAATTGAGTTTCAAAATGATTTAGCCTTAAAATCGTTAGTCTCAAGTACCAAATGTATCTGGCCTATTGTAAGTAAAGACAAATATTCAGTTCTATGCCGTGTTGCCTTGAAAGTGAAAGCATTATTCAGTTCAACCTATTTGTGTGAATCTTCGTTTTCCAATATGAAGTTTATTAACTGTGGATTATTTAATTTAAGTTGCGTTACGTGGCTTCCGTGTGGGTAGCTCGCTGTTTATTCCAAAATTAACAAAGTAGCTCAACACATTAAAAGGTTGGCGACCACTGATGTATAGAATCGCTTCGTGCAACTTTTGGTAATGAAGAGCCATCAGAGAAGACTGTTTACAGTTGGTTTGCAGAATTTCGTCATGGACGTGCGTCCGTCAGTGATGAATGTCGAGAAGATCGGCCAAAATCGGTTGTCATTCCGAGAAACATCGATGCTGTGCGCAACATGATTAAAGAAGATCGGCATGTGACTTACAGACAGATGGAGGCGTCTCTTAGGATATCGCAGACTGCAAAACAGTCCATTTTACATGAACATTTAGGTGTGAGAAAGATATGTTCCAGATGGATTCCGCATAATTTAACCAAAGCAAAAAAAGGGTCGTGTTGATTGGTGACAAGGAAATGTTGAAAAAATTCGACCAAGGACGTTCAAAATCCGTATACAACATTGTTACAGGAGACGAAACTTGGATATATTCATATGAACCTGAAAGCAAACAACAGTCTACTGTTTGGGTGTTTAACGATGAACCTAATCCCACTTCCAAGAAAATGATCGCTTGTTTCTTCGGTTGTACTGGACACGTCGCAATCATTCCATTAGAAAATCGAAGAAACGTTAATGCCGAATGGTATACAACAATTTGTTTGCCAACGGTCTTCGATGAAATAAGAAAAAAAAAACAAAAAACGTCTTACCATTCTTCATCACCACAATGCCAGCTCCCATAAAGCACGTCAAACAACTGAATATTTGATGGAGAAAAACATCTCACTGTCCGTATTCACCCGCTTTATCGCCTAATGACTTTTTTTTGTTCTTTGCACATTAAATTGTCACTTTTGTAAAGTATTACTATTAAAAACAGTTACATTTATTATTACGCGAAAGAAATTGCTCCGTAACTAGAGTAATGTTATTAAACATATCAATCAACCTACCTGTCCATTTAAAATAAAAGTAGATGTGTCTGGAACTCTCCAGATAATTAAAAAAAATAAACAAAACCTCTTTGTAAAATAACCCATTGAAAATAAAAATTGACTTGTTTTAAGAATAGAATTTTGCAAAAAATATTTATTTATTAAGTTACAGAACTTGTTCCAGTAAGACTTTCCACTCTGTATATTACTATTAAAAATTATTATTACCTGTTCTATGTCGTCTTCAGATGAAGGTGGAAAATTTTCAGATATATCTCGAATCGTATAATTGTTCTCCTTGGACCATACGGAAAGATAGCACATTACCTGCAAAGAAAGAGCGGTATTAATATTTATTATTTTAATGTTTCAATTAAATTATGATTAAATATTATTAACATAATATTATCATACGAAATTTTGTTTTGAGCATTGGTAATATCACTTTTGGAGTCAATAATATTTTAATTAAACATGTAATATGTGAGTCAAATAAGCGTGGTGCTTGCATTCATGTCTGAATAGACAATAACATTTTACTTTCATAATATGATATTTGTTTTCAGGGTGGTCATATTTTCAAAGAAAATTCCAAACCATATATGGAACAAGGTATAAGGTAGTTCAATTAATGTTAATGGTTTCTAAATTCAAAGACAGTTGTATCTTATCAGGCCTATATCAGTCATAAATAATATTTCAAAGCTTTTTGAGCAATGTTTAAAAAAACGGTTAGTTGAATTTATTGAACAAAACAAAATATTAAGTAAAGTCAATATGGTTTTAGGAAAAATCTTTGCTGTCAAGATGCGCTTCTAGACTTTGTGCAAAATATTATTAATGGTATTGACAACAATAAAAAATGCCTAGCGATATTCTTAGACTTAGCCAAGGCATTTGACACTGTTGATCACAGATTGTTGTTGGAAAGATTAGAAATAATAGGTATAAGAGGATTAACGTTGGACCTTTTCAGGGACTATCTATCACAGCGAACCCAGTTCGTTAGAATTGGTAGCCTACTTAGTGACCCAATGACGGTTTGTAGGGGCGTGCCTCAGGGAACGGTACTTGGCCCAATTCTTTTTTTAATATACATTAACTGTATTTATAATAATAAAAATATAGGAAAAATTATTTCTTATGCAGATGATACTGTCATTATCTATAAGGGGGAGAGCTGGAAAGAATTCTTTCTAAAAGCTGAGGATGGTTTGAGTAAGATAAAGATGTGGCTTGATAATAGTCTTCTGAGTCTCAATGTCTCCAAAACAAAATTTATTACATTTTCACTAACAAATGCTGATCAACCAAATCAACAGATTTTAAAGCTTCACAATCATAACTGCAATAAAGGACCGATTTGTCAGTGTGTAACGATACAAAAAGAAAATAAAATAAAATATTTGGGGTTAATGGTTAATCAACATCTGAGATGGAACGAACATGTAATTTTTTTAAACAAGAGATTAAGAAAACTTATATATTTATTTTATCAAATTCGAGATATTCTTAAAAAAGAACTCCTACTACTTATTTATAATGCCTTGACTGAGTCGCTGCTAAGATATGGCATTCTAATATGGGGTGGGCTTCTAGACAACGCTCTCGATGGGCTGGACTCAACACAGAATACGTTGTTAAAAATATTGTTCAGAAAGGACCTTAGATATCCAACAAACCAATTATATAAAGAATTAGACATTTTCAATATTAAACAACTATATATTTACCAAACATCTTTATGGGCAATTTCTAATACTGAAAAACTTCCGAAGCTTTTACACACTACTTCCACAAGAGCTCTACTAAATAAGCATATGCCAATTCCTCTTTTTAAAAAATGCACACCCAAAACTTTATCTCGTATTTTAGCCCCAAAATATATAACCTAATTCCTACATACATAAAAAATATTACAAATGAACGATCTTTAAAAAATGAACTTAAAATATTTGTACAGAAAAACTACAGTAAAATTAAGAAGGAAATATTTAATGTTTTATATTAATTTAATGCTACATAATTACATATTCTTCAGTATCAGAGAGTAGCCTTTCTTTTCTTTTTCTTTATTAGTCTTGTATTTTATATATTTATAATTTTTCTTATTTTTGCTATTTATTATTTTTGCTATTTTTATAATTTCTGCTAATTTTTATAATTGTTTTGATTTTTGTATTTCCATATTTCTCTTTTTCTTTTTTTTTGTTGTATTTTAAAATTCAAAATTCTTTGTTTTTGTTTCTATAGTATATACTTATATATAATTTAAACAGCATTTTTAAAACGTAAAAAAAAAACTAATATAAAGATTCCGCACACAAACTTTGTTTAGGCGGGTCTTAAAAAATTGTTAAAAAAATGTAAATTATTTTAATGAATAAATTTGATTTGATTTGATCTATTTACTTACTTCATACTTTAGATATTAATAGGTTTAATAAACAAGTAGATAATAATAATATAATATTAATCTTTATTTGCATAAATTATTAGATTTACACTTAAATTAGCATTTTAATTTTTCCAAAAATACAAAATTAACACAAACAAAGAAAACAATTCCAACAAAGCCAAAGCTGTCTGTGGGCTGGGTTTATTTGTTTATTTTATTTTTACATTTTTAAGTGCATCTTACTACAGGAAATAAAATTCCAACCTCAAATGTATCTCCGTTTGACAACTGTTATGCTGGTAAAAACTCCCATATTTGCCACTACTCATTTTTTTTAATAACTCTGACGAAGAAAGAAACTGTACCTCAAGAAGTATTTACAAAGATAATTTTTGTAAGAGTAAAACCAAATTTGGTAGATTTTCACACTTTTATTTTAAAAATATAATTTTTTTTTTTTTTTTTAAACACTAAGTAACATGACATATGTTTCGAAGTACAACTTCTTTTTCAAATGTGACTGTTTTAAATTCGGTATCCAATATATATACGAAATATTTAACAAAACAAAGTACTTAAGAAAAACATCAATAACATTACAAAATAACTATTTAAAGTAAATAAGGGTACTTAGGTAATTATAATATCAATCAGATAACAATAAGATAAAATTATTCATAAGCCATCACATACTGATATTACAATAAATAATAGTTCATCTCATCCATACAAACAAAAGCTGGCAGCATACAACAGTATGATCCATAGATTAGTTAATATTCCCCTTACCAAAGAGAACTTCACAAAAGAATTAAATATCATTAAAAAAATCGCAGTAAACAATAATTTTAATTCAAAGTTAGTAGACAACATTTTATAGAAAAAACTTTTTAAACAGGCTATTCAACAAGTTTATTCCATAATTAAAGATCAAAATTGAATATATAAGAGTCTTACATATATAGGAGCTCCTAGTGAAAAGGTATCATCATATTTAAAAAACCAAAATATTAACGTAGCTTTTAAAACCAATAATACGCTTGGGAAGTATATTAAAAATAATAAGGGTAAAATTAATCCTAATAATAAATCGATGGTATATAAATTAAATTGTGGTAGTTGTCCAAAATTGTATATTGGTCAAACAGGCCGTACTTTCAAAAAACGCTATTCTGAACATTCATATTTTAGCTGAAAATCATTCTTTTACAGACAACTTTGAAATTTTACATATAGAAAATAAGAGCCTTAAATTAAATCATTTAGAAACACTTGAAATAAATAGATTTAAAAATTCAGATAACTTACTAAATGAACTATTAGATATTAATAATTCACCCTTATTAAATCTCTTTCCTAGTTTTCTGTGAGATAATCCCGGTAATGTGCTATCTTATTGTTATCTGATTGATATTATAATTACCTAAGTACCCTTATTTACTTTAAATAGTTACTTT
Organism: Psylliodes chrysocephalus; assembly: GCA_927349885.1. Classification (NCBI taxonomy): domain Eukaryota; kingdom Metazoa; phylum Arthropoda; class Insecta; order Coleoptera; family Chrysomelidae; genus Psylliodes; species Psylliodes chrysocephalus. The sequence goes on from OV651823.1 coordinate 37,229,676, forward strand.
GTAATGTTATTGATGTTTTTCTTAAGTACCTTGTTTTGTTAAATATTTCGTGTATATATTGGATACCGAATTTAAAATAGTAACATTTGAAAAAGAAGTTGTACTTCGAAACATATGTCATGTTAGTGTTTTTTAAAAAATTTTATATTTTTAAAATAAAAGTGTGAAAATCTACCAAATTTGGTTTTACTCTTTCAAGATCAAATGGATTTTCATCAAGTAAAGGCTGAAGCAATAAATAATAATTTTTGTAGTTAAAAACACGCATCAAATTATTGTGATCATGTTTCAAAAGGGAGGTAGCAATCCGGATACACCCTTCTTTAAATTTATGATTAATATCAAGAAATCCAAAATAATAGTTTTCTCAATGTTGTCTAGGTGCACCGCTATCAACGAATAAAAGATTCCCGAAGACAATGAGGGATGTCATGCCGTGCGAGTGCATACATTACGGCTCTCTATATGTGTATCAGCCAGCCACACAACACGTTTACCGCAAACGAATGACTGCCACCCATCACTTTGTCCCACTTACCCTTTTTGTGATGTCAAGAACTTTACAGGGGAGAGCCAAACCATTACGGTACTGAACGATGGTTCGTTTTACCGTAAGAGCTGGTCAAAAAGTAGATTGTAATCTATTTCAAAATATTGAAACTATTTGATTAGTCATTACGTCTTTAATGGTACGTATCGAAGCATTCAAGTATACCCAAATAGTAAAGTAGTTTTATAATGTTATGTTTACACGACTGTTATATATTATTAAAAAAATATGGCTATTTATTCCAGTCAATTAACGCTCAATAGGTGGTTTTAGATTTCGTGGGATATGGGAATGTATTTGGATTAGTTAGGATGTAAAACTACTAAGTCTTCCAACTCAGCTATTAGTTATAAAGAGTCTCGTTGTCTAGTTTTTCTTTCAATCTTCAAGATGTAGTGCTTGAACACGTTGAATGTGAGAGAGATACAATTGATTTTCTCGCAATGTTGTTAACACTTTTTTTTGACTTATTCCACCTGATCTAAAATCACCAGCTTATTTGTTGTTGTTGGATCTTTCTTGATATTTAAAATATGTTTTTTTACATGTTCCTTTACATTTTTTTTTTCAATATACTATATTAAACAAATTAAATTAACTAGTTTAAATAAACACACCACTGAGACCAAACCAAGACACAAAAAGACGTCTAATAGACGTCTTGTGCTATCTGGATCAACCCCCTTATCCTCCCACCTTTTTTCAGATTTTTTTTAGAATCAGTATGCTTCATCCCTTGTAGAGCTAATTTTTACTAAAAATTTAATGTTGATATCGCTTTATATTTTTGACTTTTTTTAATTCTAATCCTCAAAAGGCTTTCCTTTTTTTGTTTTTTAGTTAGGAGTTTTTATATTATTTTAAATCTCCTCAATGTCCCATTTTAATTCAGATTTTTCAGAATCAATAGGCTTCATCTTCTCATAGAGTTTGATATTTAGTAAAACTTTCAAGTTGATATCGCTTTCTGGTTTTGATTTATGATTTTTTTTTACTTAAACCACCCCTTAACCCCCACAATTATAATTAGTTTTTTAAAACATCGAAGGGCTTCTTCTTATCATAGAGCTTGATTTTTGCTAAAAATTTAAAGTTGATATCATTTTTTGTTTTTAATTACGATTTTTGTTAATATTTCAACCATCATCATCATCTGAATTAGGGCGTGGTTCAAAACCCACTTGTACTGTAGCTCTAGGCTTATTGTAACCCTCACAGTTTCTATCCCATCAAATTGATTTTCTTGATGAATTCAAGAATATGTCTGATGGGCGCTTTCGCGATTTCTTCAGGTTCCGGATATTGTACCCCGAAGTACCATTCCCGTTCCCATTTAAGGTTCCGGCAGTGGCATAGGAGTTTCGTCCTCCTCTTCACATATTCTGCATAGGGAGTCATCAGATATCCCTAAGAGATTTAGGTGTCTTCTAAGGCCGCAGTGTCCCGTAAGGAGTCCTATTACGGCCTTGAGTTCGCTTCTGCTAAGGTTTAGCAGTTGATGTTGTCTGCTCGTGGATGGCCCCTCTATGAATCTTTTGGACTGTCTAAGTCCTGGAAGTTCCATCCAGAGCCTATGGTGTTCTCTTTTTATTTGTTCCTTTAACACCCATTTAACATTTTGGTATGAGATACCACATGTGGGTTCTGGTCCAATAAGAGCTTTCTCGTTTCCAAACACTCCCTCATGTCCTGGCACCCATTCAAGGGTAACCTTGTTATGTTCTGCCAGAGCCTGGAGGGATTGATGGCAATCAAATATTGATTTAGATTGTACTTCTACCCTTTTTAGATTTCAACCATAGACTTCCTCCCTTTATGAAGCTAAATTTTCTAAAATTTTCAAATTGTTTTTCGTTTTTGACTTGTGCGGAAAAAACCGTGACATCGGACGAACGGTCCAAATGCATAATACTCTTCTCAAGTACATATTTTTAAGTTAAAATATTTACCGTAAAGGAAAATATTTATAAAATTTAGTTTATCACCCTGTCGAATGAAAAAATTGGGACGTTAACAGGAAACTTATATTTAGCATGTTTTAATATTTAGTTAATAACTAAAACTTTCCTAGTTTACAGTGCTTTATTTAGAAACACCCTGTAATATATAATATTTATGTGAATGCAATTTGTTTGGAATATTAGTGGTATACCTGCGTATGTAATGCTATCATATTAATGGCATACCTGCGAGGGTTAGGCCCCATCATGGTGACATATTATTAGCGTACTTGCTAGTGTAATAATACCATGTTGATAACATAATGATATACCTGAGGAATTATAGTGTTTCCCGTGACTCGATGCACGTAACTTAACTTTGGATAAATTTAGGTCGAAAATACCTAAGTAATGTTATGTTTTACAAATTAACTATTTTTGTATAACTATCACAAATTCAATTAAAATATTTGTATAAACAGTCTCCTGCTGCTCTACTAATAGTAGAGCAGTGTCAGAGAAAAAACAATGCCTTTTTAACAATATTTCAAAATAATTATGAACATTGTAAAAAAAAATGGGTGGCACAAAATTGATCGAATTGGAAATTTGATCGAAAATACATTTTATCGAATGGCATTTGATCGAAAATACATTTGATCGAAGATATATTTTATCGAATAACATTTTATCGAAAAGACAATAGATCGAAAATGCATTAGATCGAAAGAACAATATATTGAAAATCAACATTAAAAATAGTAAATTATCAAAAAAAAAAACAAACGATACCATTCAACCGTCCGTCTAATCCTTACTAACAGGGAAACTAAACTAAGCGGCTATCAAAAGTATTAATGGCAAATTTTTCAATAATCTCAAATGATAGCTACCTCGTTTAACAAAGTTTATACTTACAATACTGGTTATTTAAAAATAATTATTTTAGAGCTAAACGGTTATTTATCTTCATTGGGATTAATTCGCACAAATATGTATTTCAATAAGGTAGAGTTGTCTCCCGATGGGACATTTTAGGTAAATTATTTAAATTTTTTTTATAAAAAATTAAATTAATTTACCTAACCTGTGCGACCTGGAACCGTCGCGGTTGCTTCGCAAAAAAAAATTACACAAAAAAGGGAAAAATAAAAAAATCTTACTTATTTTCCTAACCTGTACGGCCTGGAGCAATTTAACTGATTGCTCTGACAGAGGTTAGGTGGGTTAGTTCGGTTTTTTAAAAAACTTTGTCAGAGCAATAAGTTAAATTGCTTCAGGCCGCACAGGTTAGGTAAATTAGTTAAGTTTTCTTTATTTTTAAAAACTTAACTAACTTACCTAACTTGTATCAGAGCAATTAGTTAAATTGCTCCAGTCTGGAAACGTCGCGGTTTGCCACGCAAAAAATATAAAAATAAAAAACTAATTTACCTAACCTGTGCTATTCAAATTTAACTGATTGCTCTCGCACAAGTTAGGTAAGTTAGGTACGTTACTTAAGTTTATTTTATTTTTTGTTTTTGCAAAGCACCAGCGATGATTCTAGACCGCACAGGTCAGGTAAAATTTTTGTTTTAATTTTTCTTGTTTCTAAAATTTTATGAATATTTGGTTTTTCGTTGAATTGCTTTTTCTATCAAAACTATTTTCGATCAATTTTCTTTTCGATCATTATTCTTTTCGATCATTTTTCTGTTCGATCATTTTTCTTTTCGATCAAGTTTTTGACAAAAGAGTAGAATTAACGAATTTTTAACTTAAAATTGTCCAAGAAATGCGCTCATAAACTTTTCGCATAGATTTATGGGACACCCTATACACTTTGTATGTATCTTATTGTTATGGCATGTGGCATTATACATTTTTTTTACATGGATATTATTTGTGGATCTAGTTGCAAAAAACATTTTTGATAATAAGATCCTTTCTTGGAGGGTAGAAAAGGGTATCCAGTCAATTCGTCGCGCGACAATTTATCGCGCGACCTTTCAGAGCCGACAATTCATCGCTACGACTTTTCATCGCTACGACAGTTTATCGCTACGACAATTCATCGCCACAAAAATATCGTATTGTATCTATGATTTATACAGTATGTCTGAAAACAAACAATTTTTTTGTGCTATATTGAATTTTTCTTATAAGTACCAAATAAAATTATTTTTTCGAAAAAATTACAAAATATCTTACTCTAAATTACACAAAAATATGATTTACTTTTTTTCTGCTAATCAAGTAGTTTTTACTAAGAAAAATATAATAAATATCAATAATGTATTATTGATAAGCCAATTTAAAGTGTATAAGCGGCAGTCGCAGGTTCTGAACAGTCCTTTACCTACTATTTAAAAAGGATTATCTTCATTAGCCAATTCGGGTAAGTTACCACATTAGTTAATAATAATAGAGAATTATAATTATCCTTTATTAATCCTTTCAAGGAGAAATTCATAGTGCAATCAATATTTAATTCTAAAAAGGATTATCTTCAATAGCTTGTTTGTGTAAGTTAGTATTTTAGATGCCCTGTTTATAATATATGTATATAAGGTTTAAATAAGAAATACCAACGAACTGTAATCATTCTTATTTTGTCTTTGTACGAGTTTACATCACTGTAAAATTTGAAAATGCCGTTACAATTTGTTGACAGCGACAGAGCTCACAAAATGCTTTTAAACAATGGCCATACACATTCTAGAGAAAAAAATTCTGGAGAAAAAGGTATTTGGAAATGTTCTCTATATCATAAATGGAGATGTACCAATCGCATTCATACCATAGGCGATGAAATTGTGAAGAGTACCGAACATAATCATGTGTCAGATAGTGCTGATGCCGAAGTAAGAAGAGCTGTTAAAAAAATGAAAGTTTTAGCTGAACAAAGTGGTTCCACTACTCAACAAATCATTGCAAAGGTTTCCGAGGGTTTATCATCATCGGCTGCAGCCAGATTACCACAAGTGAGTGCAATGAAAAGAACTATTCAACGAAAAAAGGAAAAGACAGAAGGAATTCCTGCGATTCCAAATTCTCTGCTTCAATTAGTTATTCCACAGGAATATACACTGACAAGCAGTGGTCAGTTATTTTTAATGTACGACAACGGCCCATCAGAAGATCGAATATTAGTGTTTACAACAGCAAGAAATCTTGACTACATGTTGGAGTGTGAACACTGGTACGGAGATGGAACTTTTTCAACAGCCCCTAATATGTTTTCCCAAATATATACAATCCATGGCGTCAAATATTCAAATACCATTCCAACAGTATATGCAATTCTGCCGAATAAAAGAGAAGAAAGCGCTAGACGTTTATATGCAGCATTAAAAAATTTGAAACCTGAACTTTGCCCTACATCTTTTTTAATGGATTTTGAAAAAGCAGCGATGAATGCGGTACGAAGTGAATTCCCTAATACACAAATTTGTGGATGCTTTTTTCATTTTTCTCAGTGTATATGAAGACAAATCCAGAATACCGGATTTCAGAGGCGATATGTGGATGAAGAAGTGTTTTCATAAAATTTGCGACTTCTGGCTGCACTTGCTTATGTTCCTGAAGACGATGTAGAGAGTGCTTTTGATTTATTATTGGAAAGTGAATTCTATGCAGAAAACGAGGACTTAGCAGATTTAATAAACTATTTTGAAGACACGTGAATTGGTAGATTAGACAGAAGAGGAAGAAGACGGTTACCAAAATTTCCTATATCTTCTTGGAATTGTTACAATGCAGCCAGAGAGGGAATTGCTAGAACCAATAATGCAGTTGAAGGATGGTATGACAGTTTCAGTTCAATTGTTTCCATTGCACATCCCAACATTTGGAGGCTAATTAAGGCTTTACAAAAGGAAGAAAGCCTTAACAAATTGAAAATAGAGCAAATTGTGGCAGGTAAAAAAATTACAAAGATTCTGCACGTCGTTTAAAACTACTTACAGAATCCTACGACGCTCGTAATACCATGGAATATCTTCGAGGAATTGCGCATAATTTTCGAATGCAAGTCTAAATTATTTAATATTATTATATTATATTAATTCAATTTAAAATGTAATAACTAGCAACTACAATTTTTTATAATATATATATTTTTTTTAATATACCTACTTGTTTTTTATTATCTATACTAAAAAATATATAAAATAAAATTTTGATTATAATAAAAAAAATAAAATAAACCATAAAATGAATTCTAAAAAATGGCTGGCGACAAATTGTCGTGGCGGTGAATCGTCTTACGATGAAATGTCGGCTCTGAATTTTTGCGCGATGAATTGTCGGGCGATGAATTGACGTAGATCCGTAGAAAAGTATAAATTTGATCTTATATCATTTTTATATTGCTTATATCAGACTAATATATGAGTAAAAATACTTTCTTTTAATATTTGTCCCATATGTATCTGACTACCTAATCAATCTATTATTCGAGAATAAAAATAATAATAAAAAATTTTCTAAAGCCACATGGATATTAGCTAATCTACGCACAGACTACAAAACTGAAAAGCATGCTATTGCGTTCAACTGAACGAATATATTTCATATCTATTCTAGGTAGTGAGAACACTGTAAAAACAATGAAATCCACCTACCACAGTTCATATTTTGGACACCGATCTACTATTATTTTTAAAATTTTAAATACGTGACAATTCTGTCAAACAAATTGTCAGTAAAATTTGTAAGTTATTGAGATTAAATATACATTAAAATAAGTTATATTTGTGTTGAATCATTAAATAATAGCGTTTTTATTTTTATTTGGTCCACATTTTGAAGAAAAAAACATTTTAATAGAACTATTTACTACATTTTCGACCCCAAAAAATGTGGTAAAAATTATTATACATTTTTTTTACATCATGTATATAGTGTGTGCCATAAAAATGGATCCCTGCGATTTTTTTTTTATTACAATTGAAGGGTAATCATCTCTGCTTATTTAAAAACTTAAAAAGGCCCAGAACAAAGTTGGCTTCTGATATTAGGTTTCTGTCAAATTAGCATTTTTTTTTTGAAAAATCTTTCATGGATGCAATATGTCTGAATGCTGGTCAAACAGTTTTTAAGATCTGGCAAAATACTACGGTAACAAGTTAGTGCCTTAGTTTTCTTATTTAAATAAACGGGGGATTATCACAAAGACATGGACGCTCAACCCTCTGAAGGTTGGCTTAAAACTCTACTTTCACGGATCGAGCCAAATTTAGTGATAGTGCTTGATAACGCTTCTTATTACAGCCGCTTAGTGGAACGTCTACCCACTATGGCCACTAAAAAAACGGAGATGCAAGGTTGGTTGCGACAAAAGTTAATTCGCTTTGCTGAGGAGATGGTTAAAGGAGAGCTTATAATCATAATTAAACAGCATCGAGACAGATATGGTCAGCATGTTGTAGATACATTGGCTTTTGCTCGATGTATAACCGCATTTAATGTCATAATCGAAAAGCGTACCTGTCCCCGACTATGGAAAAAGTCTTTTATTATACCTATAGCAAAGAAATATTCACCTGAGGCATACTCAGATCTTCGGCCGATAAGTATTCTATGTTGCCTTTCTAAAGTGATTGAAAAACTAATTGATCTGCAAATTAGACATTACTTGGATGAGTTTTCCCTGCTTCCATCTTATCAGTCTGGTTTTAGAAATGGATATAGTTGCACTACATCACTTCTGAAAGTCACTGACGATATCCATAAAGGCTGCGATGATAATTTATTGACTATCTTAGTCCTTCTCGATTATTCAAAAGCCTTCGATCTTATTAATCACAAACTCCTACTAGCGATCGTGCATTATCTTGGATTTTCAAGAAAAACTACGGCCTTAATGAGTAGTTATTTGGATGAGCGAACTCAAGCTACGCACCGTGTTAAATAAAACAACTTCTGAATTTTTAAACATCTACTCTGGGGTTCCTCAGGGCTCAATTTTAGGACCTCTTCTATTTGTCATCTATACATCACAGCTGCCACTTGCTTTAAAATATTGTGCATCTCATACTTATGCAGACGACACTCAACTATACCTTTCCTTTGAAAAGGAAAATATTCAAGAAGCTTGCGTAAAAATTAATGCTGACCTCATCTCTCTTGCTAGACTTTCTGACAAATATTGTTTAAGTATAAATCCAACTAAATCCGTAGTCCAGTTATTTGGACGTCCTACAGCTAGAAAAATGAATATTAATTATGTGAACATTAGCTTGGATGGTCAACAACTGCCGCTTCTTTCATGTGTTAAGAACCTATGTATTCATATAGATAATTCACTTCGCTTCTCGTCTCATGTGACAAATATTGTAAGAAAATCCTATAGTAGTTTAAAACTCCTATATGCAAATAAAAGTATATTGAATAAACGAACTAAATCATGTTATGTGATTCTCTTGTCCTATCTCACACCAATTATGGTGATGTGGTCTATGGACCAAGTTTGTTAGGTGTTGATAAAACTCGCTTACAAAAAATACAAAATTCGTGTGTACGTTTTATTTGTGGACTTTACAGACGTGATAATACTAGTCAACACTTAAAGGAACTGGGTTGGCTTAATATGGCGGAAAAAAGAACATTGCATGCATGCTCAATGTTTCGCAAGATTATGGTAACTCTAACACCTGCTTACTTATATAATAAAATTCAATTCCGCACTGACGTCCACAACCTTAACATTCGATTTAAATCTAAACTCACGCCGCCTTTACACAAAACAACCTTATATCAAGGATCCTTTTCATATTATATTTTCTGGCTTCTAAATGGATTACCGCTTAGCTACTCTAAATTTTCTCTTGGTAAATTGAAACATACATTAAAAGAACACGTTTTAAATGGCAAACTGCGCAATATCATTAAGTAATACGATAGGTTAATTTTATTATACAGCATAATTTCATTATACACGTTTTTCCGTTCTTTTATTAACAATTTCTCACCTAATATAAATTGTTTTTCATTATTTTTGTTTCTTAAGATTATATGTATTTTAAGTTAATACTTATTGTTTTAGATATAATTTTAGTATTAGTTTTTCTTTTCCATTTTTACTTTCCTATCTGTATACAGATATAAGGAAAGTATAGGAATCATGATTTTTTTCGACCTCGAGTTTTCGACGGATTTTTACGTTTTGAGGTCCCCTGAATCCGTTTTGACTATTTTCGCGATGATGTGTGTGTGTGTGTGTGTGTGTGTGTGTGTGTGTGTGTGTGTGTGTGTGTGTGTGTGTGTGTGTGTGTGTGTGTGTGTGTGTGTGTGTGTGTGTGTGTGTGTGTGTGTGTGTGTGTGTGTGTGTGTGTGTGTGTGTGTGTGTGTGTGTGTGTGTGTGTGTGTGTGTGTGTGTGTGTGTGTGTGTGTGTGTGTGTGTGTGTGTGTGTGTGTGTGTGTGTGTGTGTGTGTGTGTGTGTGTGTGTGTGTGTGTGTGTGTGTGTGTGTGTGTGTGTGTGTGTGTGTGTGTGTGTGTGTGTGTGTGTGTGTGTGTGTGTGTGTGTGTGTGTGTGTGTGTGTGTGTGTGTGTGTGTGTGTGTGTGTGTGTGTGTGTGTGTGTGTGTGTGTGTGTGTGTGTGTGTGTGTGTGTGTGTGTGTGTGTGTGTGTGTGTGTGTGTGTGTGTGTGTGTGTGTGTGTGTGTGTGTGTGTGTGTGTGTGTGTGTGTGTGTGTGTGTGTGTGTGTGTGTGTGTGTGTGTGTGTGTGTGTGTGTGTGTGTGTGTGTGTGTGTGTGTGTGTGTGTGTGTGTGTGTGTGTGTGTGTGTGTGTGTGTGTGTGTGTGTGTGTGTGTGTGTGTGTGTGTGTGTGTGTGTGTGTGTGTGTGTGTGTGTGTGTGTGTGTGTGTGTGTGTGTGTGTGTGTGTGTGTGTGTGTGTGTGTGTGTGTGTGTGTGTGTGTGTGTGTGTGTGTGTGTGTGTGTGTGTGTGTGTGTGTGTGTGTGTGTGTGTGTGTGTGTGTGTGTGTGTGTGTGTGTGTGTGTGTGTGTGTGTGTGTGTGTGTGTGTGTGTGTGTGTGTGTGTGTGTGTGTGTGTGTGTGTGTGTGTGTGTGTGTGTGTGTGTGTGTGTGTGTGTGTGTGTGTGTGTGTGTGTGTGTGTGTGTGTGTGTGTGTGTGTGTGTGTGTGTGTGTGTGTGTGTGTGTGTGTGTGTGTGTGTGTGTGTGTGTATAACACATAACTCATGAACCGATACACGGAAAAACACCAAAATTCAAACTTAAGCTTTATTCCAGCGTCTAATGAACTGATTAGATTTTGGGCAGAGTCGGAACATCTGGGGGGGTACTTTATAGGTGGTCATTTTTATATTTTATGGAATATATCTGGTATTTACGTTTGGAGAAGAAAATTCTTCAAATAAAAGTTACTTCTAATATAATTATCTATAATTTTTGTTATATACAAAATTTTCCTAAAATGGTCCGTATTCGCGAAATTTGACAAAATGTAAAAAAAATAATTTTTTATAAAAATTGTTCAAATAAAAGTTCTTTGTAATATAATTCTTTATAATTTTTATCCTATAGATAATTTCTCTAAAATGGACCGTATTCGAGATATTTGAGAAAATGTGTAAATTTCGAAATTTGAAGAAAACTCAAAAACGGATAAAGAAAAAAACATTAAATTTTAAACTTAAGTTTTATTTCGGCCTGACGTGAAATGATTAGATTTTGGACAAAGTCGGAACATCTGGGGGGGTACTTTATGGGAGGCCGTTTTTATATTTTAGGGAATATATCTGTTATTTATGTTTGGAGAAAAAAATTGTTCAAATAAAAGTTACTTCTAATATTATTATCTATAATTTTTGCTTTATGTAAAAATTTCCTGAAATGGTCCGTATTCGAAAAATTTGACAAAATGTGCAAAATTCTGATTTTTATGAAAATTGTTGAAATAAAAGTTGTTTGCGATATCGATCTCTATAATATTTGTTCATACATGATTTTTTTAAAATGGACTGTAATGGAAAAATTGTAGGAAAAGTGCTAAATTTAAATTTTTCAGTATTTTCATTTTCAATGAATATCTATAGAAAAATGTTTCGAGGTAGATGTATGTGGACAATGTATATATTTAGTTTATCCTCTAAACATTTATAGAGATGCTGCAATAGGTTGTACAAAATAACCGAAGAAGCCTGTAATAACTAGATAGGAAAGTCATGTGTTGGACACATCAGATTTTTTTTTTAAGTTATTAAGGTTGAGTGGAAGAGCAGCTTCTATATTTGCTTATGCAAATCTGAAAGCTGAACTTTGCCTTTTGGCTAATTATTTTTAATAAATTGTACTATTTTAATTTTGTAATTTTCAAATGCCAATAAAACCATATTTATTATTAATTATTTATTTATTTATTAAGACTTCCTCCGTACCATTGTGAATTGAATCCGATAGAACTTATTTGGGACCAAGTAAAGGGTTACGTAGCTCGAGAAAACGTGACATATAAAATTAGCGACGTCCAACGTTTACTAAAACCCAGAATGGCACGAATACGGAAAGAATATTGGACAAATGCCGTAACCCACGTTATCAAGAAAGAAGATAAAATGTGAAGATTGGAGTGGATGGTGGACAATGTAATCGAAAAGGTGGTGATAGAATTCAATGTCCCAGGGGATTCCAGTTCTTAGGACTCTTCAGCATAAATCAGTATTTTTTATTTTATTCTTGATTACTGATTTATATGAAATACCTCTAAGTATATTTATTTTTAATTTAATTTATTGATTATTAATTTTAATTCCTATCAATATTCTAAATTACATTTTGTTTTGTATTAAAATTTAAATGCACTTTCTATTTGCCCTGTATACCACTTAATATTTTACAAATTTTATTCTTCATTATTGATTTATTATAGCGAACTTTTTATAAATATTTTTGTTGTAAAATTAATAATAAAAAAAATCCCATTTCTTGTCAACTATTTCAGACATTTCAGTACAAAGTAAATTAAAAAATATTTAACGTAACTCAATTAAATCGTGTCAATTAAAGCTTATTTAATATTAGTATTTTATGCAAATCATTGTTACGTCGCTGCATAGGAGGATTGTAGGTAATTCTAGAAATACATTGTTGCTGGCAGACCATAATTCTTTAATGAGTCACCATCATTTAAAAATCGTAATAGTATAGCACTTTATATTATTTAAAAAGTGTTCATATTAAAAAACATAACCTATTTTTGATAGCTGGTATCTTTATTCGTGGCCACAGTGAAACGTTTAGCGGGCGAGTTAAGTTTCGACTTCAAAATAAAAAAACGACGCCGAAGAATGACAGATATAAATGTTTTAGCAGAGCGGGAGATTGTTTTAACTAGAGCTTTAAACGGTAGAAAAATAAACCAACAGAAAAAATGTACAACTAACAATAATTATTCATTGTGAGGCTCGGGGAAAAATATGCCAGAGATTGCAGAGTTCACTCCGTTCGAAATTACAATGGTTAGAAAAGAAACTAAATAATGGTACAAAATATCAAATCAAAACAGTGCCAAATATGAAAATAAGGATGATGGGAAAATCTTAAAGTTTATGTAGGATGTAAATGTTAAGTAGTTGGTTTATTTTAAAAACATTTAATCTCTGGTAATTGTAAATATTAATAAATATAATAAAAAAAAAAAAAATATGATTTATTGGCATGTGAAAATTACAAAATAAAACTAGTACAATTTATTAAAAATAATTTGCCAAAAGGCAGAGATCATTCAACCAGTAACATAGTAGTTCGTTTAATTTGTTAGGAGGTTGTGCTGAGTGTATTATTGCTCCTAACAGTTTTACCTCGACTAGTTCTGAACTTTAAAATAACGTCGGAGAGAGGGTCGTGGAATGACAATAATAAGCGGTATTCCAGGAAACTGAGGTGGTTTAATGTCGGTTACTGTGTATTTACAGCAATTAAAGCAATTTAAAGCAACTAGTGATAACTTAAATATAAAGAAATGCTTTAAAATTCATGCACAATATGATTATTATTCTTCCAATTGGTACCAATCGTTTACAGACTATAAATTATAATATTTACACATGCATCTTAAGAATAGAATAGCAGCCTTTTTAATTATAAAGCAAAATAAAATAATAGTATATACATGCAAAGCGTTCGGAGCACAATAGTGGTACTTCCTTTGTAAATAAGCAAAGCCCAAAGCCTCAAGTTAGGTAACCGAAGAGTGAAGAAGAGTGTAGAATAAAGAGCGAAGAATGAAGAGAATATAAGCAGTATTAAGTTAAATAAGAACCGTCTTACTTGTGTCCCAGAGGTCCATGCAGAATGGTGGTGATAGTATACACCCTGAGGTGAATGTACCTTATGGAACCAATGCAGCGATTAGGTAAGCAGGTCTATCTTAGGTTAGTTTATTCCAATATAAAACAGTGTATGACCAATTTTTAGGTAACAAATTACCAGCCCAAGATAAGGTGGCCTACAAGAGATAACATATAGTATAAATAAAAGCCCTAGACAAAACAAAATGGATGACAGAAGCCATAGATGACTTACCACGTGGTGTTGGTTGGCCTTTAAGATAATATAAGTAGGTAAGGAAATAAATTTACTAATCCACAGAATGTGATTTCAGACTTCTGAATCTATTTTATTTCCTTAGAGAGATGATTCATTTGCTTTGTTGAGTGCAAAAATCCGAAGTAATAGACGAAAATAATAGCACATGCTACAAGTTGCTAACCCAAAAGCAGAATGACCAGAAGCTTGAAGGACAAAACCAGGCTGACCACTGGTCAGTGATGGTATTCCTGTCATTTTAAGTATTTGTCACTACTGAAACAGACCTTAACTAAAAGAAGAATTAGTTGGTGATCTAAACAGGCTTGTCAGTAGAGGCCTAACCGAAGAAGAAGAAATAGAAAAAACTAGAAAGAAATGATTTGGAATATAAACAAATAAAATAATGCACCTTTATATTAACTATTTAATTGGTTGCTAATGTGTTTTATTATATATGAGAAGTAAGTGATGCATTTTTAATTATCGCTTCTAATAATCATCAGTAATAATCAGTAAATTATAATAGCAAAATAAATAAATATACTAATAAATTAGAACCCGTAACAAATTCTTGGTCGGAATATATAAACTAGCATATTTAATAATAATAATAGTAGTCTCCCTAATTCGCCCCCTTACGAGTGCATTTTAATCCCTGAAGCCGACTGAGCGACTTGTGTAGGATAATGGACGGCTATTATTATTATTTGCCGTTGCTCTCCTGGACGACTTAAAGATGACTGATGATGCCATTTAACTTACAGGTGAGGAAAATCCCACCCAACATCATCGAAACGGTAACGCATGGCTATTTTTATAATCTGGATGTCATATCAGCATAAACTAAATTTCTGCTAATACGGCATCTATTAAATCCTATAGAGAACCATGCAAATAAATTTACATGGTCTTCTGTAGGATTCTGAGCCGGGTGTCTTTCAATCACAAAATTGCTCGCTATTGAATACGAGCGCCTGAAATACCTACGTCACTGAACCGATAATAATGATCTGATTATGAAATTGAAAACTTTTTTTTCTCTCTCCTGGGCTCGTCTGACTATGTGTCTCCGAATAACA
Source organism: Psylliodes chrysocephalus (assembly GCA_927349885.1). Lineage (NCBI taxonomy): Eukaryota > Metazoa > Arthropoda > Insecta > Coleoptera > Chrysomelidae > Psylliodes > Psylliodes chrysocephalus. The sequence goes on from OV651823.1 coordinate 37,244,780, forward strand.
CTGAGGCCTATTGGCTTATTGTGTTTTACCCCATGTTAGTTCATAGTACCCACTCTGTCACCTTTGTGACCTGTACAAGTTTATACAGATCCTTGGGTGAGTGGGTTCTATACGTTGTTGGATCAACCTGGGGTTGTCCAAAAAGAGCCTGTCTCTGCATTTGCACTGTACGTCTTTGGCCGTTTCTGGTTTCTTGTGACATAGTCGGCACATGAGTTCCCCATTGTACATGCCAATATTGTTCAAGTGTCCCTTTACTGGGGCGTGCCCAGTCATGAACCCTGTTATTACTTTCAACTGGTTCCTATTCATTAAGAGTAGTTCTCCAGTTTTTTTGGGACATGGTCTGCCTATGAAGGCTTTTCCATGTGCCTGTTTTGGGGTGCTTCCCCAATAGTTGATATGTTGTTCCCGAATCCATTCGTTTATGAAACCCCGGACTGTACTTTTTGGTACTCCTGGGTTTGTGTCTGGTTCCGGTGTTTCTTCTGACCCTCTTTTTGCAAATTCGTCAGCCTTTTCGTTGCCTTCGATCCCTTGGTGACCTGGCACCCAAAATAGTTTTACTCTATTTTGGTGTGCCAGTGTTCTTAGTTCTTCGATGTATTCCCATACCAGCCTCGACGTAACTTTCTGACTCGATATGGCCTTAAGTGCCGCTTGGCTTTCTCACATTATTTCAATATGGTGATTTTCGACAGCTCTATCATTGTTCGTTTTTGTACATAGCAAAGTTGCGTATACCTCGGCCTGAAATACTGAGGAATGTATTCCTATAGCAAAGCTATGGTTAGTATCAGGGTTTTTGGAGAATACACTCGCCCAATTGAAAACTTACTAAACTAGATATTTATTAAAAAAAATATTATGTTAAATATTAATATAACACTCAAAAGAATCAAGAAATAACTCATAAATAATACCCAAGCGACACCCAAAAATAATATCACAGAATAACTGTTAATAATGCGCTAATCATATTAAAAATTTAAAATGGACAGACATCCATCAATTGAAGACTATCTTTTGCCTATCCGTTCTTCGTATATTGAATGTGCAATAATTGGACATGATGTAAGATGTTTTCTTGCCTCGAAAAAAATTATCCTTAACACGCCGAGTACGGAAGTGAAGAAATAAAAGTCATGTCGAAGGACGGGAAATTTTTTGGCACTCATCTTACTCGGATAAAGCTTAATTTATAAATTTATTGTTTCAATTTTTTCAAATATTTGTGGAGAATGTATTGTAGAGTTATTATCTACAATATTTAGTAAAAACATCCAAATGCATCATAAGAATTGTTCTACAAATTGTTATAATTTTTGCTATTCATTGTATAAATTTATATTAAAAATGTATTGCGTTTTATGAAAATAAATACGAAAATTTTACACAATAAATAGTAAAAATTCATACAAATTGTAGTAATTTTTAATAAAACTTGTAGTAGTATTCCATAATTATTATAATTATAACCTAGAAAAAAATATTCCTTAATAAAATATTAAATTTATTGTTTTAATATAAAAGATACAAAGTTTTAATTACATTATGTAATAAATAACAGTAATAATAGTACCCTCAGTCTCAGTTGGCTTTTCTGCACCTGAAAAATATGAAATAAAAATTAATAACAATTGAACTGTTCATACTCTTAAAACGGGGATATTTATCATCTTTACACTGATTTGGATATTAAATGACTAAGTCAGATAACTAACAAAAATAAGAAAGTAGGTATGTTACAATTAAGACAAAAAAACATCATTGAACTTGGCACAAAATTCGATCGTTGGGCACAACATTTATATTTTTTTTAAATAATCTACTAAGGTTATTTAAATTAGTTATCTAAAGGTAAATTATTCAGAAACAATAATAAATGTACTTACCACCAATAGAATTTATTATTAAAATTTTCTTAAACGCATCGGTGCTTATAATATAATAATGTGTTATAGGTACTCGTATATGTACCATGCTTTGTTATGTGAACATGGCGAACGGCTACTGCTGTCTGGCCATTTATGATCGACGTCAGAAAACGTTGGCCAATAGCAGAATTCTGTTTTGCTCACATGACTTAGAATTTCTACAATATTATAGAATATTTTTGAACAAAATTGAATTTTTTTCATAAGAAGGGATGTAAATTATTACTATTTTTTGTAGAGAAAATTACTATTTTTTGTAGAGATAATTATTAATATTTGTACAAATTTTTTCAGAAGTTAGTAGTAGTAATTACGATAATTGTAATAAATTTCTACTTCTACAAACAATAGTAAAATATACTAAACATTGTGGAGTTCTTTCCTATTGTTGTAGCATTTTATTCGACAATTCAATTACTACAATAATGAATAGTTTTTAACTATAAATTGTAGTAAAATTTTTTACAAATTGTTAAGTATTTTTCTACAAGTCTACTACTACAACATTGTAGTAAAATTTTCTAGTCACATTTTTTTCCGTGTAGGCATTTATGTGATGCCACATTTTTGCGCGCATAGACCTGTGGATTTACATGCATGCGGGTCAATGCATTTGTGCTGGAGCGGCAGTTGCTACTTTTCTGACTGTGGAAATTATTCTTTGCTTTATTAATATCGTTTATTTCACAGTATTTTAGTTCGGCGTCAAAAACACAAGGGTTGCCTCAGATGAAACTCCGGAAATTCCATATTAGACTTCCTAAGAAGATAACAATAACAGGCTTTAACCATTACTTGTTAACAAAGAACATTTTAGGAAGCTGAACTGAGAAAATAAGCTAAACAGGTTACTACGAAAGCTAGTTAACAATTGTTCAGTTAAGTAAAATAAACATTTCAAAGCCCAACAAACCTTTGAAAAATTCTTGAAGACAATAAATAAGAGAAATATTCTTAATCGGAAACTTATTAGGAATTAGATGCGAGGGGACAAGATCTCAGTCAGATGTTTAGAATAAATAATGCATTTAATAATTTAGACAAAACAAGCAAATAATGTAACCTTCCAAATTTCTCCCAGTAAAGGCAATTATTAACATACGAAGATCTACAGGTAATTAAAATAGGCTCGATTGTGTGATGAAGAGCCCTGGTTCCAGTTTCGCTCTAAGTGAAGAAACGTGTGGTCCGTTTAGGACCAAGATTCAAAGTATTCAAATATGGAGCGACTGATCGATTTAAATGGCTGCTATATATGTTTCCTTCTCTCCCACCTAACTCTATCCACCATAAGTAATGAAATGAAACAACGAAAACTCCAGTTGTTAAACCTTAAACACTCTAGTGTAAATTAAAATGTACACCCATGTTAAACACAGCCATAGTAGTCAGCCTTAAAAAAAAAATATAGTAAATATGTCGTTATAGTGAAAAAACGTATTTTGAACAATATGAATGTCACTTGGACATAAATAAAAAAATATATAGGTGGTTATGGCACTAAAAAAATATATACAACTATAATCAATTAGATGTATGTCCATAGGATATAGAGCAAACACATTTAAATAATCTTTGTTGGGCAGATAATCTATAATTAAGTTAACCCATTTGTTCCCATTGTACTCACTTGGGTACAGCTTTCAAATTTCATCACTAGTGACATCTTTTGCTTAGAAGTTAAAGAAATTCCACATGGTAGACATCTGGTATATTCAAAAAATCAACTTGTGCCCTTTACACGAAAGAGGTCGCTGTTGGTAAATCACAAGCCGATCGTTGATTTTGTAAACAAAGTCGAAAGTGGTTTGATGTTATTTGTGCTCAAATTTCTGTTATAAAATCTATTAATTTAGGATTCTGCTATCATATACACATTGTCAGGTATGTATTCAAGGGTAATAAATATATGGCAAAGTTAGATTGTACTTTACTTAGTTGTATAGTAGCATACTAGGTTGATGTACTCATATCAGTACAATGGGCACATACGTGGTCGAGCAATTATTGTGGTTTGTTTTGTTGTAGGTCGATTGATAAGATGAATCCTGATGACTTTTTACCTCTGAGTTGTGCATCTTTCTATGGTAGGCGTTACAAAAGACTTGAAACTGCGTTTGATGATGTTGCCAGATCAAGTTACGAATGTGCAAACATTGTTCTTATCCCTCCAGATGTGGACACTCAAACCGATGAAGAAAATATCGACGAAGATGAATGTGATACCCCATATTTTCCAACGGACGTACCTGGGGAAGTTGAGGTCCATTATGACAGTGACGCTGAAGATATTCCATTGTCTGAACTTGTAAATGGAGCTGGTGAGATATCTTCAAATCCACCAAAAAAATCAAAAACAGATAAAGAACCTGAGCCTACATGGAGTGAACATACAATCAACCTGGAAATGAACGAAACTAATGGGTATACTGGTCGTTTGCATGATTTGAAAGAGTTCACACATGATGAAACTCCTGTACAAACGTTCAAGAGACTCTTCAATAAAGAAATTTTTAAGCATATTGCAGAGCAGTCGATTTTATATGCAGCCCAAAAAAATGATCACACATTTTCGGTAACTGAGGACGAGATCATGGTCTTCTTAGGAATTTTGATGTTTAGTGGTTATCACAAGCTGCCAAGGGAGCGTTCGTACTGGAGCTTAAATTAAGCAGTACCATGTATATCCAAAGCTATGTCCCGAAATCGTTATTATGAAATAAAAAAGTACCTGCATTTTTCCGACAATTCGAAACTTAATAAAAACGATAAAATGTTCAAAATAAGACCTCTAATAACGATGCTCAATAAAAACCTCCAACAGTGGGGAATTTTCCACCCTGATCTTTCTATAGACGAGGAAATGGTGAAGTACTTCGGACCCCATTCCGCAAAGCAGTTCATTAGAGGAAATCCAGTGAGATTTGGCTATTGTTACAATTTTGAAGTTTACTGTGGTGCAAAACCATCCAGCATTTCAACTGAGAACCAAAGGAAGTCTACATTACCTCTTGGATCTAAAGTTGTATTAGAACTTTTAGAATGTGTTGATCAACCATCAGATCACGCCGTATTTTTTGACAACTATTTTACAAGTCATAGTTTATTGAAAATGCTACGAGAGAAAGGATTTAGAACAACCGGTACAATTAGGGAGAATAGGACAAAAAAATGCCCGCTGCCACCTAAAAACTATATGAACAAAAAAGAACGAGGACATTTTCGATATATGTTCGACACAACTAACTCTCTACTATTTGTCAAATGGAAACATAATAATATCGTCATTATGGCAACGAATTACGACAAAATCGAACCACAAGCAAAAGTCAAACGTTGGTCTTCAGTGAAAAAAGAGAAAATAGATGTACCTCAGTCGCAGTTGTTTTGTAAATATAACTCTTCAATGGGAAGAGTAGACCTTCTCGATCAAAGCGTAAACAATTATAGGATTTCTATCCAGGGCAAAAAATGGTGGTGGGCGATTTTTACCCATACAGTAAATCTCTTCCTTGTAAATGCCTGGAGAATTCATATACTCAACAGTGCCAATAAAAACGTTGATCTGCTCTCATTTATTCGAAGTGTCACTCGTCATTATCTAAGGTGCTTTAGAAAGGCTACTTATTCTAAAGCAAGACCTTCTACTTCTGTTCCTCGCAGTATCGTAAAAGATCAAAGTGGTCATTTTCCTGGGAAAAATGAAAAACAATTACGTTGCAAGCAATGCCATTTGAGAGCACGTTGAAAGTGTATAAAATGCAATGTCACGTTGTGTATTGAGAGACAATGCTTCATTCAATTTCACACTAACCGCTAGTGGCTATGTCTTTTTATATACTACAGTTCATCAAATTTCTAGAGGCTTTCGACGGCTAGACAGAGAAAGCACTACTGACAGGCATCCCGACGGATTTATGCAATGAAAGTACACTCTGCGCATCAAGTATTTCACTATTTCATTCAGACGTAAATGTCAGATGTAAATTTCGCTAAAACATTTCTTTTATTTTCGTTTGTGTTTTTTGCTCATTACAGTTTAATAGAACCTAAGTATGGAGTTTAATAGCAAATTAAGAGGCCGCGTGATTAACAGTCAATCTCGCGAAATAATAGCCAATGTTATAGAGTTTATGAGAAGAGAAGGAAACTTTAATTCACCTTCAATACCATTTAAAAATGTAAATGATCGTGTTGCTGCAGCCACAAGAGTATCTAAAAACACTGTCGTCCGCATTTCTGGAGAGAAAAAAAGAATCGATAACCGTGAGATATCGGAATTTTCATCACCAAGAAAAACCATTAAAAAACCAAAAACAGTTAATGATATAGATGAAGCTGCACAAGAATCAAATTTTATTTTTTTATTATTAGATAGCTATTTTTGTTTCTGAGTTCTGTTCATTTACAGGCTCAATTTTTTTCCGTTTCTCCTTTTTGATTTTATATGGGGTTTCAAGTTGTTTTTGACTTATTTCGACGTAAATCACAACAACACACTTTTTTAATAAAGCAAACAAGTGTTAAGAGGTATATGTACGTGTAAACTACAATTACAAAAAATTGATATGAAACCCATGAAACCACCAACAAAAATGTAAAGCTAGCTTCCGTACTAGAACATGGTGTCATTCGTCGAGATAATTTATCGTTTTGTTTAATAGATCAAGAAATGTAAATATTCCCCTGTTATTTTTTATAAAATTATAAGAGAAATAAATTTTTTTAAATATAATATAAAATAAAAAACTACCTGATTTGCAAATCTCAAATGTAGGTATAAGGAAAGTATATTTTCACTTGTCGGTAGGATAGAATAAGACAAAGTTCCAGGTATCCCTATATACCAGTTTTCGTAATGTCAAATTCCAATTCGAAAGTTCTAGAAGAAAAGGCTTCTCATTACGCATACTCATCTGTATTCTTCTGTAATCGTCACAAGCGTCAGAAGCTGTGATTGGTCGTTACCCGAAATCAACAAGGTTTTGAAAAGAATAGGTTGGCTAAATCAACCCCAACATACTATCCTCGACCGTCAGTTTTACAACCGAACGTGCTTTAACCCGAGAATACAGATCATGGAGAAGCGACAGCTTGGTGTTTTTAGTGTACTGTTTTGTAACGCGCATGTGCAAAAATAAGTTTTGTATCACTAAAAATGATGTTATCTGCCAAAGTTAGTCCTAGTTGTGTTTAGTACGTGAGCAATTATTAGATTTTGTGAAATATATGTTTGTTTTCTTTTAAATAAATTTAATAAACAATGAACTGCAGATTTTGTTTATTTTATTTTGAAATTATATTAAAAAAAATATAATAAATCCGCCCGTTTCAATTAGGATTGGTCAAAGTAGTAGATAAATTGTAAGTTACAATTATGTCAAGATAAAGATGTTTTGTCCATTCATATTTACATTTATGGAATGAATTATATACTGAATACTGGAGTTGATTTTGGAAATATTGGTACATACTTAAATAAGTATTATTTCTAAAAATTCGCCTATACCCAGACAGCACACATAGTCCAATGAACGTCCACTTTAGATCCATTTAAGGGGCAGGACGTCCATATCCAGACATTCAGTGTACGTCTGTTTATGCTAACTAATTTGACAGCTGAATATCGATACCCAGAGAATGTCTGTTTTTGGACTTAATTTTAAGTTTAGTAGGTCATTATTTATTAAACCTACCAGATAATACCCATCTATATACACTTCTTTTTTTTAATACAATTGGTCATTAAAAATTGAATCTATCGCATTTCAGTCTATCAGCGGAAGTTTGAAATCTTATTCCATTATAACTATATCTAGTAAAAGTTTTCAAGCGATTCCTTGGTCGAACTCGTCTAGCAATTGAAAGCGTAAAACGATAAAGGATGTGTTGTAAGTTCAATTCCTGCTCAGGTCAAACGATCTTTAATTAAAAAAAAAAAAAATAATAAATGGTGTATAGCGGTTTGCGAAAATAATAAACAAATTAATAATAACATAAAATAGTGTGTGGTTAGTTGCGGTTCTGTGAAAAAAGGGGATGTGGTCTCAATGGAAATATAATCCTGGACGTTTTTTGAATGTCCAATTCGACGTCCAAATAAATTTCAGAATTAGACGTCGTCTGAATGGTCAAAAGTGTGCCATTTGAATACTTCACTAGACGTCCATTGAATGTCGGAAGCCCAGAGAAAACTCATTTTTGGACGTCTATAGACATCCAAAATTGTATATCAAATGGACGTCCAATGGATATATTTGTACTGTCTGGGTGATAGCCAGGCCAGATATTTAACTCTAAACACATAAACCTTAAATGACATCTGGCTTATCTTTGCGAGAAAACACTTGTTTCTACAGAAATAAGTAACAAACTTAAAAGTCCTTTTAATATAATATTAATCCAGAAATTCTAAAAATATGTAAGTACGTTTTAAACCTAAAGGCTTTGAAAATATATGCACATTGTAGATATTTAGTTAAACCTGCCAAACTTAATGTCTTTTTAATTGTTACTTACATTTTTTTGATACCCTTAATTTTGTTTACCTTATTTTTACCTAAGGAAAAGGTAATTTAATTTAAATATGGGGCTTTTATTACATTTTTAACAATTAATATACCAAATATTAAACAAATTTTATAGATAAATTATAAAATAATAAACGTCTTTTACTTTTATAACAAATAATTAATTATTACACAAAAAATTATATTTTGGTGCCGAAATTTCACCATTGCTATTAACCCTAACTACTTCAATGTAATTAAATCACATTACAACACTTGCGCATGGACTATAATAATGATTTCAGATAATTTTGCCAAACTATTTTGCTCAGTGTAGAAAATAAGCATGTTTTCTTAGCGTATTAAGTTGTGTATTAATCAAAGTCATGCTGTGAAAAAGGTCCATCCGATATCAAAGGCACCGACAGTTACTGTCGCTTCTCCTTGATCGGTATTCTCGGCTTTAACTATGATAGCATTGACATTTGAATTTTCAAAAAGTCAGTCAAAAGTGAATGGTCTGAGTGAAATAAAAGTAAATAACCTTATTTTAAAACAAGTATATGAATTGTAAGCTTAATATTAAGAGTATTATAATATCCCAGAAATTAGGATAATTAATTATGGAAGCTACTTGTTTTTTTAACTAATCATCAAGGTTATATTCCACGATATAGCACTAGTGAGCACTATAAGAGAAAAAATATTAATATTTTTAAATTGTAAGTTCCTTGACTTATTTCCAAATTAAATCAATCAGTTATTGTGTATCGATACCTGTAATCAAGCCAGGCTTTGCGCAGTTAATAATAGATGGATTGTAAGGGGTTTTCTCGCCACAGAGAAAACGGTTCCTTACTAATGACGCTGGTTACGGGCGGTTCTCGAGCGCCAGATTTTTGATAATGGTTTACTCCACAAGCTCTCGAAACGGCGTCGAAAGTACTCGGGTAGCTACAGATGGAGATGAAAAATTCCAGGGTTCAAAGGTCACTTAGACACAGGTAATAGTAGGCCACAAGTAACGGGCTTTAATCGTTGCTTGGGCTCGTACAGAATTTATCACTAGCTGAAAATATAAGGGGGAAATAAACTAGGGAATTATTAACCAGTAATACGGCAGATTAACATTGACACATATATTGAAGTTAACTATTTACAATAAAAAGAAAAGGTTTAATATTTCAACGCCCACCCCAGTTGTGATGAAAGTCAATATAACCCTGAACATATATATAAAAAAAAAACGGACGGTATTAATTCGCGACTAGTCTCAATCAGACGTCAAAAATTAAATCAAAATAAAATATATGTTTCGGTCGCAAAAAAAAAATATTAACTTGGCTTTTTACTCGTTAGATAACTGTTTAACCGCGGTATCGGGAATTAAACTCAAATGTAGTTATTTTGCACTTTACGTGAGGAAAAATTAAATAAACGGTCGAAGAGAGTGCGAGGAGACAGGGACGCGAAATAATTACCTATAGTAAATACACGGAAAGAAAATAAAAATAAATTTATACCCGGGGTAGCCTATTATCCCAGAATGAGCTGATCGTCATCACGAGCCCGCTCCAGACAGGGTAATGAAGCTATTTTTAAATTCTGCAAGTTGCAGTTTGCACGAAAAAAAAAATTAAGAACATAAAGGGGGAAAATAAATCTAACGCGGATAGTACCTACTCCAAGAGTGAACTGATCGTCATCACGAGCCCGTTCAAACAGGACAGGATACTATTTGAAATTATTTAAATTGACGGAAAAATAGAAAAACAAATTATTATCGGAAGGAAGATAATTTACTAACGCGGATAGTACCTACTCCAAGAGTGAACTGATCGTCATCACGAGCCCGTTCAAACAGGACAGGATACTATTTGAAATTATTTAAATTTACGGAAAAATAGAAAAACAAATTATTATCGGAGGGGAGAAAATTTACTAACGCGGATAGTACCTACTCCAAGAATGAACTGATCGTCATCACGAGCCCGTTCAAACAGGACAGGATACTATTTAAAATTATTTAAAAATTGCGGTTTACAGATTAACTCAAAAAAAAAATATAACGCGGATAGCACCTACTCCAAGGGTGAACTGATCGTCATCACGAGCCCGTTCAGACCAGGACAGGATGCTATTTAAGATTATTCAAATATACGGTAAAAGAAATGAACAAATTATTAAAAGAGGGAAAACGTCTCCTCGAAAACTCCGTTTATAAATATTCTCAACTTAATTACCACGCGGTACCTACTAAACAAAAGTATTTATGAATAAAGTCAAATTTAAATCCCGATTTAACCTATCAAAAGAAAATGAATAATTTCCTAATACCGACTAACAATCAAAAGTCTAAAACCTCTGGTTTTACTATATTACAGAATTAAATCCCATCAATTAATATTTAATTCAAATTATATCCCTTTTTAAAGAAACGAAATATTTGTCAAGAAATAAATTCAAATGTTTTTAACTAGTCCCTATTTATAAAAACAAAAGAAACGGTATCATTTACTAAGAAACAAATTCTATTATTTATTAAATCAAATTAATTATTTGAACCAAACCCTATTTATAAAATAAAAATAAAGACGCGGTATTATTTGCCAAGAAACAAATCCTATTAATTATTATTTAAATCAAATTAATTATCTTAACTAAACCCAATCTATAAAATATTCCTATTCCTACACACTAATTTGCTATTTTAAATGAAATACGGTCTCAACTTTCAAATGTAAAAAGCGGAACAGGGTTTTTTTACCTAACGGATTCGTAAATATTGAAAACGGAAAAAAATATCGGCGGTGTTTAGATTTCTACTGCGGCTTATTAGACTGAACTGCTGGCAATCAAAATTTATATCGAACTAATAATTTTAATAGCATCTCCGCTATCGTTCAAACAAATGTCCCTCTCCCAGTCGAAAATCCCACTTACGTTCAAATCTATCGCGCATCGAGAATTTGAGTGGCGTTCGCGCATCTGAAAATTAGCAGTTCAACCGCGATTAATATTTATTAATAATGAAAAATGAAAATAAATTGATTAATAATGAAAATTGAAAATAAATTGTCTGAGAAAAATTGACTTCATTACAGGATGGGGGAACATTTTAATAAAAGTCGGAGTACGTTCGAATAAACTGCTCGCTTAGTTGCATACCACAGCGGGCAGGCTATTTATCATTAAGTACGAGGTATCGGGTGGGGTGTACGTTCTTTCCTTAGGAGAGATGTTAAGCCATCGGTCCTAAGTTAATGGATGCTTGGCTTGTTAAAGATCCCTACCTCTAGTTGGAACACTAGGGGATTTGGCTAAATTTCTGGTTATTGAGGGGTAGCGTGCTCACCAGCGTTGGTGTTTAAACCTCGTAGTTAAAAATAGGCTAACGTTAAATAAAATAATAAAAAAAAGATCGGATTGTCGGCAGTACCTTATTTAAAACGTGGTGCTTTCTAAATAGTTTTATTTTACAGCGGCTTTACAATTGTTTCTCCAATATGTCTGGAATCTTCTCTGCTGACTTACTGCTGATTGCGGACCACGAATAAAACCGGCTTAACCCTTCCATCGTGGTGGATCTAGGTGGAAATTTCATTTGCGTTTCGATGTAGATGACAATAAAATTGAAATACAGGGTGATGTGGCCAATTTTCGATCGAATATTTGGTGTTTAGAAAATGAAATACATTTTAAAAGTGATTTAAAATTATATATTTCATTGCTTAAAAGACAAATATGATATACGAATATGAGATACGAATAGTAGACATTGACGATGTATAATAAGTTTGTGTTTTATTATATCTTTATAATATAGATGCCGCACATGTGAAGACTCGCCGACCGTTCCAAGTGTATTTTCATGAACATATTTCGCTTGAATACCCTTTTTACTCGTAGCTCACAAAATAAGCACCATTATTTCTCGTATGCGATTTCCATATTAATAAACATCAAGCCACTCTATTTATGTCTACATTTTCACATAACTTGTTTAACAATAAAAACCACACCTATCATAAACCCTACCGACATAAATGCAAAGTAATTATTCGATATATTCAACTCATTCGTCCTTATTCGATTTTCAATGATCCTCTTCTTCAATTTCATTGTATGACTCAGAAATTCCATTCACCTATAGTTGGTAAATACAACTTAAATTCAAAATTGCCGCAAGGTAGTTTTTAAAAAATAATTTATTTAAAATAAAAACTGTGTTACAAAATAAAGGTTGTTTTTAGACTGAATGTAATTAAATGGAATAACACAAATCTATTATAAAAGTGCAAGTGTGTGAATAAACTGTAAAACGTCTTTCAAGCAAACTGACACTTGTAACTACGGAAAACAAAGGTTAATGTTCTTGATGGCTTCTTGCTATTGTACACTCCAACTTAAATTTATATACGTGATGTACATATTAGACTGGGCCCAAAAAATTGACTATTATTTTTTTTTTTTTTAATATATATATCGAGAATGTCATTTAGGATGACAAAAAAAAAACTGTAAAAATTTGATTTGATTTTCAGTCATAATTTGCTGTTTTTCGTTGGAACTGTCAAAAAATTAAAGTGAATTCCTTTTCACTTATAGTCAGTCTATTTTTATGTATGAGAGAGTATTAAAATATTAAAGCGTTCGTAATCCATAGGCGTATCACTTCTTTTAGTAGACAGTTAAAATATTTTTTGAAGTTATTCCTCGAGTATACACTTATATTTTCACCTAATTAACCTGCTTATAACTTCTAAACAGCTGAAAGTGAAAAAATGCAATTTTTTCTAAAATCTTTTATTTTTCTACAAGGTATGTTAAGAACATTGTGTCAAACGGGTTATGTAGGAATAAGGGTTTAAACTTTGACTTTTAAACAACGTTACGTTCATAAATAATAATTTTAATATAAAAACTACTTCTTACCTACAAATCCAAATCAGAATCGAAATCAGAAGATGAACTGTCGCAATGATATGGTGGTGATCTAACCACCGTCATCCCACGATTTTTTGCAATTTCATCAATTTCATATTTTTTGAATTTCTCTTTATGAAGGGAACACAAATGATACAGTTCTTTTCTCACAGAACCGGGATGGAACTTAATATTCTTTGAATTTAGCCAATTCTGTAAATCTTTTTTTAACCACTTGGTTGTGGGCATTTTTTCTATAAGTCTTGAGTGATAATTTGCATTTTCCATTACTACTATACAGTTCTGATGAAGAAGATCTATAATTTGTTCGAACCACTCTTTAAAGACATCAGCATTCATGTCCTCATGGTAGTCACCGGTACGAGTAGATTCAAAAGTCAATAAACCACCTTTAACAGAACCGTTTGAACTATCGATGTGTACTATTATTAGTCTGCGCCCCTTTCCTGATGGTGGATTTAAACCAGTAGATAAATTATTTAAAAAAGCCTGTCTTCGACTTGTAACAGTTTCATCTTGCCAAAATTTATTTGGTTTATGTCCCTCGTTGATCCATGTTTCATCTAAATAAAATATATTTCTTCTTTGGTTTCTCATTTCTTTTATAGTCCTTAGGTAATTTCTTCTCCATACTACAATATCGCTTCTTTCTATTAAAATAGACTTTCTGGAATGCTTTTTCCATAGAAAACCTTTTTCTTTTAAAAGTTTCCATAGTGTTCTTCGACTCATTTCAGGGTAATCCTTATCATCTCGAACCGTGGCAAGAACTTTGTCTACTGTCGGAAATTCTTTTCTGAAGAAGAACGCATGCACTTTCCTTCAAAGCTTTCTTTCAAAAGATTTTCTAATTGAAATTTTGGTTTTCCTGGAGCTTTACGTGCTGTTTGAAACTCGCCACATTTCTCTTCTTTAACAACTCTGTAAATCGTAGATTTCCCAACACCAAGCGTACTACTAACTAATTCCACTGTGTCATCAACACTTTTACATAAATGTTTGTCTAATGATTTAAAACAATTAAATATTAATGTTTTTTCATTAACTGTTAAAGGACCGATTTTTTGTCGTTTACGCGGCCCTTCCAAATTTTCCATGATCACACTAGAATTCACACTTCACCTTGCAAGTTGCAACTAAACGACATTTAGTAAACTGTCAAGAATACACAACTTGGACCTCCTTACTAAATGGAAAACCTATAATCGCATTTTCGGTGAAATTTGTTGAGAAGGTATTTATCTACTTATAATTGTATTACTGTAAGAAATTCTTGGAATTAAAATAAAACAAAATTGGCAAATAGGTACTTATTGAAAATAATCTTAAGATACGGCTATGTAATCTTTAATACACAGGGCTTTTGGCCTGTCCAAACCTTTTTCTATTGTTCTGTACAGCTTATGTTTATAAAGGACCAATAAAAGACCCAAAACTTGTAATAGCTCAGGTACATTTATTACAATTTTAGGAAATATTTAGATTATTCTGTAAAAATATTTAAAATGACCGTACTAAGTTTTGCATTAGAAATGCTATTTTATTACTCTCTCATACATAAAAATAGACTATAGGTCTGATTGAATATTTTTGTCAGACGAGCCGTTTCCGAGTAAATGAGCTTAATAGATCGATGTGTTTTTTCGATTTGTCCTTTTTACTTTGAAAGTAATGAATCAATGAATATTTAAAAAAGCTCACGTCAAATTCTTAAAGAAAATTGTTCTACAAAAAAGGTCTCACAAAATTTTTGCCCAAATTTAATTCTTCAAAAGTTATTTACGATTAAAATCGAAGAAAAACATTAAATTTTTTGTAGAGAATTTAATTTTATATAAAAATAAGTGAAAAGGAATTTTTTTACTTAAATTTTTTGACAGTTCTAACGTAAAACATCAAATTATGACTAAAAATAAAAAATAGCGATGATAGACCTCTTAAAATTAATATTGAGGGCTCAAATTTTCAAGAAGTTTTTTTTTTTGTCATCTTGAATGATATCCTCGATATATTTTTCAAAAAAAAAAAAAAAATAGTCAATTAATTCGGCCCAGTCTAGTACATATATTTACTTTTTTATTGAATAGCTCAACAAGTCAATCAATACCTTTGAGTTTTTAATACATTTAAAGGAATTCCATCTGCGCCTAGTTTACTCATTCCCATCCAGATTTATTATCTCGACAACTGCATTTGCGTTTTCCATAAGTATCCCAAATAAAAATCGTAAAAATACCTCTATTTCCAGTCTAAGAAGAAGAGGAAGGGACAATTACTTCAAAAATAATGGTCTTTCGTCTGCCAATTAGTCCCAGCTCAAAACGAAATAAATAATGACATTCAGTTGTTTCAAAACGAAAAAGAACATTGTCTTCTAAATGTCGCGATGTAGCTTAAACAACGCGAAACAAAATAATCTGTTTCGCCGGTAAAATCAATAATTTCGTTATTTTTGAAGTTTGAAGTGCTTTTGTCCTTTGGAGAAATTCTTTAAAGATTGTCTCGGTGGTAATTCTCTTACACTTTGACTTCCGGCTCGGCCAACGTTTTGATTCCCGAGAGACAGCGATCGCGTTTTGTTTTCTGCTCCGAGGAGTTGGCTATCGCATTTTATTTTCTGCTTCGTGTCATCTATGAGACCTTTCTTATTTCCTC
The DNA here is from genome assembly GCA_927349885.1 of Psylliodes chrysocephalus. NCBI lineage: Eukaryota > Metazoa > Arthropoda > Insecta > Coleoptera > Chrysomelidae > Psylliodes > Psylliodes chrysocephalus. The sequence continues at coordinate 37,260,828 of OV651823.1, forward strand.
GTCCCTTTCCTCTCCGATTAGGAGGTGTACACGGTGACTCGAAAGTCACTACAAATATTATCGCTGGTGTGTTTTTGTGAATTATTAATTTTTAGGTGGATAATTTAAAAAGTAAAGATAATATGGAACTATCACTTCTAATATCACAAGAGTTTAAATTATTTTCAGGAATAATTTAAGCCTGCGTGGTATTCGGTAAGAAAATTTCACACTATTTTAAAATTAATTTTACTGCTGGTCAGGTTATTGTTGTTTTTTATATACAGTGAGCACCATAAGTCTTACCCACCCTATCTAACTCGTTACTGGAGTCTTGTTAGGAAAATCGCTGAGACAGGTCGATTTTTGATTTCTACAATGTACATTTTTGTATGAATAGTTTACCCTTAATTTCATCCCTTACTGGAGGGGAGCAACCCTTTCGAAAAATTTAAATGGCATGGGGTGGTGAGTGATAGCTCATTTGAAAGAGGGTTTTATTCTCTATATCTCTATATCCAAATAATTAAATGGTATTTTCAAAATATGAAGACAATGAACTTTAGCCAATTTACAACCGTAACAACAGGTATATCTAATATATATATATATATATTATACAGGGTGTTATTGAAATACACGTACATATTAAAATGGGGAATAGTATGTAATGACCAAAAACGATTGGCACCAATTTTAACTTTAAATTCTAAAATTTAAATATTGGGGAAGAGTCCCCTTTTCCGACCTACTAGTTTCCATATTTAAAGAAGTAAAATAAATCGAAATTGAAGTTACCCATAGAAATTGCACTGTTGCCGTAGCAAAACCAATTAATTCAAAATAAAGTTTATTACAGTAATTGTTCAAAATGCCGTCCATTATTATTTACACACACTTGCAATCGTCTTTCCAAAGAACTTTGAACATTAGAAATTAGTCTTGGATTTTGTCGTAGTTCCTCCGCTACCGCATTAACTTTATTGGTTAATTGTTCAACACTATTAATAAGTTCATTATAAACCAGTTGTTTCATGTGACCCCACAAAAAGAAATCGCATGGATTTAAGTCCGGAGATCTCGGAGGCCACTTAGTAGGTCCATTTCTGCCTATCCACTTTTGAGGAAATCTAATGTTCAAAAACTGCCGTACGTTTAAATCAAAGTGAGGAGGAGCGCCATCTAGTAGGTACCACATCCGTTGCCTTAATTGTAACGGTATCTCTTCTAGGAGTACTGGCAAAATATCTTCTAAAAAGTGGAGATATCCTGGCCCATTTAATCTGTTCGGGAGAACATAAGGCCCGATTAAATACTGATCTATTATGCCAGCCCAAACATTTATTGAAAATATGCGTATTGTGCATATTGAACACGCCATCACGAGTGAATGAAGCCTCGTCAGTATACAATAATATTTTTAGAAAATCAGGAATATCAACACATTTTTGAATCATCCATTCACAAAACTCCACTCTCTTTTCTTCATATAAGATATAAGATATAAGGCCTGGACTTTTTGGATGTGATAAGGATGTAAACCTTGTTCTTTAAGTGTCCGCCACACAACAAATGAGGACACTCCAATTTCAAGACCTAGTCTTCTACAACTTAATTGAGGCCGGTTTTCAACAGCTTCCAATATTTCTTCTTCGGCCGCCAATGTTCTTTGTGTTCTTGTTCTCCCTCGATCTACATTGACACTCTCAAATTTTCCATGGTCTCTTAGATGCTGAACAGTTGAAATAAACGTACGACAGTCCGGAATTCTTCGATTTGGAAACCGTTCGCGATACAGGATTTGTGCTTGCCGAGAATTTTCTCCAGCTGCCCCATAAACCAGCATTATATCCGTTAGTTCAATATTCGTAAATAGTGGCATCGTAAAAAAATATTTAAAAGTAATCGTAACAACACTTTTTACCAACTTGGAAATGACGCGCTCGTGTTAGCCAGATTCGTAAATCAACTAAAATTTTAATAATCTATAGTTTCAAAAATGTATAGTTTAAAAACAATCATTTATCAAATATTCTAGTTTTTTGATAACGAGGGTAGTAAAAACCAGTCTTCGGAAATAGAAATTAATTCGAAAATCTTGGCAACATGGTTATTTCTTACAAGACTAGTTTTCTTATCATCTGACAAAAACTTGCATATTAATTACTGTTGATGTTTAAAATAGGTAAATAAACCTAATTTATATAGGTCATCCTCAACATATCAGTGAAGTACGTTTGTTTTAGAATTAATTTTCAAAAATTAATAACTCCCTTAATAAGGGGTATTTTTAAAAAATAATATTTTTCTACATTCAGTGGGGATCTGCGCAATACCCAGTTTTAATATGTACGTGTATTTCAATAACACCCTGTATTCCTAGGTCTACTGATATCTATTAGACCAGTGTTACTCAAAGTGTGCTCCGTGGATCCCTGGGGCTTTGCAATGCCTTTGTGGGGGCTCCGCGAAGAAAATAATACTCATAATAAAAAAAGAAGCACAGTACTATCGCCACAAAAGGGGGGACCTGGCTTTTTAGGAGTCACTAAGAGGAAGGATGAGTATATGATTTTGCTTGTTTTAGAAATGTGTTTAGGACTCCGTCAAATATTTCGCTTTTCAAAAAAGTTCCCTCAGCAAAAAGTTTGAGAACCACTTTATTAGACAATAACCATGACCATGGGTTTGTAGAGAAAAAGCGCACTTTTTTTATTTAAAATTTTTCCTTGATTCATGCAATTAGATTGGAAGGCAGCATTTAAGAAATTAAATAAATAGGCAATGAACGAATTTAAAAATTTCTTGACAAATTCTAACGAATCTAATAGATATAACATACGTAATGAAGACACCACTGTGTATTGTAACCGCATCTGGTTGTGTTTTGTCGGTATGTGGATTGAGGGACCTTGTGAAAAGAGATAGTGCGCTTGGTGAAACTCAAATCCGGCGGATAATGCCCTAGAAGCCACTTATGGAATGAAAGCAGGGTAAACGATGACCCATATAAGGGTGAATTTCTCGAATTACAGAGGAGGGATTATCCCCGAAAATGGAAAAGTGATATAATTGATTATTAATATACACAGATGTGGAAAATGGAAAAGTGATATAATTGATTATTAGTATACACAGATGTGGAAAATGCGAAATACATAACCAGAACGACGAATATAACCGAATCAGTTATTTGGAAAAGGGAACAACTGCTTAAAACACAATTTTAAATCAAATTACGTTCACATAATAATTATGTACATATTTTTATATATGTTCATTAGCATGTGAGAAAGCTAATTAGTTATTTTTCATGGTGGTCTGAAAAATATTTTTATTTACAACTACTACAGTAAATCGTATATTATGTATCGTTTTGTTTATAAGTGAATACATCGTTACAGATACTGTTACGTAATGAAATCCCAAAACTCTTTTCTTACTATATATATTACATAACAGTTTCATATATCAAACTATCCATTTCACTCCATTGCTAGGTGATCGTCATGGATACAATAAATAGTTTTGAGATTTCAGAAATAGAAAAATCGCCATTGTTGTAGTTACAAAATTATTTTTTAAAGAATAATAGCTATTTGTATTACTAGGGAGGAAAGTGCCACTTTTCTTCCCGCAGGATGAAGTTTAGCGGAGGGTAGTAAACATCCAAGGGAGGAAAAGGCACTTTACTCCCAAGTAATACATATGATTTTTCCGCCTTCCTCAAATAACAAGTCATTTTTAAATAATTTATTTATGAAACTAATAAACAAAATTTATTAATGAACTAAAATTATGAAGTAGGTATACTATAAATTATAGGCATGTTATTTTCATTCTTGCATCCTACATATTTTTAATTTGTGGTAGAGTAATTATTTTTCTGAGTAAGTACGAATATGCTTTTCTTCTGCCCATTGCTTGAAATGTAAATACCGTTTTTCGTATTTTTCTTTAGATTATTTAAAAAAAAAATAGTTGTGGCCAACGATCGAATGTTGTGCCCAAGATCGAATTTTGTGCCAAATTCAATGATTTTTTTTGTCTTATTTGTGACATACCTACTTTCTCATTTTTGTTAGTTATCTGACTTAGGGGTCTATTCTGTAAAAATTCCTTTATATTTAACGGCCTTTAAAAATATTGGCGGCCTATAAAAATATGTTTATATTCGTTAATTTACTTCTGTCATTATTTAAACAGATTTCTTTAAGATAGTCCTCTAATGTATTTTAAAGATCCGTTTACATAATGACAGAAGTAAAGAAGAAAATATTTTTAAAGGCCGTTAAATATAAAGGAATTGTTACAGAATAGACCTCTTTGTCATTTAATATCCAAATCAGTGTAAAGGTGATAAATATCCCCGTTTTAAGGGTATGAACAGTTCAATTGTTATTAATTTGTATTTCATATTTTTCAGGTGCAGAAAAGCCAACTGAGACTGAGGGTGCTATTATTACTGTTATTTATTACATAATGTAATTAAGACTTTGTATCTTTTATATTAAAACAATAAATTGAATATTTTATTAAGGAACATTTTTTCTAGGTTATAATTATAATAATTATGGAATACTACTACAAGTTTTATTAAAAATTACTACAATTTGTATGAATTTTTACTATTTATTGTGTAAAATTTTCGTATTTATTTTCATAATACGCAATACATTTTTAATATAAATTCATACCATGAATAGCAAAAATTATAACAATTTGTAGAACAATTCTTATGATGCATTTGGATATTTTTACTAAATATTGTAGATAATAACTCTACAATATATTCTCCACAAATATTTGGAAATTTTTACTACAAATTGTCCCTGTCCCTATATGTACTATTTATTGTAGAGAAAAAATCTATAATTGTAGAAATTTCTTCTACAATTTTTTTCCGTGTATTAATGTAAAAATCGTTAAATTAAAATAACAATTTACTGATTTTTACTATTTTGCAAAATAAACGGTAAAATTCATACTTATATAATAGAATATAGTTTAGGTCGTCAATGCCGTGTAAGCTATTTCATTTATGACATACCATGACGTCACTTTTACTTTTCCTCCCTAGGGAGTAAAAGTACTTTTCCTCCCTAGGGAGGAAAAGTATGACTTTGCTCCCTGCAATGAGGTCAGGAAATGTATACTTTGGATAGAGGTAGGCGGAAAAATGAGTTTGTCAGATAGTAAACATAAAATTCAAGAAACTCCTCTTAATAATACATTAATAAGATGAACACATTTTCTTTTTATTATAAATATAAATATACAGCAGTTATTCGATGTTTACTTTCAGATAGCAAATAAAGATGAAAACACCCACAAAAGGAAGGCCTGAGCGAGGGCAATATTTTCATTTCCATTATTATCTATAAGTTTGAATTATATATATTCATTTCAAATTAATTTAAACAAGTAACATGGGACAATAAAGTGTAAAGTAAGTAATATAAAAAATGAAACATAAAATAATATTTACAGATATCAGCAAATTTATGAACATTTTTATCATATTTTTTTTTGAGAGACTTTTAAAAGATTTTCAGACTATAACAAGCAATATTTAAATTTAAAAATTGTTTTACTTTGATGATGGGTATTTGTGAAATCCAGTGACTAATTTTATTTTTGAAGAGATTATAGGAATTTATTTTTTTGAATTCAGAAAGAATATCATTATATAATTTAGGCCCTAGGTAAGTGAAGCATTTTTGTCCTATTCTTTTTTCTGTACGAGGCACAACAATTGCCTCAGTTTTGTGTCACGTGCTATACGGGTGAATGATAGGTTTCTGTTTATTTTTATTTTTATATTCATATAATAATATTGTTTTGGCATATAGTTGATACATGTTAAATATTTGGGTATCATGGTATAGTAATTCTGATGGGTAAGTACGAGGTTTTTTGTACATATATTTTAAAATAGATTTTTGAATTTTTTGGAGGTTTTCCAGGAGCGTTATTCCAGCGGAGCCCCATGCAATAAGTCCATAGTACAGATGAGATTCTACAAGTGAATAGTACAGTATTTTAAGGTACTGAATGTTTAAAAAGTTTGACAAATTTTTAAATTCATATACAATAAAACGTAATTTTCTTATAACATAATTTACTTGGATATCCCATTTTAAATGAGAGTCCATGTATATTCCCAAGTATTTAATATTTTTTACAGCTTGTATTTTTATTGATTGTTTACTATTAACAGAAATTTTAAGATTATTATATGCTGGCAAGTTGTTAGTATATGATGTGAAAGGTATGTAAAATGTTTTCTCATAATTTATTGTAAGAGCTTTATAATGAAAGAAGTTAACAATGGTTTTGAAGTCAGCTACAACTGTACTTTTGAATGATTCCTAGTTTTGATTTTGGTAAAATATTGCAGTGTCGTCTGCAAAACTGACAATTTCACCTTTTATTTGTTGTTCATATAAATCATTTATGTATATATTTAATAATAATGGGCCAAGTACTGTTCCCTGAGGAACGCCACATGTAATAACTTCAGAATCACTTAAGGTACCATTGATGCTGACAGACTGTTTTCTATTTTGGAGATAACTTTTAAACAATTTGTAGGAAATTCCTCTAAATCCAATATTTTCTAATGTTTCCAGTAGTTTGTTGTGGTCAACTGTATCAAATGCTTTTGCGAGATCTACAAAGATGCATAGTGAAGGTTTTTTTTTTGATCTACTGAGGTATTTATTAAATTTGTCAATTTCGCAATCGCATCTGACGTTGAGGTTTTTTCGCGAAAGCCATATTGTCTGTTTGATAGTATTCCGTATTTATCCAAAAATGATATCATTCTTTTTTTTTTAGTATTTTTTCAAAGATTTTCCCTATACTCGAAATTATGGAAATTGGTCGTTAATTAATAACATTTAACTTGTCCCCTTTCTTATAAATAGGCGTGATTACAGATTCTTTGAGAGCATCGGGAAATTTACCTTCACTAATAGTTTTATTAATAAGAAAGACTAGAATCAGAGATATTTCTTGACTTACTTCTTTAAGAATTTCAGAAGGTATTTCGTCTAAACCGGGTTTCTTATTGTTTTTTAAGGTCCTAATTGTTTCGCTAACAGTCTGTATTTAATAAAAATATTGTTTTAGAGTTATTTTTTTGTAAAAATTTTTTGTTTGGGCTATATGATATTTCTGTTGCCATTTTCTCTGCAATTGTTGTGTAGTGTATACAAAATGTATTGGAAATTATTTTTAAGTTGTCTGTTATATCGCCTTGTGTTGTTTTAATTTGATTAATTGTCTGTTTTGTTTCTTTTGTATTTGACATTTCATTAATACATTTCCAAAGATTTTTGCTTATATTTTTCTTTTTTTCAATTCTCTCTTTATAGTAGTCAGTTTTAGCTTTACTTATCAAACAATTTAGGTGGTTGCGATAGTTTTTAAAATTTAGTTTTATTATTTTCGTGTGGTTATTTTTCATAATTTTATAAAGTTTATTTTTTTCTTTGATTGACCGACATATAAAAAACAATGTAAACTAATTCTTTGAGAATGTGCTTTTGGCATATTTTGGTGAACTTATGGAACAATTTAAACCTTCGTCATTTTAGGCAATGTATTCTATGTCAAGAATCATCATTTCCATATAAAATAAAGTGAATTTAAAACGTATCCAAAATTAAAAGCAGTCAGACGGGTTACGTTCGACTTTAGGGACACACTGTTTGACCAGTTTCACTTTACTTTTTGATTTAAATGATATTAAGTATGATTTTTACTCACTTTAGGTTTGGAAATACGAAATAAAGTATAAATCAATTATACAGGGTGTCTGTAAAAGGTCTTTACAAAAACATACCACATATTCCTTAGACCAAAATAAGTCGATTTAAGTAAAATTACCTTAGTACAAAGTTGCGTCGTTTGGGCTCCAGAGGGCCTTGAAGTTACAATTTTTAAATCGTTTTTCCCATATAAATTTAAAACGGCATATGCGATTTTGCTGAAATTTGGTATATTGGTAGAGTTTTATGTGGCAAAAAAATGGTATTAAAATTTTGTCCGATAATAATACATAGGCGTAGATCTTGATTTTTTAAATAATTGCACCTTTAAAAATTCTACGCAAATGAAAGACAAGGAGTTTAAGCATGAAATTTAGATTGCGCAACTCATTTACTTTAAAAAAGGTATTCTTGATAAGACTCGATTACTCTCATGGTTTTGACGAAATTTGCCTTTTAGTAATTTTAGAAAATAAACAATAATTATTAAAATACAAACTTTGTCAAAACCATGAGAGTAAATCGAGTGTTATCAAGGGTACTTTTTTGCCATTGGCGTAGAATTTTTAAAGGTGCAATTATTTAAAAAATCAAGTTCTACGTCTATGTATTATTATCGGACAAAATTATATACGATTAAAAACATAAAAATGTATTTTTTTAATATCTTCTTCAACACCTCTAATCGAGACTTTTAACAAAAATACTCGATTCTTGCCATGTACGATTTTTTGAGGAATATTAAAAATTTGCCTGCAATATGTATACAAAAACATTTATTGTTGGTTTCCATAGTTTCATCTAAATAAAAATATTGTCAAGTTTTAACACCTAATCTCTTGTTAACGATTGAAAGTGTTCTATCTGACTCAATAATTAAAAAAAAACAAATGCGTGGTTTATTAATATGGCTGTAAAATATACCAATGCAAAATATACCGATATGTTACTGACATTAGGATTTTGTGAAGGAAATGCTCGAGAGTACTCTGAAAGGTTTCCAAATCGTCGTGTACCTAGCCACCCAACTTTTGCTGCTGTTGAGAGACGTCTTCGGGAGACCGGTTTCTTTGCTCCCAACACTGTTGATAATGGAAGAAAACGTTTTGTAAGGATTCCTGAAGTTGAAGAAGAAATTTTAGAACGGGTTGAAGAAGATCCAGAATTAAGCACCAGACAAATTGGAAGGAAACTAGGAGTAAGTAAAGATGTCGTTCATAAAGTGCTTAGAGAACAATTGCTATATCCATACCATAAGAAGTCAGTACAAGAATTATTAGGCCATGATCCTCAAATTCGTTTGGGTTTTTGTCGATTTGTTAATATGCAAAGAGAAAGAAATCCAAACTTTGTCAAGAAGGTTCTCTTTGCCGACGAAGCGGGTTTTGCAAGAAGAGGTATAACTAATACTCATAATGAACATGTTTATGCCGTTGAAAATCCGCATGCAATAAAGGTAAATCATTTTCAGCACGAATTCAAAATTAATGTGTGGGCTGGAATAATTGGTAATGTTATTGTTGGTCTTGTCATACTTCCACGAAGATTAATTGGAGAAAATTATTTGGATTTTCTACAAAATACGTTGCCAGAATTGGTAGAAGATTTACCTGTCCAACTTCGGAGATATATGTGATTTATGCAAGATGGAGCTCCACTACATTTTTCTTTAAACGTTAGAAACCACTTGAATGAACAATATCCACACAAATGGATAGGCAGAGGTAATGACGCACATGTAAACTGGCCACCACGTTCCCAAGACCTAACACCGATGGATTTTATGGGGACATCTGAAATCGACAGTTTACAAGGGAACCTGTAGAAAATGAGGAACAACTCTGGCAACGTATTCAAGATGCAATAAACAATCTTAGAGGTGATGAAGAAGTTATGGAAAGGATACATTTTAATTTTCTTCGACGTATAAATCTTTGTATGCGTGAAAATGGTGAACATTTTGAACAATTTTTGTAAAATCTCTATTTTGATTATGTTGTAAATAAATATTTTTGTGAAACCTATACACTCTAAATTATTAAAACAGAAATTTAGCGAAAACCATGAGAGTAATCGAATCTTATCAAGAGTACCTTTTTTAAAGTAAATGAGTTGCGCAATCTAAATTTCATACTCAAACTCCTTTTCTTCCATTGGCGTAAAAATTTTAAAGGTGCAATTATTTAAAAAATCAGGTTCTACGCCTATGTATTATTATCGGACAAAATTTTAATACCATTTTTTTTTGCCACATAAAACTCTACCAATATACGAAATTTCAGCAAAATCGCATATACCGTTTTAAATTTATATGGGAAAAACGATTTAAAAATTGTAACTTCAAGGCCCTCTGGAGCCCAAACGAAGCAACTTTGTACTAAGGTAATTTTACTTAAATCGACTTATTTTGGTCTAAGAAATATGTGGTATGTTTTTTTAAAGACCTTTTACAGACACCCTGTATATTTTAATTAAATACTTTTTAAAAATAAGAAAACGAGTCTTTCATTAAACTTAACCTAAAACTTTAAAATTTTAATATTTGACATTTCTTCTCTGGAAAATGAGCGGGTTTGCCAAGTTTCAATTAATTTGAATTATATCTGGTTAAATTTTATTTGCAAATATTTATTTATAAGATTTATATATTACTTGTTACTATTTCGGCTGTTACCCGCAATATTTAAAAAACTAAGAAGTCTGAGTACGAGGGGCAAACCATCTTGGAATTATGGTGTACAAATTAATTGAATTCCAGTGAAAGTATGTGGAATTCCAGAGGAAGTCCGTGGAATTCCAGTGGAAGTATGAGGAAGTCCGTGGAATTCCAGTGGAAATTCTAGATTTTGGGCAGAGTCGGAACATCTAGGGGGGGGGGGGGGGGGTACTATACAGGGTGTCCCAAAATTCCGTGTACATAGATCTACTGTATGTTGGTGAGATCAAAATAAGTCGATTAAGCCAAAATTACCTATATCATAAAGTCCATCGTTTGCCTGTGAGGAAGCTTCAAATTTGAAAGAAAATTTTCAATTTTTTTTAATAACACAACGCTTTGTTCGATTTTTATAAAATTTGGTGTGTAGCTATTTTAATTGAAAAGCAATTTTGCAGAGCAAAAATTACACCAACTGAAATTATGGAAGGGTAAAAACCACCCTAATCACAGAAAAATTTTGTTTACAGACGAGTCATGCTTTACACGACGTGGTATAACAAATTAACATAACGAACATGTTTACGCACATGAAAATCCACATGCCATTAAAGAGAAACACTTTCAACGAGAGTTTAAAATTAATGTGTGGGTGGGTATTATTGACACCTACTTGATTGGTCCATTTAGATTACCAGATCGTCTTTACGGTGACAGTTACTTGCATTTTCTACGTCAAGATTTGCCTCAATTGTTAAAAGATTTACAGCTCAATTTACGCCGTGACATGTTTTTTATGCACGATGGTGCACCACCTCATTTTTCCCGCATTATGAGAGATTATTTAAACGAACAATACCATGGAAGATGGATTGGCAGAGGTCGGGATGCTCCTATTCAGTGGCCACCTCGATCACCGGACTGTAATCCTTGTGATTATTTTATCTGGGGTCACTTGAAAACCAAAGTTTATGAAGTTCCTATCGACAACATTAAACAATTATGGGGTAGGATTCAAACTGTTGTGAACTCTATGCGAAATGATCTAGGCATTTTGAGAAGGGTACACTTCAATTTCTTGCGCCGAATTGAAATCTGCATGAACGAAGGAGGTGGCCATATTGAACAATTATTGTAAAAAAATTTTATCCTTCTTTTCGAATTGTTATTTTTCAATAGATACCTATGCCTATTAATGATTGTTTTATTGTAATAACGTTAAAATCGTGTTCGGGTTGCAGTAGTAACCGCCAACTTAGTTTTCTTGAAAATTTTAAGTGACTAACCATCAGTCCATAACATTTTTTTTACTCAAATACCATGAGAGATACATGTTTTTTGCAGAAAAAAAATGCTACAAATGAAAACAGCTCTCCACAAAAAAAATTTAGGGAACAGGGGCGGCCCTGAAAAAAAATACGATGTCACTTATTTATTTATTTATTTATTTATTTATAATACAATACTCTACAGGTCATAAACCCAATTACAGAGCAGGAATTGACAGAATATAATTATTAATAGATCACATTTTTTATATGAATGTTAAGCACATAAAAAGAACTTGTATTTCGTAATAGGTAACAAATTAACTAAGATAAAAAGTGAGATTTTATATCTAACAAATTGCAACTAAATATATCAAGTTCATTGACAATAGAATTTGTTACTGTACACATGGTATGGAGCGGATAATTTTCCAGAACATTTGTGCGAGATGTATTTATATAAAAAGTATTCGGGTGTCTGGAAGAAATTCTGGGAATGCAAATATTAAACTTTTCTAATAAGGTTGGGCAGTCAATAATACTTTTAATAATTTTATAAGTTACTACTACACTATAATAATCACGCCTTCTATCGAGACTGAAAAAGTTATGCTTTTGTAGTAATTCAGAGTGAGGTGTACCTATTAGAGGATAAATACCATCAGTTTTCAGGCTTAGCAGTTTTAAAAATCGTCTTTGAATTGCTTCTATTCGATCTATATGATACTGATAAAAGGGGCTCCACACAACTGAAGCATATTCTAACTTTGATCTTATAAAAGCATAAAATAGAGTTTTTAAGGTAGAGGTTTCTTTGAAATCACTACTGCTACGTGCAATTAATCCGTACATTCGATAGGAGGAGGATACAACATTATCAATATGCTTATTAAATGATAGTGCAGTGTCAAACGTGACGCCAAGATCAGTAAATGTTTTCGGTCGCTCAAGAGCAACGTTTTCTATTGAATAATTAAATATTAGGATATTCGTTTTTAAACTGTACGACATAACTTTACATTTATCTGGGTTTAGTGACAAGTTATTTTGATAACACCATTCAACAATCCGTGTTAGGTTTGCTGAAAGGTTCTCGCAATCACCTATCTTCTCTACGAGGCAGTATAGTTTTAGATCATCAGCATACAAAAGCAAATTTACATTTATAACATCTGCAATATCATTAATGAACATAATAAAAAGGAGGGGTCCTAGATTCGACCCTTGTGGAACACCAGAAGAAGCACTATATTCAGCAGACCTAAAACCATTAAGCTGGACATATTGCTTTCGATCCCATAGATAGGATTGAAATAGTGAAATTAAAGAAGGAGATAATCCAAAAGCTACAAGTTTGTTAAGCAGAATGCCATGATCAAGTCTGTCGAAGGCCTTAGAAAAGTCTGTGTAAATAACATCAGTTTGGGCTCTGTTATCAATAGATTCAGCAATATATTGGGTAACGGTCAGGAGGTTGGTGACTGTTGAACGACTTTTCATGAATCCATGTTGATTTATACTTATATTACAACTTACATGACGATATATAACTCGCTCTAACAGGATTTCAAAAACCTTTGCAAAGTTGCATATAATAGAGATAGGTCGATAATTTGAAATATCTTGTCTATCTCCTTTCTTGAAAATGGGACAGACCTTTGAGGATTTCCAGACCTCTGGTATTGTAGCCGATTTTAAACAAATATTAATTAGTATGGAGAGGGGACGAGCAAGCACAGAAGAACAATCTTTTAGGACAAAAGCTGGAATATCGTCTGATCCGGTGGTCTTTTTTGGCTTAAGTGATCTTAGTGCCTCATATACTTCCTCTTCACTGAAGCTTGTAATATTTAAAAAGTGATTATTATTTGTCCCAGAATTGGGTTGAAAAGGGGAAGAAATAGTATAGGACTGTTTAAAAAGATTTGCAAAACCATTTAGAATATTAGAAGGCCCCTCCAGCATTTGACCTTCAAAATTCAATACTTGTGATATTTTGGAACTACCTCGTTTATTATTTATAAATGCCCAAAATCTGTTTGGGTTGTTATGTATTTCTTCCTCAGTTTTGCCTAAAAATTTCTTGTATGCAACATCAACATCATGCTTTATTTTCGCCCGAAGGTGTTTACTTATGGTAGGATTAGGGTGGTTTTTACCCTTCCATAATTTCAGTTGGTGTAATTTTTGCTTTAAAACAATGGCTATTCAATTAAAATAGCTACACACCAAATTTTATAAAAATCGAAAGAAGTGAAATTTTCTTCCAACTTTGAAGCTTCCTCACAGGCAAACGATGGAGTTTGTGATATAGGTAATTTTGGCTCAATCGACTTATTTAGATCTCACCAACATACAGTAGATCTATGTACACGGAATTTTGGGACACCCTGTATAGGTGGTCATTTTTATATTTTATGGAATATATCTGTTATTTACGTATGGAGAAAAAAATCTTTCAAATAAAAGTTACTTCTAATATTATTATCTATAATTTTTGATCTATACAAAATTTTCCGAAAATGGTCCGTATTCGAGAAATTTGACAAAATGTAAAAAAAAATAATTTTTTATAAAACTTGTTCAAATAAAAGTTGTTTATAATATAATTCTCTATAATTTTTATTATATACATAATTTCTCTAAAATGGACAGTATTCGAGATATTTGAGAAAATGTGTAAATTACGAATTTTGAAGAAAACTCAAAAACGGACAAAAAAAATATTATATTTTAAACTTAAAGTTAATTTCGGCCTGACGTGAAATGATTAGATTTTGGACAAAGTCGGAACATCTGGGGGGGTAATTTATGGGAGGCCGTTTTTATAAGGAATATATCTGTTATTTATGTTTGGAGAAGAAAATTGTTTAAATGAAAGTTACTTCTAATATTATTATCTATTATTTTTGCTTTTTGTCAAAATTTCCTGAAATGGTCCGTATTCAAGAAATTTGACAAAATGTAAAAAAAAATAATTTTTTATAAAACTTGTTCAAATAAAAGTTGTTTGTAATATAATTCTCTATAATTTTTATTCCATACATAATTTCTCTAAAATGGACCGTATTCGAGATATTTGAGAAAATGTGTAAATTTCGAATTTTGAAGAAAACTCAAAAACGGATAAAGAAAAAAAACATTAAATTTTAAACTTAAAGTTAATTTCGGCCTGACGTGAAATGATTAGATTTTGGACAAAGTCGGAACATCTGGGGGGGGGGGAGTACTTTATGGGAAACCGTTTTTATATTTTATGGAACATATCTGTTATTTATGTTTGGAGAAGAAATTGTGCAAATAAAAGTTACTTTTAATATTATTATCTATAATTTTTGCTTTATGTCAAAATTTCCTGAAATGGTTCGTATTCGAGAAATTTGACAAAATGTGCAAAATTCTGATTTTTATGAAAATTGTTGAACTAAAAGTTGTTTGCGATATCGATCTCTATAATTTTTGTTTATACATGATATTCATAAAATGGACCGTAATGGAAAAATTGTAAGAAACGTGCTAAATTTAATTTTTTCAGTATTTTCGTTTTCAATGAATATCTATAGAAAAATGTTTCGAGGTAGATGTATGTGGGAAATGTATATATTTAGTTTATCCTCTAAACATTTGTAGATGTGCTGCAATAGGTTGTACAAAATAACTGGAAAAGCCTATAATAACTAGATAGGAAAGTCATGTGTTGGACACATCAGATTTTTTTGTTTATTATTGTAACATAGAATCTTACGGTTTTCAAGTAATTAAAGTGTAAATTTTACTAATTAGCTCAAAATTGTGCATAGTGATTAAAAAAAAATTTCGGATTCGAGTTTTTTTCTTTTCTTTGCATTTTCTGAGAACATTTACCATAGTAATGTATATATTTTTTTACATTATCAGAAAGAAGAGATTTCAACGAACAAAAAACTGCCCGACTTTTTTTAAGAAGCTGATATTTTGACACGAGAATTTTCGATTGAAAATTAGGGTGTTTTTTCGATATTAAGTCAAAATAAGGTGAAAAAATAAATATTTCAAATCAAAAAAATTAGTGTCTTTAGGACATAAAAAGGTAAGTTTTCACCAAATTTCGAAAAAAACATTTTTTTTGCATAAGATAAAAATAAAAAACCAAAAACTTCAATATTTGAATTTTTCACATAAATTTTGAGGTTATTTAAAAAAAAGTGTAATTACAAAAGTTGTAGGTTTCTCTATTACCTACAACTTTTTTATTCAATTTTTTTCTATAGGACTTCTAATTTTGCCGGAAATCGAGATACACCGTTTTTTACCCTTAAAAACTCACCCGCTTCCACTTCCCGACCTCAGATCGCCCGTAAATTATTTTTCCTTTCTTTTTTGTTATATTCTCGTCCTTTTTTCACGGGTTTCATCATACTATAATTTTTTTTCACTTTTTACCATTTTCAAAATTATCGACCCTAGTCTATAAAACAAAATATCCAATATAATCATTGACGCACGGTGAGGCCCGCTAAAGGTAAGCTGCATAAACAGAAAACCAATGCGAACATATTATTTTGAAAATTACCTCCCTGCATAAACAGAGAATATTTTATTATTTATGGTACTTTGCATAAACAAAATACATCTGTGGAGGCCAATATCCATGCATAAACATGGATAAATAAATTGTACGAGGATCATTGCATAAACAACCCAAGTAACAATTTGATATTTTATAAAAGCTGAAAAAAATAACCTACTTGAAGAGCTCGAGGATGATGAGTCCTGAATCATGCGTTGAATTAAGTCCAAATTTTTCTTAATTTTTCCATACTTGGCACTTTTTGATCTCTTCGGCATTTTAACAAACCACTAAATTTTATTACAAATTATAATTATAAATCACAAATAATTTTAACATTTGTTCGATTTCGCACTGAAAAACGTAATGATTGGTATGAATCACGTAGATATGGTCCGAGCCGGTAGGTAAACATCTTTTTTGTTGAATTTTAACAGTGATTTGATATCGCACCAGAGGCGTAACTACAAATTGTTCTTGGTAGTGATGGTCGATATCGTGATTTTTTAATCACGTTGTGAATCGTTACTGTTACTTTTTGAGGAAAAATCCGCCAACAGTCGAACGGACTATTTTTTATTTATTTTTTTTTTAAACGATTTTAGACCTTCTGAAACACATTTCAAAATACTTTTTTTGCCCTGCAAACACTATAAAATATTTTTTTCTTACCTCAAAACTATTAAAATGTGTCCTCCAATTTCGATGTTGAAAAAATTTAAACTTCATCATTTTGATTAATTTCTTGTTATACAAACTGCTAAACAATAACACTAGACCATCCATAATGCAATAAACCATCAAAATATTTTCGTAAACAGTTTATTTTTTTAATTTAAGCTCACGTTTAGATTCGTCGGAACTTTTTAATTTTCGTAAAGACTATGACAATTAAGATTTCCAGTGTGACATATGTCTAAACGAAATACAATGTTGCCATATCAATTATCTATTACATAGCAATGGTAATTTTTACCTATCAACTGCGTTGTACCAGGTCAACCAATTGACTTCAGTATCAGAAAAATTATATAAAACTAACGATTTAAAAAATACCCATATTAAGATCTTCTTCCTCACCCTCATCGGCAGAGTACTCTTCGACGACCTAACCTAAACTAACAATATACAATAAGAAGATTGTAGGGTGGCGCTACCAAAAAATTTTAACTCATACCTGGCTACGCCGACCGGCATAGATTCCAACGGGCTGGACACAGCTCAAATTGAAAAAACCTAACCTAACCAACCCTCATTAGCGTCTGGCCAGTGAACATCGATCCCAACTATTAACGAACGTGTCTTGTATCGTGGGCATCTAATAATATGAAAATAAACAATAAGAAAAGGAAGCAACGACTTCTTGTAAGGTGGCGGCTTCGCCACCACCAGAAAATTTTTAAACCATACCTGGCTACGCCGACCGGCATAAACTCCAACGGCCTGGACACAGCTCAAATTGAAAAACAAACCTAACCTAACCAACCCTCATTAGCGTCTGGCCAGTGAACCTCGATCCCAACTTTTAACGAACCTGTCTTGTATCGTGAGCATCTAATAATAAGAAAGTATACAATAAGAAAATGAAGGAACGACTTCCTGTCAGGTGGCGGCTTCGCCGTCACCAGAAAATTTTTAAACCATACCTGGCTACGCCGACCGGCATAAACTCTAACGGCCTGGACACAGCTCAAATTGATTTTTTTTTAAATATTAGATAAGTACCGACATGCCGTAATTAACGTACAATCATCATGAAATGAAATAAAAAGATAGTTGTCTGTGATTACTACAAATGTTTTCACTTCGAGATCCAAATTTACCTGCTGGCCAGACACTATGTAATTTTTTAGCCAACTTTTACTAATCGAATTATTTCCTGACTTATGTTTTCTTACTCGATTTGGCAACACCGCATTTATAGAAACTAGACACATCAATTGTCATTAAAAATAATTTAGTGAATATTTATTTTTCTAACAAACTAAAAATAAAAAATAAGAAAATTTGATCGTTTATGAAAAAATTTGGTGCGGTTTATTGCTCTATGAATGGTCTTATATTGATATTTAGCCGTTTCTACAACAAGAAATCAGTGAAAATGGTTTATTTTACATTTGTTTTATGATGGAGACCCGACAACAAATTTTAAGGATTTTGGATTTTAAGGTAAATTTTTTTTTTTAAATAAGTGTTAGCGGACCCAAAATTGTTATGTATAGTGTGTTTCAAAGTGTCTAGAAACTCTTTATAACATTTCAATAGTTATATCCGCCGTTCGAGTGTCGGCGTATAATACCCTTTTTGATATCAGTGATTGAAAAGCGTGACGTGATTACGACCTCTAAGTTTCGCGCGTTCGATAACAAGTCGCGTTGTCAAGATAGATAGATACCAAATAATGAAAAATATATGAAAGAAAAAGAACCATAATGATATCCTTCCGTGATTTAGTATAGCCAAACGAAGGACAATAAGCCACGATGTCGAATGCCACGCGTGTTATTACAATTGGGATTTGCGAAAATCGACCTTATTAGCATACGTTTGTCAATAAGTCACGGAATCGTCTGCTACCTATCATATTTTAAATGATTTGAAGCGAAAATCGACTTAATGACGTGACTGAAGGTAATACCGGTATTGAAAAAGCCTAAAAGGTTTGAGTCAGATAAATTAATAAAACAAGATGAATTTTTTAAATGTACGCCACTGTCAACACGTGGTAGTTCCCAGCATACTATTAGTTAGCGCCACCGTCGCAATAGTATGAAAGGGATGTTGCCGGTTTCCGTAAACTTTCATGAGATGAGAGTTATTTCAAATTCAATCTTACTTTAATTTTTTATCAATCTACATGCGCACCATAGCATCCATACAATGTTCATACTATTGCTGGGATTTTTAAAAGAAGGAGATGACAACCTCGTAAAAAATTAAAACCGTGATGGCGGAAGGCCAAATATGATAATGAAATGTTAAAACTTATTTTATGAATTATGATGAAAGTTCTACAAGATCGGAAAATTATTTTTAAGAAGATAAACAGTGTTGATTTGATGTAATTAGTAAGTATTAGCAATTTAATTTAATATTAAAGGTGTGTAGATTTATTTAAGGACTTTGTTTATCATTGTTTTCTTAACCTTATATAATTTCATATTTCATAGATTTTCAATTCTGTTTTTATATTTGAAACAAGAAATGTCTGGCCCGGGTATAGTCAAGTATTCTCGAGAGTATTCTTGTTCAGCTCCTAATTGTTTAAATAAGTATTATTCTAAAATTCAGAAAGTTGGATACCTAATCAAATATTAAACCTTTTTCATTTTCCTTCACATATTAAAATTTGCCAGAACTGGTTTAATACTTTAAATTTAACTTAAGATAATAATACTCGCTATCTTTGTGCGGACCATTTTTGCCTGAGTCTTAGTAGGGTTTCATCAAAACGTAAACTGTTAGTTGGACATTCTGTACCAATTTTATTAGATAATTGTGCATCCGGTATCCAGTTCCAATATACAACCTGAGAATTAGATTTTAGAATAAGTTGAGGCTGAAGCACAAATATAGCAGCATAATAAAAGTAGTCAGAAATTTAAGTCCTAAAGAGAAAAAGTTGTATTTTATTAATATTTGATAAGAGAAATTGTTCAATAAGACATATGTACACTTTTTTTTGTTTTTATAGGAAACAGGGGACACCCAACAAAATATGGTCAAGAATGGGGGAGACTACCCACTATTCATTTTACTTACAATTGTTATTTACTATTGAGCTCATGTATGTATGTATTACTGTATAATAAATAATTAAAATATATGTTTCAAATATTTTATTTTAATGTAAATATTTTTTGTTTATATTTTTTGGGGTTTTATTACGAAAAAAAAAAACCTAATATTTATGTCTAATGCATTATTTTGATGTAAATATTAGTTTTTTAGAGTAATGAATGCCAAAAAAATATTAATAAATAATAAATTATATTTGAATGAACCGCGGTTCGCTTAAAGCTCTTCTTTTTTTATTCTTCTTTTTCTTATTCAGCCTCTAACTGGCAAGTCAATCAGCCAGTGTAGTTAAAAAAAAATCCGTTCCATACTAATTCGCAGCACTGTTTGTTTCCAAAAATTAACACGGGATCCGACTATCTTCTTTATTAATTTATCTATGGTTTGAGTACGAAATAAGAAACCAATACTGTGTGTGAGCGTGATCACTTCACGACTTTTTTCTTTTTCACAAGTTGGTAACGGGAATGACTTGATATTTGTTGGTAACATTGATTAAATCACAGTTCGTGAAATATCGCTCATCACTAGTTCTTGGTCTATGAAGACGTGGTTACGAAGTATAACTACTCTTATTATGTAATATACTATTTTATTTGTTTCATTTGTGCCCTTTTACAAACTTTTTCAGATTAATAGTATATTACGTAACAAGAGTTGTAAGTAACCCAAAAATTTTCGATAAGTTATTTTGTACCTTTTCTTGGATTATGGCGGTAACAAATTATGTGTGGCAACTTGAGCTTTTTCTAAAATCTTCGGTGGAGTGCTCATAATTTCAGCACTTTAGATATTCCCTTTTTAGCATATTTTTTAGAAGAATTTAGAAGAATTTAGAAGAATTTAGAAGAATTTAGAAGAATTTAGAAGAATTTAGAAGAATTTAGAAGAATTTAGAAGAATTTAGAAGAATTTAGAAGAATTTAGAAGAATTTAGAAGAATTTAGAAGAATTTAGAAGAATTTAGAAGAATTTAGAAGAATTTAGAAGAATTTAGAAGAATTTAGAAGAATTTAGAAGAATTTAGAAGAATTTAGAAGAATTTAGAAGAATTTAGAAGAATTTAGAAGAATTTAGAAGAATTTAGAAGAATTTAGAAGAATTTAGAAGGATTTAGAAGAATTAAGAAGAATTTTCTTCGCAGGGGGGTCTTGGCAATCATGCCCCTCTCCCCCTCTCCTGGAGCCGCCCTTGTATACAACTGATTATGAAACATTTACTGTGTCACCAGTTTTTAAATCGAAAAATCAAAAAATCGAAAAATCGAAAAATGGAATCTACTTACCAATAAGTAATAATCTTTTAAAATCCTCGAATGACAAACTAACTATAATCCAGTAACTGAAGGGACCAACCTGTCATTAGGTCGGTCCAGATTTCCGTTGTGGCTCAACTCTTAGGTCTCGGCGGTCGCTTCCAAGGTCAAAAACTTTTACCAACTCTGCTGCATCGGAAAGGGCCCAAAATGGATCCTAAAACTGGTTTCCCGCCAATATCTTCCACAATATGCAAATTAGAGAATTTTTGTTTAGATAAAAAAGAAAGATCTTATCATTATCTACAAAAATGGTCCCTATCATTTTTGTCGGGAATTCTACAGGTTTCGAGATAACCGCAATCAAAAGTCCCCTCGTTCAGCCCCTGCTTTATCTCTATAGCAATGCTGATTAGCTTGTAAACGGGTGGACAAATTGTTTCAGAACTCGGTCAAAAATTGATATTTTTCGATGATTCAAAGTTCATTACAATGGGAAAACCCATAGGTATCCATCCATGTATCTTGAAGCTCGTTATTTCCTGTCAAGAACATTGAAAAAGGTATCAAAGTTGCGTTTTCCCACTATTTTGGACCACTTTATAGTAATTCATTCATATTTTTTTTTTAATAGTTTTTTATCCCATTTTTGTTTTAAATGGGATCTTGAGATGTCTCAAATTATCTCAGAAATTTTTTTCCAGTATCTTCCTGGCGTTTTAAAACAAAATTGATTTGTGTATTTGCATTTTTCATACGTTTTCGAGTTCTAGAAATCTTTGAAACAAGCAGTAATTAAAAACTTCATTATATTGTTATTCAATGCACACCATTTTAAACTTTAGAGTGTCTACTTTTCGAATATATATATATATATTTTTTTTAATAAAGTTGCTCCATTTTGCAGAAATCGGGAAAACCGGACTTTTTAAATACTTCTTGTTCCCCGCTGTTCATTTTTTGAACATTAATACCCAGACCGAAGTGAAGCTGATATTCTCAGCTTTCGATTTCTATCAATTGATCCCGTATGTGATCGTGGTTCTTAACTGTTTGTTAGAATTATCTCCCCCATTTTTACGCTCTCCGCCTGAGATCCATGATATTCCATCATAACCTAACCACGTGTACCCACGCGCCACGCGCCCACCTTAATCGTCTGCTTTTGTTGGTATACAATCTCTGTTGTTTTTGGAGTCGTTATTGTTGGTTGTTATACAGGGTGTTAAAAAAAAAGTGTCACAAAATAAAATGGTGAATAGTATGACCCAAAATAAGCAGAAAAGTCTTAATAAATATATAACCGCAAATTAACGGTTTCGGAGATACGGACCATTTTGTGTTTATAACAATTTTTTATTATTATAAAAAAACAATGATATTTATAAACAATCAATAACAACATAGAGTTAAATGAAGGGATGTGGCGGTTATGGAAAGCGTCGATATACTGACGTAGCGCTTCCCTCGCATTGCCATTTGCACGACCGTACATAAAATGCATGTCAGCTAATTCAATATTAGTGTAAAAGGCATAACGAAAATTTATAAAATTATTCACCCACAACAAAATAATAACTGCAAATAGTATCTATGAAAAAACATCAGTAGACTCCGATAAGAAAAGCAAGTTTTTGAGAATGAAAAAAGATAATCAAAAAATGATACAAAACACTTCGTATCTCTGAAACCATTCATTTGCGGACATATGTTTATTAAGACTTTTCTGCATATTTTGGCCCATACTACCCCCCCGTTTTATTTTGTGACACTTTTTTTTAACACCCTGTATATTTCTTTCGTATATTTAAAGAAAATTCACGAATCTGGGTTCGAGTAGTACAATAATAAACAATGATTACTTTTCTTTTCTATATTTAACACAAATGAGTTAAAGTGGAATATATATCGAAGATTTGGGGTTGAGGTAAGTCTTTTGTTGCTATATCTGTCATATAATTATTTCTACTAATGTTATTATTTTTTTTAGGTTGAAACAAAAATAAAATAGAAAGCCCTTTAGATACAGAGCTTTTAGCGGCACTTCTAGAAGATCTGCTTTACAAAGTGAGTGTAAATTACCGAAAAAATTAATAAAATTAAGTGTAAAAGGGATCCGGCCCCCCCGGAACTCTTGAAGAAGATTTTTTGTCAGTGCAAGACAGGCTGCGAGAAGAATTTTTCATGTTTGAAAGCCGGATTGAAATGCTCGCATGTCTGTGGTTCGTGTCAGTCGACACAGTGTTCTAATTATAACAAAAATGAAGGTATTTTCCAGGAAGAATTAGAGATGGATCGAGACCCAGAAGGGGTTGAAAGGGAGGAGGATGAAATAGCTGTCGAGACAGCAACACAGGGGTTGGAAAAACAGGGGAAGGGACGCGTGGAGGAGGGGAAGGAATAGAGCAAGAGCAAGACGATGAAGAGTATGATTCTGATGACATTGAATGATTTAACGTATGATAAATTAACAGCATTGCTATGTATTTCGTATTTTCAACATGTTTTTCATAATAAAAAAAATTTTTCAGAAACTTTCTTATTTTTCTGAAACCTTGAAACTATATTGCTCCCATAGAAGTTGGCGAAAATTTTACAAAAGACGCAGAAAATATAAAAGGTATTCTCGGGTCAATATTCATTACACTCTAAAACTAGTAACCCACTATCAGGCAAAGCGCCGGGATTTGATACTGCCACATGAAAAAAAAATTTTGCACACTTTTCTATTAAATTTTGCAACGCAAATTACACAAAACATTCGGTAATATATATATGAGATATTCCAAGCGTTACTTTACAGAAAAAATCCCGTAGAATCCACCAATAATTGTCGAAAGATCGATTGATGCCCGGATTTCCATTTATAGGCCCCACAATTTAGTGAGCAGAGGTATGCCGCTGGCGCCATCTACAATTGGTCTCCAAAGTCCAAAACATGAAAATCAATGTATTCCCAACTCACTCGAGTGAGAAACTAACATTTCTATTCAGTGTAAAAAATCGGGCATTTTCGAAGGCCGTTTTTGCAAAAAATATTTGTCTTGCGAAAAAAATGGTAGGGACCATTTTTGTAGATAATGATACGATCTTAATTTTTTATCTAAACAAAAATTGTCTAATTTGTATATTTTGGCAGATATTAGAGGGAAACCATTTTTTTGGACTTTAGGGGCCATTTTGAGCCCTTTCCGACCCAGCAGTGTTGGTAAAAGTTTTCGCCCTTGAAAGCAACCGTCAAGACCTAAGAATTGAGCCACAAAGGAAATCTGGACCGACCTAATGACAGCTTTGCATATTTTCAGGTCTTCAGTTACTGGACTAATTTAACTAGTCTTTTTTGTAATTCACTTTCAAATCTGATGATAGACTTCGCTCCAAACCCAGTTACAATTTTAAAATACTATCTGGGATTAATTTTAATCTTACTATTTTAGAAAGCCACATTTAAGGAATATAATATCATTTTTAGTCTCAAAAAAAAAACAAGATTGTTTTGAATGATTCAGAACTGATTTTGTACTATTTCATAATTTTCAAGAAAGAACTACTGCATTATATACTCTACATTAAACACGTCCTGTATAACAACTCGCCGTTAGTGCGCCAAAGATGCTTCCAAGAATATGGAGATTTATGGAAACATATTCAAAATATTATAGAGAAGTTTGTGCGGTGCAAATCTAATTGTATATTTAAGTTGGACATAAAATAGTTGTTCGTTTTAATCTGCAGCCAAGTTTTATAAGAGTTTGCTTGATTACTCTGTTTTCACTAATTTATTTCATTATCTTGTTTTTGCATAATGCATTTTTAATAATAAAATTAAGCGTTTGTAGCTTTTTCAATATCAAACGGTAAGTTTTATTTGTTCTTATAATATTCAATTTGTATTAATATCAATATTAATATTAAATGACCATAAACGTTTTTTCTCCCCCTTTTTTTTAATAAAACACAGGGTAATTTATGAAATTGACAAAAATTTCGGTTGATCATAAATGTTACCTAACCTAGGTACCTAATTCGTTTTACCTAATTTTTTGCAACCCTAGTTAAGTTGGGTTATAACAAAATTACTCATTGATCAACTCTTGATCAGATTGTAATATCAATAAACGCCCCTTTTGGAGTGTTTTTTTCACAAAAAAAAAGAAAACCTAATTTTTTTATATTATTATTATGCTACTGCCAACTAATTAAGTTCTAATTTTAAAATAATTTTTAATAAACTTTTATTTTTTAAAGAATAATTACACATTATAAGAGTGAGTGTCGGCTTTGATTATGAAACTAGTTTTGAAAAATTAATTACGTCATCACCAGTGGCGAAAAAAAAAAAGAAATAAAAATAAACCCTTTTTGGTTTTAAAATCAATTATACCCAGGAAACACAAAAAGTTATATAAGGGTTATATCGACGTCGCAACAACGTCTTTTAATACTCAATAACTTACATATTTTATTCTAATACACAATACCGTTATTATATAATATTATTCGACTTTTGGTGGATATGTACAACCTAATAGTATACCTTTTACAGTAGTTACTATAACTCCAGTTATAACTAATTTATAACTTTATAAAAAGATAATGTTATTGGGTAATTACAAATGAAGACCACAAGGGAAAAAGGGGGAATGTCACAAAAAGTAAGTTTCGAGAAAAACGAATTTTAAAGTTTAAAACTTTTAGGATCCTTAATTAGTGAATAAATTTAAATCAATTCAACACATATATATTTTTCAACTTATAGAAAACATTACATAGTAATATTGCAACAAAAATTTTTTTTTGTTTACCAAATAAGTAAAATAATAAAAAAAAACGTATTATCTACGGTAAAAACAGGTAATGTCTCTACATTAATAAAATATACAATAGAAAACGAGGAATGTCCTAAAATAAAACCTGAATTTTAATAACATAAATGCGAGCATAAATGGGGAATGTCTAGTCACATTGGACTGTTATTTTCCTTCTTGATTTTCTTTTCTTGTTTTTTTTTGTCAGAATAAGGTAATTTATCGTAGTATTGTTGAGTTTCTTCGGAGCACAACTTTTTCAGATGTTGCAAATCTTGAAACTTATCAGTAGATATAGGTACAAGATCTTAAGAAAATAGATTCATGGCGTTAGGAGTAAACAATTATTAGAAAGTTAAATAATCTTACCTTCATACTTGCGGTCAGGATACAAAAATTCGTGCTTGTTTAATTTTGGATTTATCCTTTTCTGTTTGGGGGGTAATATAACGGATTGTATTTGAAAAAATATTAAATTTGAAACTTAAGTTTTACTTCGGCTTAACGTGAAATGATTAGATTTTGGACAAAGTCGGAACATCTGGGGGGGTACTTTATGGGGGGGCGTTTTTATATTTTATGGAATATATCTGTTATTTATGTTTAGAGAAGAAAATTGTTCAAATAAAAATTACTTCTAATATTATTATCTATAATTTTTGTTACATGCCAAATTTTCCTGAAATGATCCGTATTCGAGAAATTGGACAGAATTTGCAAAATTCGAATTTTTAAGAAAATTGTTAAACTAAAAGTTGTTTTCGATATCGATCTCTATAAGTTTTGTTTTTTAAAAGATTTTTCTAAAATACACCGTAATAGAAAAATTGGAGGAATATGGTTAAATTTAAATTTTTCA
This sequence comes from Psylliodes chrysocephalus, assembly GCA_927349885.1. Classification (NCBI taxonomy): domain Eukaryota; kingdom Metazoa; phylum Arthropoda; class Insecta; order Coleoptera; family Chrysomelidae; genus Psylliodes; species Psylliodes chrysocephalus. The sequence goes on from OV651823.1 coordinate 37,287,775, forward strand.
GTATTTTCGTTTTCAATGAATATCTATAGAAAAATGTTTCGAGTTATATGTATGTGGAAAATGTATATATTTAGTTTATCCTCTAAACATTTATAGAGGTGCTGCAATAGGTTGTACAAAATAACCGGAAAAAGCCTATAATAATTAGATAGGAAAGTCATGTGTTGGACACATCAGATTTTTTTATACTAAAAAATAGTCCACATTTGACTTTTATTTTTTCGTTTAGTATTTTAAATATTTTTTTACTGTTCAGTTTATGTTAGTATAATTTTGTTCTTTAAAAAGAAAAAATATATAGTTTTGTTTTTTTCATTAGGATTTTTATGTTTGTAACAATTTTTAATGAACCTGCAATTGAACGCCTAAAAAACACGTGTATACATCTTTCAATTTTCCTATTATTAAATTAAGGTAAAATGTATGTTCAGATTTGAACATTTTTCTTTATATTCACCAATTAAATTAACATCCTGTATATGAAATTAATTATTTATTGAATTAAAATATTTAATTTCATATGCAATTAATAATAAACACGTTCCAATTTCGTATCTAGTTCGATGTGTAAATTATAATAATAAAAATGCTGACTTATTTCAAAATTATTTTCAAAACATTGAACTAGAGAGACTGAAATTGGAATAAAAATATTTTTCTAATGTACATTTAAATAATTAAATAATATTAATTGTTATTGTATATTGTTTATTCTGTGATAATATAAATGTAAATGCAAATAAAGAGATTAACTAACAAAATTATCTTTAAAATGAGATTAATGAAAACCATCTTGTGGTATTAATTACAACAACAATTAAGCTTTGTACATATATTTTATGCTAATAAACTAACATAAATATACTTATACAAAAAAATATATACATATTTTTTCAAATAAAACAAAGCAGGAGTCAAATAAATTGGATTACCATTGTACTCCACGCGCCTAACCGTGTGAGTTGAATCCGCGCGCCTAATGTTTCGCCAAGTTTACTTCGAAAATACCAATTTTTCTGTTCATTTATCTTATTATTATGTGTTCGTGTCCTGCTCATGCTTAGCATTACTTTAAAAGAACCGTTGTATTGGGACAGGAAACTACTGCTTTATCTGCTAAAATTTTAAAATACCCATTTATTTTCTTTGCTTAATGAGGCCCGTGCACCTGGAGAAATTCAGTTTTCTTTTCTTGCGTCTATGTTTAAGAGGAATCTCACAACTACTTTTCTCATAGTGGATAGGGCAACTTCAATTAAGTTTGTCCTTTCTTCGATAAGAATATACCCATACTTGTGGCATTAGGAAATATCTCCACACGCAGACCGGCATTTTAAACATTAATTCAGTTCTTCCCTGTTATATATAGGAAAATATAGTCACTACTAACACAAAACCAAATAAATTATTAAATTATTTTAAACTATTTAATTGAAAAGTGTCAAAATAACTTGAAAATTCGTCCCGCATTACGTCATGCGCGGTTTGGACTAATTTTGAATCGAAAGTCAGCACACCATTAGTATGTGTATCATGATTGGGTTCTCCTCCCATGAAAACTATGTTTGTTTTTCTGGGAGTTTGCAATAATAAATGTTCTAATTGTGGTTTTAATTATCAATAAAATTATGAATGTACAACTAACAATACAAGAAAGTAATACTGGTAACCTAAATGTCAGTAACGTTTAACTAAAACACAATTTTAGTAAAATTAAGGTCAAAATTAGAAAAAATATTGTTTATAACACGTTATGAAATGCAGTTTTACGTAACACGTTCAAGTTGCGATACCTCGCTCTGCTCGACCCGCAAATAGTCACTTGTTATTTTAAAATAAGACATTTCGCAACTGGTTTCATAAATAACCGTTAATGCCATAATGACACTGGTGTTCTTTTGAGGGCGAAACGGCCGTTACAAATTAAATGTTGTAGAGGAGAAATTAACGCTGGAGCGTGTATTATGGAACTGAACACCTAAATTACTACAAATTTTAATAAACCTCTCAAAAGCGAGTTAATAGATATTGTAGCGTATATGTACGAGTATTTAAAACAGTTTAATATTTAAAATTTATTTACACTTAACTCTAATCAATTTATTTACAATTAAATGCTCATTTTATATCAACATTTAAATTTCACACTTATTATCTAATTTACCTAACAATTTGAATGTTCATCTTCAACTATATCTCGACTTCAACTTCCTAACAACTTATTTATATACAAAATGGGGCAAGCTAGACCTGTTCGAAAGCGACCAGACCAATTTAGAATCTTCGATTTAACCAAGTATCGGCATGGCGCCGTCCATCGCGTCTCTCTGGTAGACTCATCTAGTAATTTCGCATAGCGAACTCATAGACTACAACAGCAGACGTGCTGGCGACAACGGGGTCAGGACCCGACTGGTTGAATATACACAATATTATTGGTCCAAAGTCAAAAGTTATGTATTTATTAATGATCGTTAGTAAAAATATCCCAGTTTAAAGGCTTGCAAAATGATTTGTTTCGGAAATACAAACTTCTAGATGATACACATTTTTTTTAATCAGTTATTTTTCAATTTATAAAATTATGAAAATGGAAAATCTGAAATTCCCACTGCGAAATTATGGAAATTACACAATCACATCTTCAAAGTGAAAAGAAACTAAAAAAATTGAAAAGCTGAGTATTAAAAAAAAATTGGTGTAGCAGCCGTCGCGCACTGGGGCAACAAGCCCTCAAAGTTGGCAATAAATCAAAAAATTAAATAGCATATACACTCTACCTCAAATTTTTTTCTGATATATTACTGTCCATTACATAATAAAACCCTCAGTCGAAGTTACTTATCTGAGGCGAGTATATATTCATTGTTATTTCGTAGTTTTTAACTTGTTTTTGTGCTGTGTTTAGGCTGAATTTTGATTTTTTTTTCAAATTTCCGCCACGGAACCTTCAAGTTCAGCTATGTATTATTATTTTAATAAGTAAAAAGTTGTGGAAAAATAAACTTAATCATATAATATTGGGATAAAGTAAAATGAAGGTTAAACGTTAAAATTTTAAAATATTCTTAAGTACATGAAGGCTATTTGTTGTGTTCCAAAGCAGATCAAGCTTTAAATTTCGACTTTTCATAATGAACATTGTTTGTACTTTTCGAAATCGTTTAGTTTCTGTGCACTTATTTGCACTTTTCTTCACTATTTGGGTTTTTTCAAAGTATATAAATATATGGCGGGACGATCATTCAAAAAAGAATTCTGTTTTTTTAATATATTTCGTGTATTAATATATCGATTTTATTGTCCTTAGGCTCATTTTATAGGCAACTAAATATGCTCCAAGACAGACATAACAAAATGCTAGAAATGAAAAAAATTTAAGATGGCCGACCTAATTGAAGAAAAAAAACGAGCATAAAAGCTTATTTTGCGTAATAGTTATAAATTATATATAAAATCTAATAACAAAACTTAAATATCTAACCTATTTTCTTCATTTTAAGGCCTCTCCGAGCACGATTGGTCCATTCAATCGTAAGATATAGACAATCAAAGTTGTCTGGTTTTTATGTTTTCATAGAAGCCTATAATAACACATTATTATGCTTTGCAACGCTGCTATTTTAGTTTTTGACCGATTTGGACTCAATGTTTTTATCGAGAAAAAAACTTCTTAATATCATGAGAAGTTCTGGAAAGAATGAAATTAATAGAATTTGCTCACAACACCGCTAGATACTTTGTTGAAAAGTACCCACGCTCAATATGCCTCCGACATTTTACAAATACTTTATACATGGGCCTGAAATAATATCTTCTGCTTTGTTGACTAGAGACCAATTAACAGAGAAAACTAATGGGGACGTCGTTAATTCGTTTTTACTTAGTTTCGACCTTATAATCACGAGCAAACAAAAATTAAAAAAGAAAGAACTTTCCTAAAGAAGCAGTAGAAGCAATTTTAAGGCTATTCAATTGACAGTGGAACTACGTAACAAACAAAAAATTTTAATTACAGCTATATATAGGCCGCCTCCTACTTGTGCAGAACAATTTGTCATCTGTCTAAAGGAATAACTAGAACAAACAAAAAAAATCAAACTCATAGTCACATAATTGCAGGAGATATGAACCTAAATATTGATGAGGAAAGTGTAGTCGTTTACAATTATTTAGATAACTACAGTGAATATAACTTTATATCCACAATAAATAAGTATACTCGAGTACAAAGTAACTCTAAAACAAAATTGGACCATATTTTCTTAAAAACTAAAAATAAATTAAACGAGAAAACCTATGTTGCCATCGTTGCAGACTTTGGAATAACTGATCATAGAACAACTATTCTATGTATCAAAACTAACGATTCACAAAATTTAATAAATACAGAGCGCCAACAGAAAACCTATATTTCTTATTGTAATTTAAAAAATGATGCAAAAAAGATTGATTGGACTCCTTTATATGGTACTTTGTCTATTCAGGAACAGACAACATATATTGAAAATACGATTAAACTTCTGATCACAAAAAACACACGTGTAAAAGAAAAAATATCAAAAAGTTTGATCAAACGTAAAGAATGGATTTCTAATGGATTGGTACAATCAATTAATCATAAAAACCACCTATATCATATACACCGAAATGACCCTGATAACTTAGAAAAAAAAACAAACTTACCTTGAGTATCGTAATATAACTGAAAAACTAATAAAACAATCAAAATATACTTATTACAAAAATCAAATAGAGGAAAACAGAAATAATTCGCGACAATTATGGCAAGTTATTTCAAAAATAAGTAGCAAGGATAAAAATTGTGAAATTTCTGAGATACTTACTGAAACTGGAAAAGTAACTAATGATAAAACGGAAATGGCAAACACATTCAATGATTTCTTTTCAACTATAGGTAAAAAATTAGCATCGAGCATCCCTAGCAATGCAAATTCAAATCAATACACCCACCCTCCACAACACAGTTTCTATCTAGCTCCTGTAACAAAAAACGAGATTATTGATATTGTCAACGAATTAAAAACCAATAAAGCTCCTGGAATTGACCAAATTAGGTCCGAAACCCTAAAAGCTATTGTAGAGAATATTGCTGAACCAATATGTTTTTTGATAAACAACATATTTACAAGCGATCATTGCCCTAATGAGTTTAAAAAGGCTGTAGTTACACCTATTTTTAAAAAAGGTAATAAAAAGGACGTTAGTAACTACCGTCCAATATCCGTTATTAGTGGCCTTACTAAAGTTTTCGAAAAATGTCTAAAATCTAGATTAAATAAATACTTAAATAAAAATGATATTATTTCTAAATCTCAGTTTGGTTTCAAAGAAAATGTTTCTACTACAGATGCAACGTCAACCCTATTAAGTGAAATATATAAATGCCTTGATGCTAGTAAACCTAGCTTGTGTGTATTTTTAGACCTAGCAAAAGCTTTTGATACCGTCCATCATGGAAAATTACTAGAAGCATTGGAGAACATTGGTATTCGTGGTATAACGCTAGACCTATTCAGAAATTATTTAAATGAACGGAAGCAAATAGTTAAAATCGGGAATACCATTAGTAAAAAAAAAAAAAACTTACAATTTGGAGTTCCACAAGGTACAATTCTTGGGCCGCTATTATTCTCGATCTATATTAATAATCTGTTTACCCTACAAACAACGGGAAAAATAATTAGCTTTGCTGACGATACCGCCATATTCTATTCAGCAGACTCGTGGGAAAATCTGAAAAATAAAGCTGAGCTAGACCTAAAAATAATTATAAAATGGTTTCAAAGTAAGATACTTACCATAAATTTTCAAAAAACATTTTTCATACCCTTTAGCAGCTATATAAATAGTCTACCTGAATATGAAATATTAACAATATCAGATGACACTGTGTTAAGTCGCTCAAGTAGCCTCAAGTACCTAGGTATTACAATTGACTCGCACTTAAGGTGGAATATGCATTTTAAAAATGTCTCTAGAATATTACGAAGTCTACTATATAAATTTAGATACTTGAAAAATATCCTAAACATAAGTCACCTAAAGATGGTATATCATGCACTAGTAGAGTCCAGAATACAGTATGGTATTCTAGGTTGGGGTGCTGCTGCGAAAACATATTTAAATCCAGTCAATATTCTTCAAAGAAAGATATTGAAAATTATTTACGGCAAAAAAAATATTTTTCCGACGGAAGTACTGTTTCAAGAGGCAAGAGTTTTAAACCTACGAAAACTGTATGCTTATAACTCCGTGGTTTTTCTTTATAAAAATAAACATTTAATAAAAGGACTTGAACACAAGTACTTAACAAAAAACAAGGAAAAAGGGTGTATCCAAATACCCTTATTTAAAAAAACCATAGGTTAGCGTTCACATCTACATATGTCTCTAAAGATTTATAACTTCCTACCTGAAATGTATAAAACATACATATGCACATTAAACTCGATAGGTCTAATTAAATCTATATTTAAAAATTTTTTTATTCATTATGATACTAAATCAATAGAATTATTGTTTGCAGTATGATCTAATATCACAAATGATGAGTAACAATTTATCATAAAGTTAAGTATTGGTATCGAGCATTGCCTTACAAAAAAAAATGTTTTAATATTTCTTCTTGTTTTACCTATTGGTTTTTCATTTCTTTTTTATAATTTATTTGAAATTTTAAAGTTTACTTATTGTGCTTAAAACCAAAATTGTGTTCTTGTTAAAATTGATTTTATTGATATTTTAATTGTATTTTCTTTATATTTAAACTGTTTTTTTTTTAATTGATATTTTAATAATTGTTTTGTTTTTGTTATTAATATCTTAATTTCTATATTTAATTTAGATTTAGATAATAGGACTTTATAATATACTTATAATATACGTATAAGGTGCTACACTCTAGTTGAAATAAATTAAATCGATTATTTTAATAAACTATAAATGCCCATGCTCAGCCAGTAGTGGCTCTAATGGGCTTGTCTACCTTTTGTTTATATTTGTCTAATTACCATACTATATTATTGATAAATGAATGTACTTTTTTTTGCAAAATAAACATTATTATTATTATTATTATTATTATTATTATTTGTTTAAATCTGGACTCGTCCAGCTTCACAGCCATGGTATATTCATGAATCTGATGATGACCGTGGAGACAATGAAGAAAATGTCTTATCACATTCTAAAGAGGATGAAATTTGATTACAATTATCATAGCTTTTCTAAATGAAATTATTATAATATTACATTTTTATTATTTGTATCTTTAACGTGTGGAGAGTGGATTACCCCTATGGCACTTAGGCCTCATTAGGCTCATGAAATTTTTATTATATTATATGTTAGTATTAAAAAAAAAATACATAGAGGGCTTATAAAGTGTTTATTTGCTAAAAAAAAAAAATAGAAAGATATTAAGAATAGAATATACATTTTTATTATATTATATTCTTAATAACTTTCAATTTTTTTAGCAAACAAACACTTAATATGCCCTCTATGTATTTTCATTTGTAATATTAAACCTCTTCAAAGCAATATTTAACTTACAAATTCATAAAGAAAGTCTGTGATTTAATGCCAACTTTGATGGCTTGTTGCCCCAGTGTGCGCCGGTTGAATCCGGAACCTCAGACTAGAACCGTACGTACCCTGCCAATTGAGCTACCACAGCTCCTTTGATTTTCCTTAAGGGCCATCCTCTGCCCGAATTTTTAAGCACAAACAGCGGTTAAGTTCGAGCGGAATTATAACTTTATTTTTCAAAATTACTTAAAACTGCTTGTGCAGGTGACGAAAAAAAAGGTATTTATAGGGATGTATAAGAACAAAATGCGCACGGCCTGGCCCTCTGGAAGTTACATTTTTCTAACCGTAATGTTAATCTGTTAACAAAACTCATAGATGTGATCGTGTTTTTTTGGCTCCTTTTTTATTTATAAAATTACAAACTGATTAAATCAGAGGAAAGAGCCGTTTGTAGGTCTAATTAATAATAATCAATACATCATTTTCAATTTATTTTAAATATTCAACAAAGAAGAAGACCAAAGTGAAAATGATATTTTAAAAACAGTTTGAATATTTTATTGCAACAACAATATTGCTACAATAACGAAAATATTAAACATGAAGGTACTTATATAATTGGTACTTATAGAATACAAAAAACAACACAAAGTTATAACTAGGAAAACTAAAACTAAACTAAAATAATATAATTTTAAAACTAGGTATGCAGTTGTTGTTTAATCTGTGAAAGCACTCCTATAATTCCCACATTACTGGCATCAGTATCCAGGATAAATTCTCCCTCTGGTAGTGGGTAGCCTAATATTGGCGCTGTTGTTAAATGCTTCTTTAAAGTTTCGAAGGCAGTTTGGCAGTCTTCGTCTCAACAGAATTCTCTTGCTTCTTCTGTGAGTCGTGTTAATGGCTTAGCAATATCTACAAACTTTCTGATGATTCTTCGGTAGTATGTACAAAGCCCAAAAAACATTTTATTTGGTGTTTATCCTTTGGTTGTGGACACTCTTTGATAGAAGCGACCTTTTCCTTATCTACAGCCACGCCATCCTTGCTGACTACATGACCCAGGTAATTAACTTTGTTTTGAAATAGTTGGAACTTCTTGGGGTTTAGCATCAGTTCGGCAGCTTGAAGTCTTTTAAAAACATCTTCTAAGTTTTTTAGATGTTCATCAAATGTCTTTCTTAAAACTATGATGTCGTCTAAATACACCAGGCACGTTTTCCAGGATAACCCTTTCAATACATTTTCCATGTCTTTCAAATGTCGCAGGGGCATTACATAATCCAAATGGCATAACTTTAAATTGCCACAATCCAGATCCGGTGGTATAAGCTGTCTTTTCTTTGTCTACTGGGTCCATTTCCACCTGTCAATATCCAAACTTCAAGCCTAAGATAAAGAATAGTTTACTTCCGACCAATGTGTCCAAGGTATAGTCGATACAAGGCAGAGGGTAACTGTCTTTCTTGGTAACTTTGTTTAACTGACAGTAATCTACCTCGTAGTTCCATCCTTTTTCTGGACCAGCACTACAGGAGAGACCCATGGGCTGGTAGAAGGTTCTATCTGTCTTCCTTTATTTCCTGAACAATCCTTTCAGCTTTCTCTCTCTTGGTTTTTGGTAACCTTCGAGCTGATTGACGAATCGGCCTGGCGTCACCAGTGTCAATTTTGTGTTCTTCCTGTTTTTCCTCCTTTTGGTACAAAAATGTCACAATATCTTTGAAGAAATTCCTTTATTTTCTTCTTATCTGATTGATTCAGAGATTGACCAGCAACTACAATCATTTGATCGAATTTGTCGTTGGAATTATCAGAAGTTATTGTCTGACGAATTATGGAAGTTACTGGTACACAAGTTCCGATTGTGGTCTCTTTCTTGATGGTAATCGGGTGATCATTAACGTTTATGAGACGGACTGGAATTTCTTAAGCAGTCGTGACCAACCCCTTTCCGATTAGAATGCCTCGTCCAACCTCTTCATCGTGGTTCCAAGGTTCCATCATGACATGTGTTCCTTCTTTCATAGTTTTTTAAAGCCCAGTTCACCGCAGTTCCAGCACCTGATGGTCTTTGTCTTTATCTTTTTATAAGTAAAAGTCTTCGTTATGTTAAGTAGTTGGTCGAGTTTATCTTTTACAGTTCTCACCTTACTGTATCCTCCAGAAGCCTGTGTAGCTGCCTCATACTCTAAAGCAGCGGATAAGACATCGACCAATGTTTTGTGGCAGGCTAAGCGAAGTGTATTCTGCATCTCATGGTCATGGAGTCAACAACAAATGTTTGAACTGCTAAACATTCCATCATGTTTTGCGAAGCTGATGGGTAAGCAAATCGCACCAACCTGGCAATATCTACTTCATATTCCTGAAGAGTCTCGTCTTGTTTTTGTTTGCGATTCTTTAACTATGACTGGTATAGATGCTCCAAATGTTCGTGGCCATATCGCATATTGAGTCTCTTTTTGAGTTATTCAAAATCATCTGTCTCTTCCACAGGTATAGTCTGAAGGACATCTAAAGCGTCTCCTCGAAGGGCGATTGTCAGATTCACTGCCTTTTCTCTCAGACCATTCATTTGCCCTCGCAGCTGTCTCGAACTGTTTAAGTTAGTTGGTCCATGACATCTTTCCGTCGAAGGTTGGGGCTTTAACACGAGCAGAGTTTACAGCTCCTTCCAATTTTAACTTCGACTCCACCTCATGGCACTTTATTTCACCGTCCTTGACCGGTTCTGAATGTTCCAGTTCTTCTATCTTCTTTTTCATCTCTTTTATCTTCTCCTCAACGGAAGACATTATTTTTTCCTCAACGGAAGACATCTTGTTTTCCACATCAGCAGAGATTTCATTTTTTAGAGAAGACATATTAGAAGAAATTTCATCTTTTACAGAAGACATTTTGGAAGACACCTTTTCCTCTAAGGAAGAAATATTTTGCTTTCCAAGTCGGAAGAAATTTCGATTTTTAAAGAAGATATGTCAAATGAAACTTTACTTTCTAACGAAGAAATATCTGAAGAAACTTCAGTTTCTAATGAAGAAATGTCAGTAGAAATATCGGTTTTTAAAGCAGATATATCGTTTTTCATATCAGAAATTGAAGAAATTATAGAAGACGCATCATTAGAAAACAGATACGTTTCCGGGTCCAATCCTTCACTTTTTAGTGCTTCCTTAAGACGTTCTGCTAGCTCTGCTTTCTTCCCTGTCGTCTCCAGATCACGATATTCTAGTTCTCGACGCAATTCAGCCATTTTTAAGTCTCACAGTTTTTTAGCCATGATTGTCCACTATTTATTTATAATCCACTTCTAACATTAATGTGACGATAGTCTAATTTATTTATAGTTTATTTATTTAAAACACACTATTTACAATTTATTTCAGACGCACTAATTAATTTATATGATACTTAGACACTTACTAACAATTCTAATTTATTTATTATATACTAAACTAAACTGTGCGCCGATGAGTTGGCTATTTATACCAAGCCAATTCCGTGCTAGTCGTTTCTGGGTGCTCCCGAAATTTCCATCTCTATGACTCAACGGCAGTTTCGTCGTTTCTTGTATATTCGAGACGCGGTCCGACTGTTTACACACGTCAGTGTTGCTTCGATCATGAATCGAGTGGCAGGCTTCCAAGGTCGCGCGTACACAGTGTAGGCTTTAGGAATTTTATGACAGTATGTTGAGTGATAATTCTTTAACACAATGTCCGATTTTGATAATTTTTTTTTTTTTTTGTTAGTAAGGGGGTACCTCAGGGGTGGTCCCGTATAAATTTGGTAAAGATGTGGTGACGGCATCTGCACGATTTTGAAGGTGATTAAAATAACTTTTAATACTTGTAACTTACCCATATCCAAATTATTTTAAACGTCTTTAAATAATAAGACACAACCACAATAAAAATATAAATAATGAAAAAATGATTAAGTGTGAAATTTGCAATGGCCCGCACCCCCCTGACAAGTTTAAGTAAGGGATCGGTTGGAAGATGACTCTTAAGATCACCCCTTTGACATTGCATTTAGTATTCGAAATTCTACCGATTTTTCTCCCTTCACTAACAATAAATATAATACTCTCCATATTTTAAATTTAAAAATATGTTAATAAAAGAGAGGCGTTCTCGTCTCAAGATCAAATATAGAATCCCAAAAGACAGGTTTTAATTTTTATTTATTTATAATAATCAAAGTTAGTCAGTTAAAGTTGACTGCCTCAAAAAAGATATTTTTTTACGAAATAATATGTGGTCTACTTCGGGTCAGTAAAATCAATTCAGTTCTCATTTTAAGAAGTTTATTTTATTGTCTATAAAATATTTGGTAAATATATCACCGTTTAATATAAAAAACTAAATAATATTTTTTAGTTATTGTGTACACACAAGGTTCGACATTTAACTGCTTGTTTGATTTTCAGGATCTCGTTAACTTAAATTTTCTAAATTGTCCAAGACGTTCTTCAATTTTCTACATTTCTAAGAGAATTCGATGACTTCCTAAATAGTTCTGGGACATTCACGGTTTCCGACAGAATTCCACGACATCCAAAAGAATTCCGAGAATGTCTGGCAAATGCGTACACGGAAGGCGATTTTATATTGTGCTTATATCAACAGAAATTGTGATACTCAAGTATAGACAAGTTTCTATTCTATTAAATACATTAAAGGTTCATTATTTTTAATTTAACTATTTTTATTTTCCTTACTTTCAGCTGGCATAATTTGTATTTATTTAACACCAAAATAAATGGCTTCCATGAGAATTAATACATTTTTTCCTTGGCCTTTTTAAATAAAGATAGTGCCTTTAACTTCTTAAATAAATTCTAAACCGAATTTTACTGACATATAAATATAAAATCTATAACACTGAGCTAGACTGGAGAGTTTTAAGATTCCTTTTCACAAGGTCTTTTAAAACTGGCAACAACTAAAGTAGCATACAGTGTTTTTCAGACAAAAGTATCCACCTTAAGTAACTTTTGAAGGACTGATTATTACAAAAAACAAAAAAATACATCAATTAATATTCGAAGGGGGAGATATCGTGCCATATTTAAGTTTGCTAAAAAAGTCACCCTTTCACCCCTACTATCATCCCTTCAATTTTTTTAAAAGGCTTGCCCCATTTTTTTATCCATTTTTGGATTGCTCTCGTTTAACTGATTTCAAAAATGTATAAAACATGGGGATTAAAGTAATTAGTTTACGATCTACAGAATTTTAAATTAAAATAAAATTGAATTGTGCAAAACTTTTATTTTAATGATTTTGTCACAAGCGTTTCCAATGACAAAACGAATATTTTATTTTCAAAATTTATTATAAAAATTGTTCAAAATTTACACCATTTACTTCCATACAATGGTATAACCTAGATTGAAAAGCCTCCCTGACATTACCGAACACGTGTGCATTTAAATGTAGGCATTCATACTCTATTCTTTGTCGTAAATCTTCTAAAGATTCTGATTGGGTAGCATAAATTTTTGTTTTTAAATAACCCCATAAAAAGAAGTCTAGAGGTGATAAATCCGGTGATCTAGGTGGCCACTCCATCATCGAGCCTCTTCTACCTATCCAACGATTGGGGAAATTTTCATTTAAAAATTGTCGTACTGACAAAGCAAAATGTAGAGGCGCTCCATCCTGTTGAAAGAAAAGCAAATCTTCAGAAAGATTATGATCATTTTCTATTATTGTTGTAATACGTGGATCAATTACTTCTCTCAATAACTCAAGATATGACTCTCCATTTAAGTTTCCGTCTAAAAAGGAAGGTCCGACTATGTGGTCACCTAGGATACCACACCATACATTTAACTTTTGAGGATTCTGTGTGTGGTATTCACGCACAACATGTGGATCACTCTCAGCCCAATATCTGCAATTATGTCTATTAACTAAACCATTAACTGAAAATGTGCATTCATCCGAAAAACAAAGGTTGTGCAACAAATGTGGATTGTCAGTCAAGCGCTGACCCAATAGTTCACAAAATTCAAGACGACGATCAAAATCATTTTCATACAACTCTTGAACCAATTTAATTTTGTATGGATGGTACTTATGCTTGTGTAATATTCAATAAACTGTGGAAGATGAAACACCTACTTCTCTGCTTATTGTTGTCAGTGACTGTGCTTGTTGATTTTCAAGACTTACTTGTCCTAAAACTGCGACTTCAATTGCTTCGTTATTTACGAGTTCCAGTCGGTTATGTTTTTTATTGCCAACTGATCCGGTTGATGTAAATTTATGCATAAGATCAATTACATACTTATGAGTTGCATGACCTCCTTGGTGTGTTTCGTTGAAAATTCTAGCAGCAGCTCGTGCAGAACTGTTATTTTTGTAGTATAAACCTACAAGTTCAATTCTTTCTTGTAAACTGTAAACCATTTTCAAATCAAATAAATAACCTCAACAAATCAATGTGCACATGTATCAAAATACACTATAAAAGTAATTTAAATTCATTTTTCAAATCTTCAATACCTTTACCATGTATCATAAAAAACTTCAACAAGTTTTTAGCGGTACGATTAAGGTATAATGTATTCTAAATCCAATTTTGCTGCAGTCAGTAAGGTGAGATGTCAAAATTTGTCACTCAAATAATGGAACCCTGTAGATCATAAACTAATTATTTTAAACCCCATGTTTTATACATTTTTGAAATCAGTTAAACGAGAATAATCCAAAAATGGATAAAAAATGGGGGAAGCCATTTAAAAAAAATTGAGGGGATGATAGTAGGGGTGAAAGGGTGACTTTTTCAGCAAACTTAAATATGGCACGATATCTCCCCCTTCGAATATTAATTGACGTATTTTTTTGTTTTTTGTAATAATCAGTCCTTCAAAAGTTACTTAAGGTGGATACTTTTATCTGAAAAGCACTGTATATTTTATAACGTAAGCATGTAACAGATATTAGATACAGTGTGTCCGTAAAGTATGGAACAAATTCATTTTTTCTAAACAGACCATTTTAAGAAATAATCCTGAAACACGTCGATTTTTCATTTAACTTTACCGTATTTTAAAATAATAATCTAATATACAGGCTGAATTACTTTCGAGTAATGACGTCACCGTCATTTTTTTTAAATGGAACACCCCCATTTTATCTCAATTTTTGGATTACTCTAGCTGAGCTGATTCCAAAAATGTATCACATGTTGATTCCAATTGAGGGTCTAGCAGACAGAATATGAAAGAAATTATTTCTTATAAATTTTGAAAAAACATAGTCGTCTAATTTTTTGTGAAATGTCATTATTTGTTTATAGTCGCGTCAAAGTAGGTTTTCACTTCGAACTTTGGTCGGAAAGGTCCAATCGGGCTAATTTTTTTTGCAAAATGTTCATTGAGACATGAGATTCAAAGTTCACCAAAATTCACCCCAATTGGGGGGAATTCTCGGCTTTTTTTAACAAAAGGAGCATACTTCATAAAACTGCAGTCCCAAGCGGGGTAAATATTCCACTCGGGGGTTTTAAAGTACCCTGAATCCATTATTTGGATCAGGTCGCCTTTGCGACCTTCCCAGGGGTGGGTGACAGGGCCACTGGGGGTCCAATATACTAGATGTCCGTGGAAATGTATTTGGGCTCCCAAATTGCGCTAGGGGAGTTTAGAAGGGCGGAGATCTCAATGTCATCGAGAATTAAGCCTTTTCAAGTCCTTAGGGTCGTATAAAAAGGGGCCTATGGGGTCTCAAATATCATGATCACGCGGGATTGAATTACAGGACACAGAATTGGTACGCGCTAGTGTTATAAATCAAACAAATCTAAATTTGGGCAGCCTGTCATCCTGTGACCCAACCAGGGGTGTCCGAACAGGGTTCTGGGCCCAAAATATGAGATTTGATTTTATTTGATATCAAAATGTAAAATTGATATAATTTCTCCACCGAGTATACTCGCTGGCGAAATAATGGATTCAGGGCACTTCAAACCCTTCGAGTGGAATATTTGCCCCGCTTGGGACTGCAGTTTTATAAAGTATGTGGCTTGTTGAAAAAAGCCGAGAATTCCCCCCAATTGGGGTGAATTTGGGGCGGGAGGGAGG
>OV651823.1:37303932-37321432 GCA_927349885.1 Psylliodes chrysocephalus
TAATATTAAGAAGGTAAAAAAAAATATATGTAGAGACAGACAGGTGAACAGAGCGAGGGCTGATAGCAGCAGATACAGGCAGGGTAGAAAAAACATACAGGTAGACACAATCAGACGGCTAGAGATAGGCAAATAGGTAGAGAAAAGCAGACAGATTAAGAAAAGCAGACAGATAGAGACAAACAGGTAGGTAGAGACGACAAAGACACACAAAGGCAATGGCGATCACAAGAAGAAGAAGAAGAAGAAGAAGAAGAAGAAGAAGAAGAAGAAGAAGAAGAAGAAGAAGAAGAAGAAGAAGAAGAAGAAGAAGAAGAAGAAGAATAAGAATAAGAATAAGAAGAAGAAGAAGAAGAAGAAGAAGAAGAAGAAGAAGAAGAAGAAGAAGAAGAAGAAGAAGAAGAAGAAGAAGAAGAAGAAGAAGAAGAAGAAGAAGAAGAAGAAGAAGAAGAAGAAGAAGAAGAAGAAGAAGAAGAAGAAGAAGAAGAAGAAGAAGAAGAAGAAGAAGAAGAAGAAGAAAAAGTAGAAGAAGAAGAAAAAGTAGAAGAAGAAGAACAACAACAACAACAAGAAATAATTTATTGTTGTTATTAATTTTATACATTTTATTTCTTTGAACCCACCCCGAAATTGAGATTTATTTTTTATTGAAACTCAGAAACAACAAAAGGAGGTTTCCGTATCAATAGTCATTAGGTTGCACATTATGAAACTAGTTTTGAAAAACTAATTACGTCACTAACAGTGGCGAAAATAAATTAAATAAAAATAAACCCGTTTTGGTTTTAAAATCAATTATATACATTATTTTTAAAAGTTTATATCAAAGAAGAGCAGGTTTATTTATCAAAAAAGAATTTGGTTAAACTCACAACCTACTAATAATGTTGCTTTGGTTCATATTTTCCAGTCCAAATCGGCACAAAATAAATAAATTCCAATACAAAACAAAATAACACACTAATAAACAATATAAACACATTGCAAGTTGTTGAATAAATATCTTACATCCGCAAGAGGAAGGTGACATGACAACCCAAAATTAAGTTATTTACAGAAATAGATTTTAAATATTGTATTCTATCATAAGAAAAAAAGTTAATGTGAGCTTTGCTTATTGACAGAGAGATGGCATGTTGTTGCTTTACTGAATTCAGTATTTTCACGCAGCACGTATTGAAAAGATGGTGTTATCTGCAGTGGGATTCTCATCTTTCGTACTCGGCACGTGTTGTAATGAGAAAGATTTTGCGATTCCTATCTCGGATATCGAGAAGGGAAATATATCGATCTTAATTGTCAGTTGCACCCGCTTTATCTTTAGGTGCCAAGAATCGATTTTTAACTTGAAATCTTGTTATTTTGTGTCGATAATGTCAATAAATAATTATTTAATTTTCGTTTGTATAAAATAATATGAGTATGAAAAAATGTTTCCTCCCAAGATGTGATAATAATTTACATTTATTATTAAAAATAGTGTTGCCAAAAATATGAAAAAAAGGAAATTATTATTATTACACAGAAAAGCTTCAAGCAACGGCTAAATTATTTTAAGATTTGTATCTATACTCTTTATTAAAATGATAATGTTTTATTGTAATTTATTAGACTTCAATTATCTACCATTGTAGTAACGATGTTTTTTTCTTTTTTTTTTTTTTTGTACCAGATGATTTTGAAAACTGTTCATTTTTTAAATGATGGATAAACCTTTACATATAAGTTGGTAGTAGGTACCATACAAATGTCTGCAAAGTTCTTGTTATTCACCACACAAGAGCCAGCTCACTCATTTTACCAAAAAAAGAAAAACAGAAAACAAAAAAATGTCTTCTAAAAAGTTGACTGGAAAATAACCTACTAGAGGCGTTTTTATCTCTATTTAATAAAAATACACCGGATCTTCAAGATGCAGTAGCAATTTGTGACATTCAGGAAATTTAAAATGGGCCTACTATAAGTTCGAAGGTGTATAACATAAAACCCTCCTTCGAAACCTCCTGAAAGTTTTAAAGATAGTAAAGTTTTGTTTGAATCAGAAGAAACATCTTTAATATTTGATTCAGAGGGACTTAATAATAATGAGCAGGATATTCAAGACCAATGAACTCTCAAAATAATTGAAAATAAACTAAAGGTATATTTAGGATTGCCCAACAGTGTTTTTAAAATCCTCAATCATATTTATGAGAAGGAAAGTGTAGCTTACATAAACCTTTTACATTTCTGTGTGAATTAAAAGTACTCATTGTGTAAGACTACATACTTAATAAACTGTTTGTGTTTTTTTAATTAATTTATTACATTATTTCAGGGATTATATTAAATCTATACAAACAAAAATGTAAAATCTGTTAAAATTTTATTTACCTATTATTAAAAAACAAAAGTAACTGAATAAGATAAATGAAGTAAAAAACACTTTATTTACAAATAATAAAAAATATATACAAGCCCTAACAATAATGTAGTGAAACAAATTAAACGTGTCTCTAAAGATTCATTATCAAATTCAACTTATTATCTACCTCAGCATTATTTACTTCAAAAGTGAGAGAAACAGTGCAACATACTTTATGTTGATGTGTAATTATTCTGTTTACTATGTAAATATCTCCTTTTCTCAAGTTGTTCATGGAAAATTAAATTATCTCCATATACTTGCTTGGCAGATCTAAAATTAATAAAATATTTAATGACGTGATGATTTTTTTTTTTAGTATTTTCAAGAGTACTTTTTAACGGATTCCTATTTTTTCAATATTTATTACTTTTCTATGTTCCAAATTATTTCATAAAATATAAACATATTTGTGTTTTTATTATTCCAATTTAGCAATATGGTAGATTTATTCATGTAAATACTAGACATGTGTATATTAGTTGTAACAGAAAGAGTTTGTATATTTACACTGTATATTTACTACTGTCAACACTTTTTATTAACTGCAAAATATTAATTTGCATCTTCTATGTCTTGTTCGGGAGGAGTTACTAGTTTATCTTGAAACAGATCATTCTCATTAACTAACCCTTGTGTATTCTAATTATTACATTCATACTGATTGGGAATTTTTTTTATTTTGAGTTATTTTAATTAGTCTGTTAGATTTTGAAGTAGATGGAACAGAGTCATAAGAATGTTCCTTAACAACTGGCAGTTTTAAAGGCGAGTTTCTTTTTATTTGAGTGTTGGCTGCAACATAAAAAAATTTAATAGAAACATTAAATGAAAAAATACCTAGTTAGGTATTACCTTTATAAGTACCTATAAATCTATAAAATGCTGAGAACAAACTTTCCTTTCATAAATTTTGTTTCTCTATTTTCAAGTTTTGAAGCATACTCTTCTTGCATCCACAAGTTCAGATTTTCCACTTTTATTTTAAAAAATTACTTTACATCTACCGGTTATAGGAAACCGGTGAAATGTAACAGAATGCCATTTTTTCATTAAATAATTATTCCAGGCTTGCATTGAAGCACACAAGTGTCTTTCACTCATTAGACTATATTTTAAAATAACTTAATATGTATTCTAAACGTCTATTTTAATAGAGATGACAAAAATTTTATATATTAGCTTAATTATTAAATAAAATATTTTAAACGAAACATTTTCTAACCAAAAACACCATTTAATGACATGACATCACCATAAAACGCCAGAACGCCAGTCTTATTTTCACGTCTCGATCGATACCCAACTCCATTTAACATTAAGAATCGATTACTTTCTAGCATTCTAGCGAATAGTGAGCTTCTCAACATATCCCGAGTACGAAAGATGAGAATCCCACTGTTGTTCTGAAAAATGATACATATGCAACTAAGAATACAAGAAAGTAATACAGGTGACCTAAATGTCAGTAACGTTTAACCAAAACAGAATTTTAGTCAAAATTAGAAGAAAAAAAATCGAAGGCTACATCGCAGGACCTTGTAAGTAACATTTCCACTGAAAACTATGTTTTATGATAATCTCATTTAAAACATTTCGCTCCATCTATTGTATAGGAGAAGCATTACAATTTTTGAACAAAACTTGGGTAAATATTAGTCCCACTTATGAAGTAAAATGGATTTTTCTATGCACTTTTAAATTGTTTTTTATCTCCTAAACAATATTAATTTTGCGACTTACTAGGTTCTGCCTTGTGGCCCTTGATATTACATGTAACACGTTATGAAATGCCGTTTTATGTAACTCGTTCTTGTTGCGAGAACTCGCTCTGCTCGTCTCTCAAATATTCACTTGTTATATAAAATAACGTATTTCGCAACTGGTTTCATAAATAGCTATTAATGGTGTTCCTTTGAGGGCGAGACGCCTGTTTCAAATTAAATGTTCTAGAAGTGACAATAACGCTGAATGGTGTATAATGGAAATGAACACATAATGTACTACAAATTTTAATAAATCTCTCAAAAACGAGTTCATAGATATTGTAGCATTTAAAATAGTTAAATATTTTTCGTCATACTGTACTATTATCTTACCATAATATGAGCGAAATTGATATCGAAAAGGTGCATTTAACGGCCGCCGGCCGTTAAATAAAATAACGGCCGCGCACCACCTACAACAATCACAACAATCTAAAGTTGCCTAGCAACCACATCAATATACTATACAAACATTGTAAGTTTGACAGTACTGTTTCTTGTTGAGTGATTATAGAGCGGAAAAGATCAAAGATGGAAGAAATTTTCGAAAACGATATTCCCTCCAATGTACTGGAAGAAGAAGCTGCGGCAACCAAAAATTTATTTCCGAGTACAACCCA
The DNA here is from genome assembly GCA_927349885.1 of Psylliodes chrysocephalus. Taxonomy (NCBI): domain Eukaryota; kingdom Metazoa; phylum Arthropoda; class Insecta; order Coleoptera; family Chrysomelidae; genus Psylliodes; species Psylliodes chrysocephalus. The sequence goes on from OV651823.1 coordinate 37,308,723, forward strand.
ACAAAGATATCAGCAGGAATACGACAACTTCGTGAAGTGACGTCAGAATAAAAACATACATAGTGTAAGTGAAGAAGTACTGCTAGCTTATGCAAAAGGAATGTCTGAAACGTATTCTCCTACATCACTGTGGACAAAAATATCAATGCTAAAACTTGCGTTAAGAATACATGAAAACATTGACATATCAAGGTAAATTACTATACTATCCGCCAACATTGAACTAACTATATACTCATCGAAATTATGTTTGTTTGTAGATTCGGTAAACTATTCTTGTTCCTGAGGCGCAAAAATGAAGGTTATACCCCAAAGAAAGCCAAGGTTCTATCGGAAAATGATATACTTAAATTTTTGCTGGACGCGGATGATCATACCTGGCTACTGGAAATGGTTGTGTTAGTGCTCGGTATTCTAGGAGCTTGCAGGAGAAGTGAACTTACGTCTCTCACCATTAACAGTTTCGAAGATACAGAGAAAAACATCCTCGTATCAGTAAAAAATACTAAGAATAAAAAAGACAGAAATTTTCTTATCCCAAAAACAGGACTTCCATTTGATGCATACGGTTTATACAAGAAATACAGTAATCTGCGTCCTCCTAGTTTCAAAAATCAGAGATTTTTCGTTGGTTATAGGAATGGCAAATGTGTGCAGCAAGTCGTCGGCATACATACGATCGGAAGCGTTCCTAAGAAAATTGCCACCTTTTTTAAACTTGAAAATCCCGAACTTTATACAGGACATTAATTTCGTAGAACATCAGCAACTATGCTCGTAGAAAATGGTGGTGACTTACTGTCATTAAAAGAACTGGGAGGATGGGAATCATCAACGGTGGCGGAAACTTACATAGAAAAATCGGTTTCTAAAAGAATGAAAATAACAAAACAACTTTTTCCAAATAATTCGGAGAATATTGCATCTTCAAGTACTGCAAATAGTTCACATTCTTTAGAAACATCTTCCTCTGTAAAATCTAAATATCCTTGGGACGGGTTGCAGATTTCAAATAAGACCAATTGCGAATTCAATTTCCACATCCATTACAATAAGGAATAAATTGTTTTATTCCGTACCTATCTTTTAAGAGTTACGTTTAATAAAATTTGTTCTTAAATTAGGTGTTCTGTTATTGTAGCAGTATGAGGAAAAATCTTGAACGAAACACGGCCGATAACAGCAAATAACGGCCTTGGCTGTTTATGATCCTCGGCTATCGCCTCGGATCACAAACTTCAGCCCGGCCGTTATTTGCTATTTATCGGCCTTATAACGTTAATAACTATATAATTTATTTACACTAAACTCTAATTAATTTATTTACATTTAAATGCTCATTTTGTATATCAACATTTAAATTTAACACTTATTATCTAATTTACCTAACAATTTGAATGTTCATCTTCAACTATATCTCGACTTCAACTTCCTAACAACTTATTTATATACAAAATGGGGCAAGCTAGACCTGTTCGAAAGCGACCAGACCAATTTAGAATCTTCGATTTAACCAAGTATCGGCATGGCGCCGTCCATCGCGTCTCTCTGGTATACTCATCTAGTAATTTCGCATAGTGAACTCATAGACTACAACAGCAGACGAGCTGGCGACAACGGGGTCAGGACCCGACTGGTTGAATATACGCAATATTATTGGTCCAAAGTCAAAAGTTATGTATTTATTAATGATCTATAGTAAAAATATCCCAGTTTAAAGGCTTGCAAAATTATTTGTTTCGGAAATACAAACTTCTAGATGGTACACATTTTTTTAGTCAACTATTTAAAATTTTTAAAATTATGAAAATGGAAAATCTTAAATTCCTACTGCGAAATTATGAAAAATATACCATCATACTTTCAAAGTGAAAATGAACAAAACATTTTCGTTTATTTTAATTTCTCTGACATAACAAATAATATTTATTTGAGACACTTTTAATATTTCATCTCTTTATTACCTTTTTTCTTTGAGTGTAGAGTAATGTTGCAAAGAATTTCTTGTTTAATTCAAATCTATTCACATTTTTTTCTAAAAGTCCTTTTCTATCATTATTATTTCATTGTATTTCTTTTCTTTCTTCTAAACAAATTTCATAGTTTTCTGTCTTACAATTCTAAGAAAAATAAGTTCACGTCAAATAACTTTTCCGCAGTATTGTTATTTGTTATCGATTCTTATAATTTACGAGTGAATTTCAACCCCTGAAGTCGACTGAACGACTTGTGTAGAGGAAGGGACGGCTATTATTATTATTATTGGCCGTGGCGCTCTGGGGCGACTTAAAGATGATTGATGGTGCCATTTGACTTACAGATGAGGAACACCCGGAAAACCTCACCCAGCATTATAATAAATAAATATTCCAAATATGACATGACCTTTTTATTTGTTTTATTTTTACCATTTAAAACCACTTTTAACGTTCATCAATGAGTTTGTTTTAAAGAAAAATTAACTTTTTTGTATGACTTTTTAAACAGTGAACACCCTGGACAATGTACATCATTAAGTTAACATTTGATTTATTTATATGTAAAATTTTATTTGAATCTTATCGATTGTTTTTTACGATTTTATTAAATTTTCAAATTAAATATAACCTTATAGTACGCGAATGAGTTTAATATTTTGAAAAATAAAAATAATGATCTACTACTAAATATTTTTGCAAAATTTGGTTTAAATCTGCCATTTCCATCTTTTATATGTGTTTTTTTAATTTTAAACCCTACTAAAACCCACATTCTACGTTCCGATTTTGTTCAAAAAGCAATTAGCTCTAAAAATTTACATTTTAGATTTTTGGCGATAAATTCATGAACATATAATTAGATTAGGTATTTAATAATATATAATATAATAATATTAATATTTATAATAATACTCTCCCTAATTCACCCCCTTACCCCCTTACTAGTGAATTTTAACCCCCAAAGTCGACTGAACGACTTGGGTAGGGGAAGGGATGGCTATTATTATTATTATTTGCCGTGGCGCTCCGGGGCGACTTAAAGATGACTGATGGTGCCATTTGACTTATAGGTGAGAAAACCCCGAAAAACCTCACCCACCATCTTTGAGACGGTAAAGCATGGCGATTTTATAATCTGCATGTCATATCAACAGAAATGGAATTTCTATTAATACAGCACACATCAAATCCTATATCGAACCATGCAATTTAATTAAAAATCCACATGGTCTGGTTTCGGATTCGAAGCCCGGCAGTCTCTGACCACAAACTTGCCTATAAATGAATAAAAGCGCGTGAGACCGCTACACCACCGACCCGATATTAATAATAAAACCTATTTGAACCACACTATTACTTTCAATCTTTCAATTTTGTTACAGTCAGATTCTTCAGAATCATTTTTTGATGTCGTAATTGGTGTAAAAGCTTTATTTGAAAAATTTATGTAATTATAAGTATATAAGATTAATTTTATTTTTTACCTCTTTTCTTGAAGAAAAATATTTACGTTGTCTCTTTGTACTTACTCTTAAATTGACCTTACGATGAAATGGTTCTTTTCTTTTGTTAACTAACTTCAAAAAAGGAGGAGGTTTTCAATTCGTCGTAATATTTTTTTTGTATGTTCAGTGATAATTCTTTAACACGGTGTTCGATTTTGATTATTTTTTTTATTAGAAAGGGGGTACTTCAGGGGTGGTCTCATATTAATTTAGTCTAAATCTATTAATTGGGTCCATTAGAAAATCCTCAAAATCTTCATTTTTGATCTATGCTTAGCGGTAATTCTCTACCATCTTGTCCAATTTCTATGATTGTTGTTTGTTAGTAAGGGGGTACCTCAGGGGTGGTCTTATATAAATTTGGTCGAAATCTAATAATTGGGTCCATGAAAAAATCCTTAAACTCTTCATTTTTTATGTATGTTTAGCGATAATTTTTTACCACCTTGTCGGATTTCTCTAATTCTTTTTTGTTAGTAAGGGGGTACCTCAAGGGTGGTCCCGTATAAATTTGGTGAAGATGTGATGACGGCATCTGCATGATTTTAAAGTTGGTTTTTTAAAATAACTTTTAATACTTGTAACTTACCCATATCCAAATTATTTCAAAGGTCTTTAAATAATAAGACACAACCACAATAAAAATATAAATAATGAACAAATGAATAATTGTGAAATTTGCAACGGCCCGCACCCCCTGACAATTTAAAGTAAGGTATTGGTTGGAAGAAGACTGTTAAGGTCACCCCTTTGACATTGAATTTAGTATTCGAAATTCAACCGATTTTTCTCACTTCACTAATAATAAAAATAATACTCTCCCTAACTTAAATTTAAATTTAAAAATATATTATTAAGAGAGAGGTGTTCTTGTCTCAAGTTCAAGGATAGCATCCCAAACAGCAGGTTTTAAACTTTATTTATTTATAATAATCAAAGTTAGTCATTACAAGTTTACTGCCACACAAAAGTTATTTTTTTGACGAAATAATATGTTGTCTACTTTGGGTTACTAAAATTAATTTAGTTCTCATTTTAAGATGTTTATTTTGTCTTTGAAATAAAATATTTGGTAAATATATCACCGTTTGATATAAAAGACTAAATAATATTTTTTAGTTATTGTGTGCACACAAGGTTCGAAATTTAACTGCTTGTTTGATTTACAGAGTTTTCTTCCCTTGAATCTCGTAAATCTAAATTTTCTAAGACGTTCATCAATTTTGTAAATTTCTAAGAGAATTCGATGACTTCCTAAATAGTTCTGGGACATTCGCGGTTTCTGGCAGAATTCCACAATATTCAAAAGAAATCCGGAAATTTCGGGCAGATGTGTACCTAGAATTCCGTATAAATTGACCCCTCGCAGCAACGATAGGACTAAATCAGAATGAAACAAATTGCTTTTAAAACTGCTTACCATCATAAAGGTCAATCAGTTTGACCGATACTGAATTATTATTTCGCTTGCATAGTGTTATATGGTTATTTCTAGATTCTCTTCCTGAATGGGGCATGTTCAAAAATTTTGAAATTTTTTTTATGAATAGTAGAGTTAAAAATAAAACTACATTTTTTTAATTTTTTTTCTATCTATTTATTTGCCGGAGTTATGAATTTTTTTAAAATGTATGACGTCACCGGGAATAGACCAATAGGAGCTAGCGTACAACGTTGCCGGCTAGAAGGTATACGAGAAGTGATGTACGTTCGTTTGTGTACTCCTTCTTACTTTTAGACTTCTAAAACATCGTTAAACAAATATCTTTTAAATATATAATATCAAATGTTTTTTGAAAGTATTATTTCTGTTTTAAACTTTTACCATATTTAAAGTTTCATTGTTTTAAAAGTCACTTAATAATTCAGAAAATGGCAAAATAGCAGCACTGTGTATGGCATCTGTCATCATAGTGTCTCGATAATCTCGATCAAGAATTTATTTGGAATTTGAGTGTTTAATTTTGTACTTTTTAATAAATATTATGACTACGAAAAAAGTGTTTTGTTCCAGAATGTGATAATTATTCACATTCATCTTCAAAAATATTTATTAGTGTTCCTAGAAATTTGGAAAGAAGAAAATCAACCTTCTACTAGCGATGTTCTCGTAAACTTTTTAATAAAAATACACCGGATTATCAAGATGTAACAGCAAATTTCTGCTAATTGTCCCCTTCAGGAAATTGAAAATGAGACTACTATAAATTCTTAGGTGTATAACCTAAAAACCCTTCTGGAAGAAAATGCAGAATCTCCTGAAAGTTTTGAAGATACCGAATTTATTCATCATTTTGTGGAAGAACTAGTGATAAAAAAATAATAGAAAAATGTGGGTATTTAAACAAACTGATTCCTGGATCCCATATAATGGCAGATATTCAGCTACTTGAAAACATGGGATGCACTTTAGTAAAGCCACACCTAGTGTATCACAGAATGAAAAAAGTTCTCCAGAAGATGTACAATTAAGTAAAAGAATAGCATCTCTAAGAATACATGTGGAAAGAGTTATAAGAAGGGTTAGTTAATTTAAGATGTTAAAACCACATTCCTGTGTGAATTTTAAGCAAGTACATTTACTTAGTAATATCTGCATAATTGCTTGTTAACTTACAAGAACCTATTTTGTAAGAGTAAATATTAATTTAATAAATTTTTTTTGTTTGTTTTTTTAATTTAATTTACCTAATTATCACATTTCAGGGATTATAATGAGTTTTTAAACAGCCAATGTAATTTTTTATAAAATTTTAACTTTTCGAACAAATCAAAGAGGAATGAGTACCTGTATATGCATAGATTTTTTTTAAAACTACCAAAACAAAGGCACCTATTTACAGCAGTTTAAAATGAAACATTTTGACAAAAACGCCTATGTCACAGTAATAAATATTAAAAACAACCAAGTTCAGTTGAATGTGGTAGCAAAGTCTATATATTCCAATAAATCGGGTAACTACATGTGGTATCACTGGTGATAAATTTAAAAATATCACAATTCTTGCCACCTTTTTCAAAAAACCAGAAAGTGTGCTTTCTTATCAATCCTTTATGAAAATGACAACAGTGATAAATGTGAAAAAAAAATTTAATGTTGCTATTCGTTATTACGATAGTAAAACATGTTTGCAGTTCCGTTTATTTTTTATGAAAATCTAAGTAAAAACAACCAATGTCAAAGGGTTATAATTTTTTTTCTGTCGAACCAAATATATCAAAAAATTTAAAAATTGATCATAGGTCAAGCTAAAGTAATACCTTTATTGATAGTAGCTTTAAAAAAGGAGAAAGAATAATATTGACTTAAGTTATTATTATTAACATTGGTGATTTTTAATAAAAACTCTTCAATTATTGTTTACAAACAAAAGTATAAAAATCTGTGAAAATTTTATTTATTAACCTTTTAATAAAAAATGAGAAAAATGAAGTAAAAAACAATTTATTTACAAATAAAAAATATATATACAAATCCTAAGAATATAAAAGTACTGATTTATTTTCCTGTAGTGGATGAAGAGGTTTCTTTAACAATCTAGCCAAGTGTACATCAATATTCACGCATTTTGATAAATTAGAGCCTTTCCAATAACACTGAGTAGATACAGATGGTTCCTCACTTCTTCTATGAAGCCACATATTTACAACCAACTGAAACAATAAAAGGGTTAGATATGCAGTTACAAAATAACTATATAACCAGCTACAAAATGCCTTTATTTTATGTAACAAGACGAGCAGAGCTTTACTAGCTCTGAACGAATCCAGTAAAGAACCTCGGATTTTCAAAACTTAAAAAAAAACAATCTCACCACATTTTCACATTTTTGAAATATTATAGAGCTTTTCCTAAAAAACTGCTATTTTTAAAAATACAATTTTTTGTTTAAACAGCTATGTCTCATTTTAGGCTATTGAGTATTATAAAATAAAAAATTACGGGATGATTTGTTAGCTTCAAAACGAATCCAGCAGAGCACCCCAGTTTTTTTTTAAACCACACCATGTTTTTTGGCTCCTACAATATTATAAAATATTCAAAATTTGGCATTTTAAAAAAATTCTAAATTCCTTGCTGACTTCAAAGTTTTTTTCTGAAAACAAATGTACTTACCACATTTTTAGGATTTTAAAACAGCCTAAACATGTGTCATAAGTAGTTGTTTTTATATATATAAAAAAAAACAAATTAAAAAACTGAAGTGTCCTGCTGACTTTGTTCCAACAAAGCACCCTGTATTATTTAAAAATAGCAATTTTTTTAGTTAAGTTTTACAATATTTCAAGAGTCTAAAAATGGGGTGTGGTGTTTAGAAAAAAGCTTTAAAAAACCGAATTGCTCTGCTGGCTTCTTTCGAAGGTTAGCAAGCACCATGTATTTTTAAAAATATAATATTTCAAGTGCATAAATATATGGTGTTGCTGTTTTTACAGAAAAAACTTTATACAACAGAGGTGCTTTGCTGACTTTTTTCGAAGCTATAGAGCATTTTAAGTTTTGCAAAAAACGAGGAGCATAAAATTTTTGAAAAGGGTATAAAAATAGCCTAAAAATATGGCATATTTTTTAACTCAAAATTTCATAGGTGCTCTGCAGCATTCTTTGGTATCATAATTATTACTAGGTTCACTAACAAAATCTGTTTCTAGATTATTTTTAACACTTGCTGCCATTACAAAAAATGTCTATATGTCAAAATTAGAAAAAAAATATTTATAGGAATAAAGGGCCTTATACACTGTTTATTATATGTAATATAAAAACAAAAAAGCATAATAAATATTACAAACCTTGACATGCAGCATATCCTAAGCATATTGTGCACTAAAAATTTCATTTTTGTTAATTACAACAACCACATCAGAAGGTTTTTGCCGTACTTTATGTTTAGGTGTAATTTGTCTCCTTCTCTCTTATGGAAAAAGAAATTATCCCCATATTCTTGCTTGGCAGATCTAAAAATAAAACCTGAGATAAATATTATGTTTTACTTGCTCCATATAAACTGTAACTACCTACTATTAAAACAAAGTCTTACCTTTCTGACTTTTGTAAACTGAGTATTGTTAAAAAATGCAGTAATCATCTCGGTAATCATATTTTCGTTTACAATGGGTAAAACACTTGATTTAACTTTTATAAATCCAGCTGATTCATATTAATAATAAAATTAAACCAAAACAAAAAACTAAGGTTAGGTGTCAATTTTAATGTCACTTAGATGTGCGTTCACTTTGACATTCTGTGTGTCGGTTTGTTCGTTGGCTTAGTTTTGTATAACAAAAAAAACTTCGACACAAGATGATTGGTCTATTCCCGATGACGTATAATTTCAAATTTTAAATTTCAATTGGGCTTAATTTAAAAACTTTTGGCTTTTTTAACGAACTGACTATTTAGAATAACTTGCATAGCGACTAACTATTACAATATAATTTATAAAACAGCATATCTCACATGTGAACATGGCCCATTCTTGTAGTTGTCTTATTGGGTTTTATCCTTGTATTAACATGTGAATGAAGGATCTGCTTTCGCCGTGTATGAAAGTCTGAGAGTTATTAGTTGGTATAGTATGCATGGCACTTGTGGCATGCAAATTGACGATCCGTTGATTGACAGTAAGTTTACCTATTTACTTATTTTTATAAACCATGTCAACGCGCCATAGGTTATCGTACTGTTATGTTAGCCATTTCATTATTCAGTCATGCTCTAACCCTCCAAGTCCCTCTCTGTCTTATTTGGCCTTTGAGGCTCAACTTGTCCAATTATTATACATAATTAAACCCCTTAAGACCAAACATATGTTACGACTATGGCGGAGACACTTTCGCGAACATTCTTGAGTCATCGTGATAACGTTTCTGGTACATTCTGGATATTTTGGTGGAGGAGCATTCTAGACCACCAATTTATTTATAAATATTGGTGGATGACCAACAAAAGTTAGTTATTATATGGACAGTGAAAATAAATAGAGTGAACAGTTTAAAGACATTCAAAGTATATATAAATTAGAATAGTTGTGTTACTAAATAAATAAGTGTTTAAATAAATTATTAATAAATAAACTGTTGTTTTAAAATAAACAAACATCACAGTACCTTTATCATCGTTTTGTATAACAATATTATGGTGAATTTTAAAGTTTAGATCCCCGTTTTTTTCTAGATATCATTTATAGCTTAGGAGAGCTTTTGTAATACTTGTATGTAGATTTTTGATAGTTATTATGTAAAATCCACGCTAAACTTTGATCGAAAATGACTGAGGTATTTAGCTTCTGTAACAAAAGTACGACGTTGCTTCAGTTTTATAAGTATTCGTTTTTGTTTGTTGTTTAGGAGCATTATAATGGGCAACTGTTACTTTCTGCACCAGTTGTTCACTATATTAAGAAATGTTTCAGAACGCTTCAAGACTATGTTACATAATAGTAGTTTATGCAACAAGAGTCGATATGATGGCCATATCGCACGAAGACGAAATTTGAGCACGACGCCGTAGTTTATTTAATTTTTCCCCCATCCGAGGAATTGAACTCTAGTCTTCCGTATGGAAGGCAAGAACGCTAACCTCAGGACCACCTATTCTTTTATTTTTGTTTTTTTAATACTCGTAATTAAATTGACTTTATATAGTTTTGTTTAAATTAACAAATTATTTATAATTATAGATGAAATAAAAAAATAAATGCTATTATTTATTGATTCTACACAAAAATAACCCATTTTAATGTATGTTTAATCTCAATAACTAAAAAATATACTGACCAATTTGACAGAATTGTTACTTATTTAGAATTTTAAAAATAATAGTAGTCGGTTGATCAAAATTTTGAACGGTGATTGGTGGATTTGATTTTTTCCAGCATTCTCACTACCCAGAATGGACATGAACTATATTCGTTCAGTTGAAGACAACAGCATACTTTTACGTTTTTGTAATCTGTGCGTAGATGAGCTAATAGCCATATGGGTGTAAAAAAAGCATTTTTTTTATCTGCACGAAAATTATCTACTAGATATAGATATCATCACAGATTAAAAATCATCAAATTGTTATCACACGTAATATTAGACCGTTGGAAACTAATGATAGCCTTTTAGACACTACACGAACACAAACAACATACTCTTCTTTGTCTTCTGGTTGATAAAACAACGCCAATTAATCTTGTGAATGTCTGTGTTTATAGTCGGAGTATACGGTGTCCACCCACCTGGAAAGACGGCTCAAATGGCCAAATGATGCATTACGGACACACCGATAAAAGCACAAGCGAAACAGATTTATTCACCTAGGTGGAAAAATTAGGTAAATATTGTCGAATTATTTTAATAAACATGTTTATTTTAGTACATGAGCGGTTTATAAAAAAAAAATTCTCTATATTCGAACATATAATTATTATATTAAGTAAGAATTGATAATGAGGTAATCCTTATATGGAACATTGATAGAAATTAAGTATCTAATACTCTCACAAAATTCTATATATTTAAGGGAAACTTTTTACTTATTACATATTTAGAAAAATTGATAAAATATTGTATGGCAATTAAACTATTACATTATTCATTAAAAATGCACGCAATTTCTTTGTCTCGCATTCTAACCGAGAATTTCTTTTTGATTAGAGTTGAAACACCTTGCTGAATAGACTATAGGTTATAGTTTGCTAGTCTGCCAAGTAAACATACGTGTAAATTTACGGTTCCCGGAAAATTGGTCTAAAACAGTTAGTCTAAAACATTTAGTCTAATAGCAATTGATCTAAATACATTTTTATCTAAAAACCAATTGGTCTAAATTGCATTTGATCTAAAATCTGTTAGTCTAATGTTCAATAGACCTAAAAGACAATTGGGTATACATGATATTTTTTCTAAATACAATTATTCTAATTACTACAAAAGGAAATTTTTGTATTTTAGATAATTTAATGAATGTCAAAAAATGCAAACTAGATCAAATTTAATATAACATAAAATTGTATTAAAGTATTTACAAAATCAAAGGAAATAATAATCGAAAACAGCAAAATATGTACATGAAAAAAAAAAAACAATATAAATTATAATAATAATAAGACAAGATGTAAGTAAAGGCATCAACTAATAAGAACAAAAATCTTAAGAGGCCTGTATACCAGCGATAAAAATGAGAAAAACTGGGCACAAAATTTAAGGACAACGGCTTAACCGAATTAAATATAATTTTGGGTATGGCTTTCAGATAAATGGCTTTTTATCGCTATGTTTTTATTTTTTTCAAAAACCAAATTTTTTTTTTTTTATTTTAAACATGACACATTTATTTCAAAAAAATGCAACATAGCGACGTTTTATACGGTTTTTCTTGACACATACACTCATTAGATTTTTAATATAAGTTACTATAAGTCTTATATTTTATGCCCCGTGATTTTCAAAAAATTAATGACAAAATCAGGAGATGCTCGCAATTTCCGACCGATCTGACAACATCGGTGCCGGTGTCGTCGTCTGCAATGTTCAACGAGTTACATTATCATCTGAGCTGTGCAACATTATTGTTATACAGAGTTGGCGGTCGGAATTTTAAGATTATTGTATTTTGTTTTTTATAAACTATTTTGTGAATTTTTGTTGTTAGGTAATTGTGAGTTTAAGTAAGAAAACTGGTGAAAAAACTATATGAACATATTTTATACTTATAGTGAATTTTAAGTACCTAATACTTCTGTAACTTTTAAAAAGGTATGTACCTAAAATAGGAAATATATTCAACTGTTTTTTGTTTATATTTATTTAGATTTCTGTATTATTTCTTAATAAACACTGCTCTTCTATCTAATTAATGTAATTGGATGGTAATTTTTGGTTTCACCAGTTCGTCGTTATATGGGACAAAATAGAACATGCAATTATCACTTAGTCGACATAGATACACAACCCATTTTTATCCATACAGTGTTTCCGAAATTGTGAGAAACAAAATAAATATTTCTTTAAATTGGCAAAACAGAGATCTTATAAAAACTCGTTATTAACATAGAATTTATGTGAAATATTGCCTTTCCTTAAAGGAAATTGCAAACGAAAACCATGGGCCGAGTAAGAGTAGACGAGAGAAATAAAGAGAATAAACGAGTATGTTTAACGTCGGGAAGAAAAAGAACTCTTTTTCGAAAGAAAAAGAAAGCCACCAAACAACACCTGCCTGATCAGGATTACG
>OV651823.1:37326432-37361432 GCA_927349885.1 Psylliodes chrysocephalus
TATCAAAACTTTCTTTAATAATAAAAATAAAAATATTCAGAAACTACCCCAATTACAATATCCAAACGGCTAGTTAAAAAAAAAATAAAGCGAAAGCTACTTCAACAAGCGGAAACTACCCCAAAGCAATATCCAAAATGCTAGATAAGCCCTTGTGAACCACTCAACGCAGGCCGTCTCTAGATTCAGATATTATTCTAAAATTCTTTTTCTAAATAAAGCGAAAGCTACTTCAACAAGCGGAAACTACCCCAAAGCAATATCCAAAATGCTAGATAAGCCCTTGTGAACCACTCAACGCAGGCCGTCTCTAGATTCAGATATTATTCTAAAATTCTTTTTGAAAATAAAGCGAAAGCTACTTCAACAAGCGGAAACTACCCCAAAGCAATATCCAAAATGCTAGATAAGCCCTTGTGAACCACTCAACGCAGGCCGTCTCTAGATTCAGATATTATTCTAAAATTCTTTTTCTAAATAAAGCGAAAGCTACTTTAGCAAGCGGAAACTACCCCAAAGCAATATCTAAAATGCCAGATAAGCCCTTGTGAACCACTCAACGCAGGCTGTCTCTAGATTCAGATATTATTCTAAAATTCTTTTTCTAAATAAAGCGAAAGCTACTTTAACAAGCGGAAACTACCCCAAAGCAATATCCAAAATGCTAGATAAGCCCTTGTGAACCACTCGACGCAGGCCGTCTCTAGATTCAGATATTCTAAAATTTTTTTTGAAAATAAAGTGAAAGCTACTTTAACAAGCGGAAACTACCCTAAAGCAATATCCAAAATGCTAGATAAGCCCTTGTGAACCACTCGACGCAGGCCGTCTCTAGATTCAGATATTATTTTAAAATTCTTTTTTTTTTTAAAAAAAATAAAGCGAAAACTACTTCAAATGATACTAATTATAATCGGAAATTAACCCAAATAATAATAATCGGAAACTAGCCTAACACAATATCCAAAATTACTGACTCTACTTAAAAGTAATACGAAATTTATTCTTGTTCTGGCACCAATTAATTTTTTTTTTCAAAAATTTCGGAAAAGAAAACCCCGAAATTTTGATACAACATGAAACGGAATACTAAAAAAAATCAAAACTTGGCAAACACAATAAACACAGCCGATAAAGCAAATTTCTTACCTGAGCACGGTCGGGGCAACGGGATTCGGAGAGCTTTTCTAGTTGTTTACCGGACTGACTATCGACGAGAACTGACTGCTTCTCGCTTTGCTTGCTGCTTTTATAGGTCGCAACGCGTGTAGAGGTGTTGTCATAGCTACCGTGGTCGGCCGCTCACTCACAACATTTATAGTTGACTAAAGGTGTTTCCAAATACAGAATTCGCTTGAAAATCGAATTGCGACGTTCTTAATATAAGAATCCAATGGCAAGTAATTGAAATTTAAAAACGATGTTAAGTTCGATGGATTCTATGTTTTTCAAGTAATTTGATTAAAGTAACTTCGGTATATTTTAAAAAAAAATGCTAAATTCGATTTTTTTTCGACGGATTCTATGTTTTTTTTTTACAAATAATTAAATAAAAGTAACTTCGTTACAGTGTAGATTAAGTTAAAGAATTTTGATTTTCGATTCGAGTTTTTACCTTTGTTCCAAGATATTTAAAATCTGGGGCTTCCTTTATAAACCTCTCAATTTGTTCACCAGTCAGAGCTTCAGATTTCTTAGGTTCGTAATTTTCGGATCGTCTTTTCAACAAAGCACGTAATCTCGGATATTTATCAATATCGACATTGTGCTTGATGTTTAACATGCCTTTTAGCATGGAATAGTTCGTCCATAAAGTAGACGATTTGTATTTACTAGAAATTTCCATAAAATATACAAGCACAGTGTCTTCGGAAAAAGAGGATACATTTTTTGTTTGTTTCCAAGACATAAATTTGTTGTATGCAATCTCATAATTTTTTCTCGATATTTTAGGTAATAATTCCAACGACGCCACTTTAGCAGCGTCGCGGATTTCAGGAGGTGTTAGTTCCTTGTAATCATCGTCTTCCATTTTTTTAATTGATAAACATTTAAAACGGGCTTAATATTTTAAGTTTAATTTCACAAGGCGATTTTAAATCAGATACTACAGTTCATCAAATTTCTAGAGGCTTTCGACGGCTAGACAGAGAAAGCACTACTGACAGGCATCCCGACGGATTTACGCAATGAAAGTACACTCTGCGCATCAAGTATTTCACTATTTCATTCAGACGTAAATGTCAGATGTAAATTTCGCTAAAACATTTCTTTTATTTTCGTTTGTGTTTTTTGCTCATTACAGTTTAATAGAACCTAAGTATGGAGTTTAATAGCAAATTAAGAGGCCGCGTGATTAACAGTCAATCTCGCGAAATAATAGCCAATGTTATAGAGTTTATGAGAAGAGAAGGAAACTTTAATTCACCTTCAATACCATTTAAAAATGTAAATGATCGTGTTGCTGCAGCCACAGGAGTATCTAAAAACACTGTCGTCCGCATTTATGGAGAGAAAAAAAGAATCGATAACCGTGAGATATCGGAATTTTCATCACCAAGAAAAACCATTAAAAAACCAGAAACAGTTAATGATATAGATGAAGCTGCACAAGAATCAAATTTTATTTTTTTATTATTAGATAGCTATTTTTGTTTCTGAGTTGTGTTCATTTACAGGCTCAATTTTTTTCCGTTTCTCCTTTTTGATTTTATATGGGGTTTCAAGTTGTTTTTGACTTATTTCGACGTAAATCACAACAACACACTTTTTTAATAAAGCAAACAAGTGTTAAGAGGTATATGTACGTGTAAACTACAATTACAAAAAATTGATATGAAACCCATGAAACCACCAACAAAAATGTAAAGCTAGCTTCCGTACTAGAACATGGTGTCATTCGTCGAGATAATTTATCGTTTTGTTTAATAGATCAAGAAATGTAAATATTCCCCTGTTATTTTTTATAAAATTATAAGAGAAATAAATTTTTTTCTAAATAGTATAGTTTATTATTTTGTAGAAAAACAAAATTTCGAAAATTTTAGTAATGTTTCAGAAACAACCGTTATTAATAATAGGTACCATTTTCCTTAATAAGGTAGAAATAAAATATAAACTATTTCAACGATTTACAAAGGCCTACAAAAAAATTATAGGTATTTTCCGCTATCCTATAAAATTTATATTTTCTGACTCAATTTCAAAAGGTTGAAGGAATTCCAAAAGACCTTTTATGGCATAATAATTATTTTCAATTCTACATACTATCTTTAGCTGCTTTTAAAAACGTTCTAAGAAAGTCCAATCAGACCAATTTAATCCCTGAACTATTCCACACTTTTAAAATTTAATTACCTAAAAATATTAAAAACTATTTAAAATAACTTGTTTAGCAGACTGTACAATAGCTATCTTAGTCATACGTAGCGCGTTCTCTGTCTGGGCGTCGAACACCTCTAGAAATTTGATGAACTGTATGTCTTGAATATGATTGACTACACTGATATAAATCAAAAACAATGACGTCATATTGAATATTGTCTTGAAATAGTCAAGTTTGACATGACTACAGTAAAAACGTGGTCATCACAGGTATGAAATGTCAAATGAAATGACAAATGTAAAACTTTTACTTTTTAATTATTAAATCATTGTTTGGTTGTTATTTGTAAAATAAAAAGAAAGATTTACGAAAGGGAAAAGTGGGACAATGGTGACGATAGGGTATCAGGTTAAAAAAACAGGTATTTTTATAAAATAAGCTCCTTTTTTGTAGAGATCTAAAAAAAGGTCCTCCGCTTATATTTATTTAAACCATCAGATTCCTTTTTCTGAGCTTCTCAAAAACAGGTCAAACATTGTCAAAAATATCATTGTATATAACTTTAAATTTAAAAAACGTAGCAATAAGGCGAAATGCGGAGCATTTTTGTACTTTGGCGTAACGCGTGCCAGCAAGTTAAAAAGCGGGACAATTACGCCTAAAGCGCGACGTCTGGCAACCCTGGCTGAGTACCTAGATATGGACGCATTTAAAGTTTCTGCAAATGAAAAGCCAATTTATTTTCAAGGTAGGATTTATTAGTGAACATGGCTAAAGTTTTGATAAAATTTCAGAGGCCAAAGTAACTATAATACCAATTTTCTCTTCATCCATGATCAGTAAACAAAACAATTATTTATTTTTTATCCCTACAAATTCAAAAACAAATCCTACTACTATTACATAACACACAAATATAAATTCATGATATCTGCCAATGTTATACCCATTGTGAAGTTAGTGTCAATATAAACCAAACATTTTTAAATCAGATTATTAGAACGTCATTATAATGACGTAAGAACCTTGACCACACTTGACTTGGTCACATTTCTAGTAACTGATTTAAAATCGCCTTATAAAAGGATCGGGAACAACGAATAACTGTCAACATGCTGTCAACTAACTTGTCAAACGCATACTAGATCTAATGATTTTTAATTCTAGTGGGGTATAATTGACAAAAATCGTGTAATTTTATATATGGATTGCTTTATGTTGCCTTAGATACGCATATAATACATCCATATAATGACAGTTGTAGATAAAATAACTAAGCAACAAGCAAGCTCTCGCGACATATCAGATTAAATTTGCGTTAACGCCTGAAAAGAATAAGACGGGTAAGAAGCGAGCGTCCCAGTCCACCTCCTCCATATTTCCTAGTCATGCATCATCCCCCTTGAAATCGTCAGTCGTCGCACACACATTCAACATGACTCGTTTGACGTTGTGACACAGTGCCCCCGTCTTTCATTAGGGAGGAAAGCAACCTAAAAGATGCGGCGTCGGGGGGACGATGAAGCAGCTTGTCGCTCATGTAATTCCGTTACATTTTGATATCGGGCGCGCCGTGCGCTTCCTATTCCCAAGAGACGTGTAGTCATGACGGTAGACGGAATAATACTTTAGTTGAAATAGTAGACATTAATGAAATGTTTGAAAAATGCTGCTATTTATCATAGGCAACAAATAGTTTGTGAGGGGAAAGGATTCCTTCTTTCATAGAATGTAAAAAGTGCATACGTTCAAAAACTATAATTTTACACTGGAGAGGTAAAATTGTTTTAATGCATCAAAAGAGATGATTAGTGGTTGATTTTTATGGATATAACACCTAATTGTCTGGGAAATTCTTGTTATTGTTTTTTATGCATATTGTGACCACCCCGATATTAAACAATGGAGTTATGTCAAATTAATTTTCAATTTCAGAATATATGAAGAGTTATGCAAATTTGCTGTATAAAAAAAGATATATTTTACTACAATGATTAAAAGGTTTATTTAAAACAATATTTACTTCCTTTCCATAGTATTCTTTAACTTTTTTGGTTTTTAATTGATCCCGATATAAAGCCGGTAATGATTCATCTAGTATATTATACTGAGGGCTTTTTTTAAACCTATTTGGTAGAATACTGAATACTTTGGAATGTCTCATTTTGTTTTTAATTGTACCATCAGCATTATATTTTTAGGCCCTCAAATCTGCTACACTGGGATCACCAGTTTTAAATCCTGGTCGGTAGTCTTTAAAATAGCCTACTTTATAGGGTTTTGGATTTTTTCGTGCTGATTTTCATACCTCTACGTAACCAGCAGGTACATTAGTTATTCTTTCTTTTAATCTTTGCTCTACGAAGGCGCGCATAGAGTCACACTATGTGAGTGTGACCTTTTTTCAAATATTTTTTAACGATACAAACTCCCTTCTCAACTGCTAAATTCAGAAAATCATTGTTAGACAGAATGGAATTACGATGTTGAGCACTAAATCCATCACTGTATAATATTATTTATTGTGTAGGTTTCAGATTACGAATAACTTCATTATTGACAAATCTACAAATTATCGATGCGAAACAGTTAGCAGTAAGCCTCCTTTACCCTCATTCCAGGTGAAATAATATCCATCATTTGTCTATAAATTAAAAATCGTGAAGTTGTGCACAATCAGCTTATTTCGATAATACAGACCTGACACGACACATTTGATTTTGGTTACAAAAGTACAGACTGAAGATCCATTTTAAACACTACATTGTTCGAATTTTTGTCTTGCACCTTTTCATTACGTTTCTTTCTTTGCAATATGGTCTGTATAGATCTTCTATATTTTTGATTTTGTAACCCACACAAACATCACATTCATCTTTTTTGCGTGAGATGAGTGCTAGGTTTAAATTTTCAAACATGTTTGAAAAAGTAACAATACTGAACGCTTCTCTTTCATGGTCTCTACACCAATATTCTTTGTAAAGTAAAAAAAGCCCAGTTTTTGATTTAAATAGTGGTTCCAGATACATTTTTTACGTTAATTTTCTGCAGTAGTGAGATTAAAGCTTGGGAAAACTATCAAAGAAACTTTTCAAGTCTTCTTTTTTTTACTGTCAAACCTAGAACAACTTCCTATCATATTATTTTCTCCTCTAACATCATCTTCTCCATCTTTTCGTATAGTACTTAGTTTATCTTATTTATCCATTCTGAGATGATTCTGATAGAGACTCCCAATGTATTAGAGAACATCATTTTGCAAACCCTTATTTGTTAACTTTTTAAGTAAAGAAAATATTGATAGGAAGCTGTTTGCTTACTAATTTCTGTATTAGTCCTATGTCTTGCTCGTTTTACTTTGTTCTTGAGAACCCTTGCAGCCATGTGAGTTGCCTTAACTGTTTAAAAGTGTATTTGCTAATTCAAATTCACGACTTAATGTTCCGATCCTTAATAGTTTTATATATAGTTTTACCGAAAAAGAGGTATATGAAGCTCTAAAGTTCAAGAAACTTAAAAAGACAACTGGTCCAGATCATATTCCAGCTTATATTTTAAAGGATTGTGCCTTTCAACTTGCTCCTCCGTTAGCCACCCTCATAAATAGAGCTAGGAATATATGCAAAACGCCATATTTTGCAAATGTTGCATATAAATACAATTTTTGATTTTGAATGCATATATTGACATTTTGTTAATTTTTTTGGCATATATCTGACCTACTAATTGGTTGGACATATTAAAATTAAAATTAAAATTACAACTTAAACGTGGAAGCAGTCGAAGTGTTCTGCGACTCAAAGGATTACTACATCAGCATTAAGTGCTTAAATTAAGAAAAAGTTTGAAATATTAATCAATTAAACGATGTAATATTTGATAATACATAAGTTATGAGTGAAAGAACCCTAGAACATTATGTGCTCAAAAGTATAAATAATGTTGAGAATACCTTGACAACATTCGGTTGAAAGTGAATGTATAGTTTAACAATGTACACATGAAACCTTCAATATAACGTATAAGAAAAACCTGATAGTAGGGTGTCTTCTTTCACAGCATTCCCATCTTCCTATCCAGAACGAGAATTATCCTTGTAAATCTAGCTACAAGTAAGCTAGGCGACTAGCATACCAATGTTCTGTGTTCCCTCGATGAGTCCACGATGAAACCGTTGAACTCCGGACGATATAACCCTCTGTGTACAACTGTTAAAATCCTGAGTCGCTACCCCCTGGGTGAAACTGTCGTCGAATCCTGGGTTAACAACCCCTTGGGTGAAACCCTTAAAATATTACAAAGAAAAATGTCAATACACATTGACTCAAGTATCCCGAACTATAGGATTACCCAAAAATGTACATAAACTAGAAACTATTCAGCATCTAGGATGAAGAAAAATTACATTGGCTCAACAGTGAGTCATAAACAGTATTATGAGCTCAAATAATTAAAATTCTGTTACACCATGCCATAACATAAAAGAAATTGACAGCCACATGGTGCGTAACATAACCAAATATATACAAAACATACCTTTTTCGTAAAGGGTCAACTTGGTAGCCTTCCAAGGATGAGAAACACGTGAGATGATCCACAGCACAACAATATTCCACACTCCAAATGCTGTGAACTTCCAATTATTGCGTTAAAATCCTATAATAGATATGGGCTGGACCAATGACCATAGGAATTTACCAATACACTAAAATTCCTCTCAAAATACGAAATGTCCGTTTACCCACAATTAACCATGAAGTAGAATCTAAAATCCCCTTTAATTAGGTAAGCCGATGGGGCTAAATATTAACAAAATTCTACTTCGACGCAAAATTCGTCTTTCTCGTGATTCAACACCCACTGACTAAAAAAAAAATACGTTAGCCGTCCAAAATGGCCGAAATACCTTTCCGATAAATGTCAAGCCAAGTGGGTTCAGAAATTCATCCTCAAGAATTCCCCACTATATAACTTAACAGACCATTTACGAAAGGTACCCTAAAAACTATATTTATATAGAGTATAACTACATTTGGGAAACTGTTCCCGCCAAAAATTAATACAACAGCGATCGCAAAAAAATCCCTCACGACTTAAAATCGCTCATTGTGAAACTACCTTACCTCGGGTTCTGAGCCCGATATTGGAACGTCCTACAAACATGACACTTGCCGGTGTTCTGTCGTCAAATGACGTTCATGTCATTCACTGTCACAATTAAAAAATATTAACCTAATAACAAAAATAAGCAATGAAATTCTTAAAGAATGGTATCGTAAATAATTAATTACCCAAGGTGAGACTATAATACCTAATATATATAAATTTACAACGAAACTTGATCTATTTTTAGGAGAACTACCATTCTTTTACTTAGTGGTGAGATGAAATAAA
The DNA here is from genome assembly GCA_927349885.1 of Psylliodes chrysocephalus. Taxonomy (NCBI): domain Eukaryota; kingdom Metazoa; phylum Arthropoda; class Insecta; order Coleoptera; family Chrysomelidae; genus Psylliodes; species Psylliodes chrysocephalus. The sequence goes on from OV651823.1 coordinate 37,335,152, forward strand.
TTGTAATAATGATGTCCGAAAGTTAGGATACAGGTGAAATTAGTTAAAGACAAAAATAATAGTGATATCATCAATACGATTTTACCCTTTTTTTCGTATGATTAACCAGGTAAGCCAAAACAATTTTATTAATTCGTGGGGCCAAAAATGAACGTTACAAATATATGCCTCGGGACATCAACAGTTCCAGATATTTGGAAGACCTCAAAAGTATGTCCAGTTTTCAAAAAGGGGGATAAAAGAGATATAACCAATTACAGACAAATATCCATAATATGCATTTTCTCCAAAATATTTGAAATTTTATTGGAGAAAACCTTATGTTATTATGTTAGTAAAATGATATCAGTCAATCAACATGGGTTTATGAAAGGTCGCTCAACAGTCACCAACTTGGTTATCGTCACATAATACATTGCAGAATTTATTGATAAGTGCGCCCAGACACAGATTTCTTGAAGGCATTTGACAGACTGGACAACGGTATTTTTAATGGAAAACTTACAGGATTTGCAACAACATTTGGAGTTCCACAGGGTTCCATTCTGAGCCCGTTACTATTTAATATTTTCATCAATGATATCTCGAATGTAACTAAAGAGCAGTTTTTACTGTATGCAGATGATTTAAAATTATACAAGGGTGGGACAAGTATTGGCGACTGTGAACAACTTCACATGAACCTAAATCGAGTGGTTGAATGGTGTAATAATAATAAACTTGAACTTAACCCAATTAAATATAAAGTTATGTCTTTTACTTTAAAAATTAACCAAATAAAATATAATTATTAATTAGATAATGTCTCACTTCAGCGACTAGATACTTTTACAGATCTTGGGATAATTTATGATCCCGGATTGACCTTTATATGTCACATAGATAAAATGATTGAAACATCGTATTGTATGTATGGTTTTATAACTCGCTGTACCAGTGATTTCAAATATGTAGCCACATTAAAAACGTTATATTACTCTCTTATAAGATCAAAGCTTGAGTATGCGTCTGTCGTCTGGAGTCCATTTTACCAACTTCACACGGATTGAATTGAAGCAGTTCAAAAACGGTTTCTAAAATTACTGTGTTTAAAGGAGGATGGTGTTTATGCGCCAATCGGAGTACCACACCAAAATCTTCTTCAAAGATATCACAGAAGAATCTTCTGAAATCATACTGCCTATAACAATTAATGTTCTTTTCTCCATATTTGGAATAAGTTATTAAAACAGAATTAGCTTGTGCAAACACTTATTTATTCTTTTATGTTGTATTCGAATTCATTTTAATTTGTATTGACTGATGCGCAGGAGAAGTAAAAAATTAACAAACTGAGATAAATGACCTTTGAAATAGGATTAATAATACAACTCGTTTATAAACTGTCAGCACTAAGTTCAGTGATCCACCTGATCCGTCGGGTAAACCTAGTAATCTGGATTTGTAATCTATAGTAGGTTTTCGAAAATACCTACAAACGCATTAAGTAATTAATTTTTGAATATACAAAATGTTTTTAATTTTTTTAATTATTGGTAATGCTACAGCAATTCTTATCTGACGAAACAAAAGTAGATAAATTATAGTTCAGAAGTACCACTTCGACTTTAATGTGATTAATTTACTCAATAATCCAGACTGATTATTCCAGAAAAATGTTTGTAATAAAGTTCCTTTTAAAATAAAAAAAATATCAATTACTGTTATTCATAGTTAAAGAAATTCCGTTTAAAAAAAATATAAAATTAAAATTACATTAAATAATAATTGCCATTTAATTACTGGCATCAAAATAGGAAAAAAATATGCTGCGCATCCATATATAAATTTTAATCTTATATAGAAACGATAATGTAAGTAATATTATTGAGTTATTGCAAAATTTGATTTTAATTTAAGGACAACAATAAATGAGAGCAAATCGACATTCATTAGCTTTACTGATAAAGAAAATGAACAATTACTAAATATATAAATAACCAGAAACCACAGTACGATACAGTAAAATACCTGGCAATTATAGTCCAGTAACTGAAGGGACCAACCTGTCATTAGGTCGGTCCAGATTTCCGTTGTGGCTCAACTCTTAGGTCTCGGCGGTCGCTTCCAAGGTTGAAAACTTTTACCAACTTTGCTGCGTCAGAAAGGCCCCAAAATGGACCCTAAAACTGGTTTCCCGCCAATATCTTCCACAATATGCAAATTGGAGAATTTTTGTTTAGATAAAAAAGAAAGATCTTATCATTATCTACAAAAATGGTCCCTATAGTTTTTGTCGGGAATTCGACAGGCTTCGAGATAACCGCAATCAAAAGTCCCCTCGTTCAGCTCCTGCTTTATCTCTATAGCAATGCTGATTAGCTTGTAAACGGGTGGACAAATTGTTTCAGAACTCAAAAATTCATATTTTTCGATGATTCAAAGTTCATTACAATGGGAAAGCCCATAGGTATCGATAAATGTGCCTTGAAGCCCGTTATTCCCTGTCAAGAACATTGAAAAAGGGGTCAAAGTTGCGTTTTCCCACTATTTTGGACCACTTTATAGTAATTCATTCATATTTTTTTTCTTTTAATAGGTCCCATTTTTATTTTAAATGGGATATTGAGAGATCTCGAATGATCTCAAAATTTTTTTTCCAGTATCTTCCTGGCGTTTTAAAACAAAATTGATTTGTTTATTTGCATTTTTCATATGTTTTCGGAGTTCTAGAAATCTTTGAAACAAGCAGTAATTAAAAACTCATATTTCATTATATTGTTATTCAATGTACACCATTTTAAAGCTCAGAGTGTCTACTTTTCGAATATATTTTTTTTTAATAAAGTTGCTCCTTTATCCGGAAATCATAACCTAACCACGTGTATCCACGCGCCACACGCTCACCTTAATCGTCTGCTTTTGTTGGTATACAATCTCTTTTGTTTTTGGAGTCGTTATTGTCGGTATTATTGTTAGTATTTTAGAAAAATATTGATAGTATTTTATCATTATCAATTAAGTTGTTAAAAAAAAGAAGTTTTTAAAGTGAAAAATTCGACGTCATTCTTGAATTTTCAAGAATTTGTTTTTCGTTTGTGGGGAACAGAAAAAGTTTGGTTGATTTAAAATAAAGTCTATAAATTTGTTGTAATTCTTATTACATTTCAATAATATATTTTTGTAAAGCTCTTGTTGCAGCAATGGAAGCGGACTCCGTTCCAAAATGTTTCCTTTGTGCCCAGAAAGTTGTGGATAACGTTGCACATGTTACTCGAGACTTAGAAAAATTAATTGATGTTAGCAAGGAAAGGGACGATAATTTTCACCTATTCATAAAGAAGCAATCCTGTATAAAAATGCACGAAACCTACAGGAGACGCTACATTATTAAACGAAGAGGCGAGTTTCCGTACAACGACTTTATCAAGCACTTCTCAAAGAGATTGGACCATTTGACAAGCCCTAAAATGAAAAAGACAAATCCACTAGCTTTGACTTTAAAGGCAAGTGTTTATTCTGCGAGGTACCAGCTTCTACACAAGCGAGAAAAAGAAGAACGTTTCTCAAAATAAGCATTCCATCAGATTGGTTCTGGAGCCAGAATTCAAGTCTCAGCTTGTAGCTCTAAAATCAATGCTCATATTAATATTGATAAATACAAAGTGATGTTAGACAGGATTTCTGAGATCAACCTGGTAGCAGTTGGTGCAGTTGAAGAGGAGAAGGATAAAATAGCTGTCGAGACAGCAACACAGGGGTTGGAAAAACAGGGGGAAGGGACGCGTGGAAGAGGGGAAGTAATAGAGCAAGACGATGAAGAGTATGATTTTGATGACATTGAATGGTTTAACGTATGATGAATTATAAGCATTGCTATGTATTTCGTATTTTCAATATGTTTTTCATAATAAAAGAAATTTTTCAGAAACTTTCTTATTTTTCTAAAATCCTGGACCTATATTGTTCCGATAGAAGTTGGCGAAAATTTTGCAAAAGACGCAAAAAATATAAAGGGTCTTCTCAGGTCAATATTCATCACACTCTATAATAATTCTTTATTTTCCATAAGACAATAATTACAATTGTATAAGATTCGTCAATAAATATAAGGTTAAATCTAAATAAATACATAAAATAAAATTAAAAATACTAAATACAATCACGCTATAATTCTAAACAGATTAAAATACTAAAAATATAAAAAATCAGCTAAGGAATAAAAACATTTTTCCAGGAGATACATTTTCAAATTATTTTTAAACATATTAATATTTGCACATTTTTTTATTTTAATTGGGAGTTTATTAAACAATTTTGGACCCAGAAAATTTGGTGCGTTGGAACTAATGTGCAACCTTGAATAAGGAACGTGTACTTCATCAACTTGTCTTGTTTGATAACTATGAACATCTCTGTTAGTCATAAAACAACTTTTGTTTTTAAAGATGTACACGCAAATTTCAAAAATATACAAAGATGGAAGTGGGAGTATTCCATAGTTTTTAAAATATGGTTTACAGGACATGCTTTGTGAAATGTTAGCTATACATCGTATTATTCGCTTTTGTGCAGTGAAAACATTAGAAGCATCTGTAGAATTACCCCAGAGACATACTCCATATCTAAGTCGAGAGTCGACTTGAGCAAAGTAAACACTAACAAGTTGATGAGATTGCAGCACCTCTCGTAAATTAATAAAAAGATATTTTAGCGAATTCATTTTTCCTACAAGTTTACTGCAGTGATACTTCCAATTAAGAAATTCATCAATATGAATACCAAGAAAACGAACGCTTTCGCGTGTACTATCAATACTGGAATTACCCACATAAACGCTAAAATCATCTAGAATATTCTGCCTGTTATGAAACCTAATGAGGTCTGTTTTATTAGTGTTAAAAAACAAATCTAAACTATTAAAATGGTTAGAAATTTTTTGTAAAAGAGAAGAGCTTTTAACTTTTAACTCATCGCTGTTATTTGATGATACTATCACAGAAAAGTCGTCAGCGTATGCAACATAATGATTATTACCTATTAAATGATCTACACTGTTGACATATAAAATAAACAATATTGGCCCCAATATTGACCCTTGTGGTACTCCCATATGTGTATCTAAAAGATTAGAGTTAATTTCTTTAGTTTTTTTATTTATTTTAAAGTTTAGAGATACATATTGTTGTCGTTCTTTAAGAAAGGTGGAGATCCATTTTAAAGAATTTCCTCTAATTCCATATGTCTCCAGTACAGATAATAATAATTCATGATTCACGCAGTCGAATGCCCTACTTAAATCACAGAATATCGCCACAGGACACTCGGCTGCTTCAATATGTTCAATAATCTGATTATAAAATGAGATCATAGCTGTTGTTGTTGACTTTTCTGCGCAAAATCCATGTTGATTTTTTGTGACAATTTGATGTCGTTTTAAAAATGATAAAAGGCGATCTAGAAATGCATATTCGAATATCTTAGATAATCCACAGGGGACTGTCACAGGCCTATAATTTTCCAATGACATCGAATCATTTTTTTTGTATAATGGCAACACTTTACCTGTAAGTAGTTTGGCAGGAAATGCACCGGATTCGAATGACAAGTTTACTAAATATGTCAGCGGGGCTAGAATATCCTCGAGTGACTTTTTATAATATAACTGGGCACATCGTCTGCACCTGATGATTTTTAATTCTTTAATTTTTTATTTAATAAATTTAATAATTCAATTTCTGCAAATGGTATTAAGAACGTTGATTTTTTATTAGAATATTTTCCAAAAGGTTTGTTTATTTTACTTGATAGGTCTATTTGATCAACTAATTTTAAAGGTGCGTTAATAAAAAAATTATTAAAGTCTGTTACTATCTCATGTGGGTTCTCTACCAATTTACCCTCTTTTTTAATAACAATATTATTCACTGACCTTTGCTTATTCGTCATTTCCGATACAACGTTCCACGACGCCTTGGCCGTATTGTCTGAGTTGATAATACGATCTTGATAATATTTCTTTTTTTTTTTTGAGACCAATAAATTTGAATGAATTTTCTTATTCTCCCTATAAAATTCCTTAAAATTTGTATTTATCTTTTGTAATGCACTAAAACTAGTAACCCACTATTAGACAAAGCGCCCAGATTTGAGACTGCCACATGAAAAAAAAAATGTTTTGCACTTTTCTATTAAATTTTGCAACGCAAATTACACAGAACATTCGGCAATATAGATGAAATACCTCAAGCGCTACTTTACAGTAAAAATCCCGTAGAATCCGCCAATAATTGTCGAAAGATCGATTGGTGCCCGGATTTCCATTCATAGGCCCCATAATTGAGTGAGCAGAGGTACGCCGCTGGCTCCATCTATAATTGGTCTCCAAAGTCCAAAACATGAAAATCAATGTATTCCCAACTCGCTCGAGCGGATATTCAGTGAGAAACTAACATTTCTATTCAGTGCAAAAATTCGGCCTTTTTGAAGGCCGTTTTTGCAAAAAATATTCGTCTTGCGAAAAAAATGGTCAGGACCATTTTTATAGATAATGATACGATCTTCATTTTTTATCTAAACAAAAATTGTCTAATTTGTATATTTTGGCAGATATTAGAGGGAAACCATTTTTTCGGACTTTAGGGGCCATTTTGAGCCCTTTCCGACCCATCAGTGTTGGAAAAAGTTTTCGCCCTTGAAGGCAACCGTCAAGACCTAAGAATTGAGCCACAAAGGAAATCTGGACCGACTTAATGACAGCTTTGAATATTTTCAGGTCTTCAGTTACTGGACTATTAACCAACATATTCGATTAAAATGGAAAGCACATATAGAGACAAAAGGATATTGGATAAAAAAATCAAAACTTTTTATGTATTATTATGTTACTCGATCCATCGATTTAAATTGTTTAATTTTAGCATCTGATAGATAGAATAATAGATAAACGTATTACCTATGATTACGCATTTTGTTTGATCCTCATAATTTTAAAAATCTCTGGATATCTCCATTACTATATTCCCAACGGGCGGAACAACCCAGGTCGCACTCTGCTCCCTTCTTTCTTTTTTTTTTGTCGTTCTACCTGACTCGCTTTGTAGTAGGACTTTTCGTGCTTATTTTCCACCTTGATTTTCTTTCATACAAAGGAAAAGCAATAATTCCAGGCTTAGAAAACTTTTAAAAATTAAAACAATTAAATTGTGGGACAAAAGTATGATACAAAAATGTACAAAGTGATAAAGCCATTTTTGTTACCGAATTTGTTAAAAGTTTACGAAGTTAGTGAATGAAGTTAAATTAGAGAAAAGATGAAAAGAAATATTTAGAAAATTCATTAAATTTTAATTATTAATGTTGTTATTCTAAAGTATAATTAATATTATGTCAGAACTTTTTATACAGTTTTGAAAGAACATTGCTTTCATTAAATATTAAAATAATTGAATAAGTCTTGGACTATGCCTTGGAGTACTAGTAGATTTAAATTGTGTAAAGACAAAAATGAGAGACTTAAATGAGAGAATTAAATAAGATACTGAAATTTTACTTCTACACTATAAAGAAATACTATGTACAGATTTGCAATCGAATATAGCGGGAGTCGTTATTTTAGGCTAATTTAAGTTATATGTTAATTTTGGTGATCTGGAGGAAGATTTACTAAAGATTAATAGAATATTGAATTAAAGACCATACTAGAGAAAAGCAGCGACGTAAAGAGAAGATGCAAAATAGCTTAAGACCAGTGTTTATCAATATCTACTTGTGTTTTCTTCAAACCAGGTCCTTTATCTAAGAGAACTAGATCAGGGGTCTTCAAACTATCTAGTTTTAGGGCCATACTGATTACTCCAGTAAGTTCCAAGAACCAAAACCGTTTTAATTTTTCTACAATTATCTACATATAATTTCCAGACTAGTGGTCCAGCACGCGCCATGAGTGAGCATACGCTTACTAAATTCACTAGTTGAATCACTATTGTCTATTGTTACGACCGTGACACTTGTCGAAATCTGGTGGTTAAAAGCGGAAGTAGGTAGTGGTAGTACCCCCTATTGCTAACAGATGGCGCGAGTAGTACTTTCGAAATCGCAAAAACAATTAAACGTTCGTAAATAACCTCAGTGGTACAAGAAAGTTCTGGTGTATTCCAGTCACTTCGAGATGATAGTAATGGAAGGGCAAATGAAGCGAAACTGTCTGTTTTGAAATAAAGTAGTGCGTAACCGCGTTTTAAAAGACATATTCGAACAGACCAACGCCCTTACGTAACAATATTTTGATTTAAATTGTTGTTTTTGTGATTTACTAGTATGAAAAAGAAACAAAAACTAGACAGCGAATGCAAAACATTTAAAGATCAATGAAACTTTCCACTTCGACGTCCGTCACATTCTGATTCTATATGGCTATCTAATAATATTTGGATCTGCTTATTTTCGGTAGCTGTCCTATTGCACATTGCAAGATTGCATATACCTTAGCCTGAAGTACTGAAATACTCAACTTAGTTTCTATTATTGGGCATCTCTGTTCTATCTAGTGGACAAATAATATTTATATACAATTTAGGAAAAAATAATACGAGCCATTGATACGGTTTCAAAAGTCATTCAGTTCACTATTTTACAGGAGTGAAAATAGTCTAACACTTCTTTATAATATTTTTAATTATTCGAACGCACCTCTAAAATAATTTCATTAGTTGACACGTTGGAGTCTTCAATTTCCGGTGCACATGTGTTGCGACTAGGCTAGGCAACAGCCAGGTTTTAAATCACTAATTATTCCTTTTGCTATTGAATTAAACTATGTTATTCTAATTATTAAGAATCCTTGTTGATTCGCTTAAGTCTTTTATTGAATACATATTAAAAGAGAACTGAATGAACTTATTTATTTTATTGTATGTTTGGCTGAGTGAATGGTTTAAGTAAGGTGATGCTGTGAAAAAAAAGAAGAAGAACGGAAATGCGATGACAAGGGAGGCTGAACTTGGAACTTCACTTTGGCTTTTGCGCGAGTCTGGTTGCCTGTCGTCTTTTTTTTTTAAAAAAGAAAGAATTGGCGAAATCGTTGTTGGTGTCTTTACAAAAGAAGGAAAAAGGAAACCCTTTTCCTTTCTGTTTGTTCGCCGTGGTTGTGCGGGATTTGCACCCCAGCAAGTATTTTTGTGCTACGCAAATTAAGTTTTGGTTGGTTTGAAAACCGAAGCCGCCAAGAAGGCTCTACTAGTCCACCGCTGCCGTGCCGCCATCTTAGTCATACCGGCGAAGTTCTTCCTTTTCCCAGACGGGAAGCAGGCCCCCTTTTCTTTCATTTGGCTCCTGGTGGAGCACCCGATTAGCTGCCCTTAGTATTGGTGAACACCCGACTACCTTTTGCTGCTGGATTGAGTTGGAGAGTACCCGACTACGTAGGAATTGTTGCCTATTTTGGCTGGTATCGATGATAAGACCCGAGGAGGACCCCACAAGTGGAACCCTAAGGTTGTACCTTATTTTTATTTTATTTATCGTGTGCGGGATTCTCACACTTAATTCAGTACTTTTTCTCGTGTTTATCGTGCCGAATTTAATGAAGATGTCAGTCTGCGTCTGCGCGCTGATACCGGTTCCTTTTCTTCACTTTGATGTAATTATTAAAGATTTAATGTATTCTTACTTTGTTTTGGATATCGGTAATTTAAAGAGAGGATTCAGAGGATGGGAGATCCCATCGTCCTCTTAATTACCCATTTATTTTTGTCTTAACCTTTTTTTTTAAAAAATTAACAGAAGTGTATTTTGGCATGGTACCCTAGTTTTTCTTCGCATAGGTGTCTGTAAACTTTCGGCAATTGTCCAAAGGGGAAGTACATGTATGAAATATAGTGGCCTATGCAATATTCATTTCATTTAGTTTTATAATTTTATAATATGGTTGTACACTTTGAATTATAGGCACTGTAAGCCAGATATGAACATTAGTTTTTTTTTTTAGTTTTTTTTTTGAAACCTTATTACAGGTATTATTTTATTGTTTTCCACACTGTGGTTACGAACCTAACTGGACACTATTTTGTTCTTCTTATACCATGCCCAAATGTAATCATTATTATTTATGTGTAACTATTTTCTGTTAGGAAAATAAAGAAATGTGTCACCTTGGAGTTCCGAGTCTGATTTCCTAGTATTTGTTGTCTGTTTACCCTAATCAGCAACCTGTAGCAGCCAGCAGAGAAAGCAGTATCAGCAGAGAGAGAAAGAGTCAGGGTGATTGAGTATATTTAAAAAAAAAGTAGTCCTTAAGGGTGGGAGTTACGTAGCACCATACAGTGTAGACACATGTTATATTTAGGTTATGTTAATGTTAATGTTAATGTTAATGGTAATGTTAATGTTAATGTTAATGTTAATGTTAATGTTAATGTTAATGTTAATGTTAATGTTAATGTTAATGTTAATGTTAATGTTAATGTTAATGTTAATGTTAATGTTAATGTTAATGTTAATGTTAATGTTAATGTTAATGTTAATGTTAATGTTAATGTTAATGTTAATGTTAATGTTAATGTTAATGTTAATGTTAATGTTAATGTTAATGTTAATGTTAATGTTAATGTTAATGTTAATGTTAATGTTAATGTTAATGTTAATGTTAATGTTAATGTTAATGTTAATGTTAATGTTAATGTTAATGTTAATGTTAATGTTAATGTTAATGTTAATGTTAATGTTAATGTTAATGTTAATGTTAATGTTAATGTTAATGTTAATGTTAATGTTAATGTTATTGTTAATGTTAATGTTAATGTTAATGTTAATGTTATTGTTATTGTTATTGTTAATGTTGATGTTGATGTTAATGTTAATGTTGATGTTGATGTTGATGTTGACGTTCACGTTGACGTTAACGTTTATGTTATGTTATGTTATGTTATGTTATGTTATGTTATGTTATGTTATGTTATGTTATGTTATGTTATGTTATGTTATGTTATGTTATGTTATGTTTATGTTATGTTATGTTGTTATGTTATGTTACGTTACGTTACGTTATGTCATGTTATGTTATGTTATGTTGTTATGTTATGTTGTTATGTTATGTTGTTATGTTATGTTATGTTATGTTATGTTATGTTATGTTATGTTATGTTATGTTATGTTATGTTATGTTATGTTATGTTATGTTATGTTATGTTATGTTATGTTATGTTATGTTATGTTATGTTATGTTATGTTATGTTATGTTATGTTATGTTATGGCTCGTATATTTTTTCCTACAAGTTTCTTTTTACAACAGAGCTATAAAAGTAAATTTAAAACATCGATTACAAAAATGAAGACATTTATGATTTTATCATGGATTCAATCAATAGATCTTGACCAAATTTATATCACCATCCATGAGGTACTCCATTTTTAACAAAGTCATGGATATCAAAAAAACGTCGTAAAGAATTATCGCTGAACATACTTAATAGGTGTTTTCGGAAACTTAGTCGGATCAGAAAGATTATGGATCCTATTGTTCGTTTATCTATGGTTACTAACCCTATCCGTGTTCGGAAACTAGTAAATTACTGATCCAGCTTTGTGATCGAGATCATTATTTTATGATCCACTCTGCGAGTAGATTAGTAATAGATCCGCATGCGCACCGCAGGATTTTATAAAAGGATAACGCAATTTTTTGGTGTCTAGTGTCTGCCAGTAGTAGCTTTGAAGTTTTTTCTACATTCTATTAGTAACAACTTATGCCCATATTGCAACTTTATTAGTCAGACTACAAAAATGTTTAATTAAAACGGTTCTTTATTAAACAGGGGTTTATAATATTGACAGTTACGCTGTAAAAGTCAAAGATTGATAGACGTAAATAAACAGGAAAAATAATCGTTTGTAAACTGTCGGCACTAAGTTCAGTGATCCATCTGGTAAACCCAGTAATCTGGATTTGTTATTTGTAATAGGATGCCGAAAACGCCTAATCTATTTAATCGAATTGAGAACCTTCACCTTTTTTTTGAAGTCGGTTAAAAAACAGTTATCATTTTGTTCTTATACACGTTTCTTTTAAAAACAATGAAGTAAAAATGTTTTTCTAAAAAACGTTACATTATAATCCTGAAAAGTTTAAAATGTAGTAATGAAATGTTAATTATTTTACCATAATTATGGAAGAACGATAATCCTCAAAGCCATAAATTTTTATTTAGGTAGGTATGACTGATTTTATATCGGTATACAGGCCTGCACAACATACGGCCCGCCATCATCGTTTTGGCGGTCCTTCGCCTACGTCATATACCTGTATGAGCGAACTAGACGTGTTGCTACTGTGCTGCGATTAAAAGTTAAAATTCATAGAAAAACGTGCAAATAAACATTTGATTTTTACGCTAGGTATAGTGTTAATAACAAAGAGTCGATTTTTGTATAAATTATAAGTGAAAATTGATCCAAGAAGCTGTAAGTACAACTGCATTTCTTTTATATTAATATGGATACTCGAAACCGAAAAACCTCGACAAAGGGAGAGGAAGAACTGCACAACTTGCATACAATAGTCAAGACCCTGGTAACTACATTGTGTACCTCAGATGAATTCATATCTACATTGATTAAAACAATAACCGAGAGTCTTAATGATAAATTTAAGAAAGATTTTCAAAGTTTAAAAGATGAAAATAAACAATTAGTGAAAAAATTACAAAATCAGGAACAATCAATAAAAAACCTAATCAACAGAAAAGAGATATGGGATCGTTCTATTAGAAACCGCAATCTTATATTTTATGGTATAAAGGAGAATGAAGGGGAGCGATGTACCGATGTTCTAATGGATTTTTTCATGAATAAAATGAAGTTAAAATTAGAAAATTCTTGTATTAAGAGCTGTTTTCGATTAGGAAGAAAAGTAGGTAATAAAGATAGACCAGTGATGGTAAAATTTTCTGTAAAATTTTATAAGAATTTAGTTTTTAAAAACAAAAAACTTTTAAAACAAACTAAAATTGTAATTACAGAAGATTTGTCTAAAGAACAACAAAATATAATAAAAGAGACTCTTAAGAAGGTGGGAAACAGAGGAAAAGTGTGGACAATGTCAGGGAATATTTTTCTAAAACTCAATGATAAAGAACAAATTATCAAAATCAATTAATTGGAAGATACTGAACTTTTTAATTAATACAAACTATTGTTTTTTGCTTTCTTGTTGAAACACAATTTATATTTAGTTATGTGAATAGTTATAAATTAAAACTTTTTGAATTATTTTTTAATTTTTGCAGGTTAAAACAATTACATTATTTAGATTATTTTTCGCAGTACATGTGCAATTGTGTCGCAGCTCTCAGGTGTTTTGTTTCTTATCGCTAGTAAATAAAGTTGATTTTGCGTTTTGTTAGATTTAAAGAGATAGTTTTTAATTTATTATTTTTATTTTATATCAAATACAGATTTAATAGTATAAATGAAATATTTAAAAATTGGTTGTGCAAATGTTAGATCTTTACCACCTTCTGTTCATGATGTAAATGATATAATCAGAGAAAATAATTTTGATATATTTTTAATTTGCGAGTCTTGGTTAAAAGATTCTATTAATGATCATGCACTAAGTATTGAAGATTATAACTTACTTAGAGCTGATAGAAATGTTAGGGGAAAGGGTTTATGCATGTATATTAGACACGGACTTCGCTACGAGGTAATGGTTAGTAGACAAAACTGTATTTGGGAACAACTGTGGATAAAATTGGTTGTTAATAAAAAAGTATTGGCAGTGGGGGTTATTTATAAGCTTCATGAGCAAAATACTATCTCTTTTATACATGAATCTGAAGACAGTCTTACCTCTATTTTGCCAATTGTTGATGAGATAGTATGTATGGGGGATTTTAATTTAAATTTGTTGAATTTTAGTAACATAACTGTATCAAGATCTTATTCACTTTTAGAAACGCTTAATCTTTGTCAATTAATAGACGAGCCTACAAGAATTACAGCAACATCTTCTTGATTGTGATAGTTCAAGAAGGAGCTCCTGTTGAAAAGGGAATAATACATGATGCAATTTCTGATCACTCTTTAGTTTTTTGTAAAATTAGAGTAAGTACTGAGCAATTCGCGCCTAAAATAGTAACTTATAGAAATTTTAAACATTTCGACGAATATATTTTTCAGCGTGATCTTTTCAATACTTCCTTTTTCAGAATTTATGATCAAGAAACAGTTGACGAGAAAGTTTCATATTTAATTAACTGCTTAAATGATCTATTTGACAGACATGCTCCTATTACAACATCGAGGGTGACTAAATGTAAAGGTAATGGTTAACTTATCCGATAAAATTAATGATTTCGAAAAGAGATAAGGCGCTAAGAAAGTATAGGCGAACTAGATCTAATGTTCATTTACAGGCTTACAGAGAACTACGCAATTTCACTAGTCAGTCTATTAAAAGGGAAAAAAGGGCTTATTTTTACATCAATTTAATAATAGTTCTTCTACAGACATGTGGCGAACTTTAGAAACAAATAAGTTTATTCCAAGTAAAAACCAAAATATACCTGAAGACCTAATGAAACCAAATAAAATTAATCGTTATTTTATTGAATCTATTCCAATAACCGAACCACCTGAAGAGGTCAGAAATTTTTACAAAAATAATAAAATTATTGATTCTAATTTTAATTTTAGAGAAGTTAATGACCTTTTCGTTTTTAAAACGATCTGTGATATCAAAACTAATGCCAAGGAGTGTGATGGATTGAATATAAAACTGATTAAAATTTGCTGCCCTCATATAGTACCCTATATTACACATATACTAAATTTCTGTATTACTGAAAATGTCTATCCTGCAATGTGGAGGAGAGCAGTTATAAAGGTTCTGCCCAAAAAGCAAAGCCCAGTAAGTTTTAAAGATTTACGTCCAATAAGTATTTTGCCTACTTTATCAAAAATATTAGAAAAAGCCATGGAAAGTCAGATAAAAGATTACCATGGGCGTCGTTTGGGGGGGGGGGGGGGGGGGGGGGGGGGGGGGGGGGGGGGGGGCAAGGGGGGGGGGGGGGGGGGGCAAGGGGGGGCAGTTGCCCCCCCTGGCTTTTAGCGACTTAATCAACAACGCGTAAAATTATGTATACGAACAACAATCTCATATAGAAATAATAACATTAAGGCTAATATAGTTGAAGAATATTATAGGTTGAATATATTTATTGAATATCGTCGGTCTAAGATGCAAATGGCCTAACTCCTAAAATATAAATTTTTCAGGAAATGCAAAAAATCTTTTAGACCTAACTAACGGGTAGCCAATAAAACGTATCTTTGGTAAAATGTGTAGTCAGGCCATTTGCATCTTAGGCCGACGATATCTGAAATCCCTTATTTCGTCACTTACATCACGCTTTTCCGAAGACTGATAATTTTCCTTAAGCCTGCTACACCCCAAAAGCATAAAAACAATACTTTTTTCATTACCGATTAGAAAATGAAAGTAGTGGAAAAATTTGGAATCGACAATTTTGAAGTTGAATACCAAACTGGAGTACGAAAGAGCTTTCTACACACAATGAGCCTTTCATTAATGATATAGCATCCAAATATTGTGAATTTTATCCAGACATAAAAAGTGGTTTAAAAAATATTTATGGCTCTTCCACCAACGACAGAGTTAATCGAAAGAACGTTTAGCACGCTAAGGTATGTTAAAACATGGCTGCGATCTATTCGATCAGTGCGAAGTCATGGTATGGAAAGCAAAAGCGATACTAACGCAAGCTGCGGATAATTGGAGTACTTTAGGGCGATATTTTGTAATTTTGGCGTATCAAATACACGTATACATTTTACTTTTTACTAAAAAATAGGTTAAAAACAATAATATGAGCAACCGGAGTTACTATGTTGCAAATTTTACTAGCAAAAAAACTGTAAATTATATAAATTTTCAGTAACAAAATCGAAATTAAATCAAAAAATAAATAGACAGCTGTATAATATAAAGAAAAAACCTTTGTTTTTGTAATAATATCAGTAATATTGGAAATAATAGACATCAGAAAAGGTTTTAAATAAACAATAAATTATTATTTTATGATATTCTTCAACATTCCTTAAGTCTTAAATGTTGAGCAAATGATTTCTGCCTTTAATTATTGTATATGGCTGAAATGCAATCTTATGACTTATTGATAGGAAACCAGTTTTAATCGTTAATTTCTATAGGATCTTTCGAACTAAAAATGAAGAAAATATAAATTACAATCGCAAATATACCAAGTATTTTGGTTAATACGTTTTAATTCTACGTTATTATATAATAGTAGTATTTTTATTTTGACATTATTTTACATATTCTTCAATGACAACTTATTAGGCTTAGGCAAGATCTTATACATTTTCTCGTAAATACCTACCTATGTTTTATTATTGATTTTTATTAATTATACTACTTTTTTTAGCTGATTTTTTCACTTGTTTTATAAATCCATATACTTTTATTTTGTCTTTTTTTGTTGGATTATTTTATTTATTAAAGACTTGTTATGACAACTTAAGTATCAGTTCTTTCAAATAGGTCAGTAACATTGTTAGGGTTACTACTACAGTTCCACTCCCCCTTAGCTTCGCTATTCAGTGAGATATCGGATTAATTTTGTTCTGTTTGAAAGACTTTGTTCTGTGACGTCATGGCTTACTTCCGATTTTTCCTAAAATAACAGATTTTTTTTATTTTTAAAATGAAACCCTCTTTTTTATTGCAAATTTAAATTTCTGGGACATTTTTGTATAATAATCGTGTATTGACAATTTTTTGTCAGCTGTAAAAATGGCCACCATATTGGATAATATTTTTTCTAAATATGTTACTATTAATTCGTTAATGGAAAAACATATAGGAATGTACGAACTTTATAAAATCTTATTAGGCATCAAAATTCCCATTGAGACCCATTAACCGTATACCAGTGGCGTATCTAAGCCTTTTTATTATTAGCAAACCGTTTAATAATTCTATCCGCTTTTATCTTCGTTGTTAATTGAGATACTGGAATAAAAACTTATTTGTTTAAAAGGTTGGGACAAATACTCTTATATACTGGATTTAACTGGTGTGTGACTTCATGGCTTACTTCTGTTTAATCAGAAATAACATAATCTCAATTTATTTTTAATTTTTAAATAGAAACCCCCGTTTTTATTGAACATTTGAATTTTAGAGACATTTATGGATAAGAATCATGTGTTGAAAATTTTTTGTCAGCTGTCAAAATGATCATCATATTGGAACATATTTTTTTTAAAATGTTACTGAAAACATTTTCAATACACGCTTCTTATACAAAAATGTACCAGAAATTCAAATTTTCAATAAGAAAGAGGGTTTTCATTTAAAAATTAAAAATAAATTGCGATTTTCTGTTATTTCTGGAAAAACCGGAAGTAAGCCATGACGTCACAGAATAATTAAATCCATCGTAAGAAAATTCTCTTTTATGTTTCATTTTCTTTGTTTTTCAATAAATACACATACTAAATTTTTTCAAAATTTTGCCCCCCCCTATAGAATTGTGTAACGACGCCCATGAAGATTACCTACATCAACACTCATTATTACCCACTGTTCAATCGGGCTTTCGCAAAGACTTAAGTTGTACAACTGCTCTGCTCCATATTGTTGATGACGTCATTAAAGTCACTGATCAGGGAAAATGTACTCTATTAGTTATGTTAGATTTTAGTCGGGCATTTGATACTCTTCATCATAATCTACTAATATGTATGTTGCAGTATATAGACTTTTCGGAAAATGCTCAATTACTAATAAACAATTATCTTAAATTTAGACAACAAAAAGTTTGCATAAATAATGTGTGCTCAGAATATCTCAATTTAAGATCGGGGGTTCCTCAAGGGTCAATCCTTGGACCTTTATTATTCTGTATCTATTCGGCTCATATCTTATCACGAATCCAGTTTTGTAATTTCCATCTTTATGCAGATGATACACAAATGTACTACAGTTTTTATCATCAAAAAGTAGAAAGTGCATGTCAAACTATTAATAACGATTTAGAGAATTTCATAAATTATGCAACCGACCACTGTTTGATAATCAATCCTGATAAATCTAATGTTATGTTATTTGGAAGTAACTATCATCGTCAAACTGTAGTACAATCAATAACTGTTAATATTAATGCCAAAAAACTGCAAGTTGTTAATGATGCTAAAAATTTAGGTGTAATATTGGATTCCGATTTAAGATTTGAGAAACACATAAAAAGACTATTACAACATGCTTACTGTAATCTAAAAATCATATACGGCAATCGTCATTTATTACCGATCCATGTCAAAAAAGCCTTATGCGAAAGCCTAGTGTTATCTTTATTTAATTATGCGGATGCCTTATACGGTCCTAATTTAACGGCATATTACAAACAAAAAGTTCAAAAGGTTCAGAATTCATGCTTACGGTTAATCTATAGCATTAGAAGAAGGCAAAGAACTTCCCCAAAACTACTTGAAATAGGCTGGTTAAATATGCACAATAGACGAATACTTCACGCTACGTCACTATATCATAAGATTATTTGTAACAAAAAACCCCCATACCTCTATCGTAAAATTACTTACTGTACCGATATTCATAATATAAATATAAGGAATAGAGGGTTACTGACTGTTTCTTCTTTTAGAACTGAATTATTCAGGCGATCATTTAGTTACAACATTTGCTATCTTTACAATACGGTTGCAACCAATTTTAAACTCCAAAGTGTTTCCAGATTTAAAACGATGTATAAAAACTATCTCTTAGCATCTCAACATTAGTCTTGTAAAATTAAATAGATTTAATTCAAATTTAAACTTTTGTACCTATTATTTCTTTGGTTAGATTGTTAGGTTAAACCATAGAAATAATATAGAAGACCAATATAAACATAACATTTAAGCAGAAATTGAAACCTACTGTGCATAAAAACGCGTCTCTGCGCCTGACATCGCAAAATAGTGTGTCTAGAAGCTTGCGCAATATGCATGACTTGTCCCTGTAGTGTTGCCAAATTTATTAAACATACCTAACAGAAAAGAATTTTAAATTAATTAATTTTTAAATTATATGATTTAAACAGTTTATATCTACGAAATATCGCCACAAAATAACTTATACACATTTAAATAATCAACTTATAATATTTATGTGTAATTACATTCCCAAAAATATATTCTAATACAAATACCGTATTAATGTCATTAATACCGTATTTTTAATGTTCAATAAGCGATTTACCTACAAATTCAATATTGACCAGGCAATAGCACTAAAATCCGGTGTTTCAAGGCTATATGACGCTGCCCTTACAGGACCGTTTGTAGTTTATTATTTATGCCGCGTTTGAGAATCCACATCGGATGCATCTGAAATGTAGTAAGTAGTAAATCTTTGATCACGTGATTCAGTATACGTAAATGTAATGGGACAGATGTGTCCGATGTGGATAAAAAACGCTCGAGATGTAAAAAATGCATCCGATGTGGATTCTCAAACGCGGCATTAATTACACGATGAAAGTGGCATTTTATTTTTAGTTTTGTGTAGTGTTTAGTCAAATCCTAGGTACAATAAAAGACATTTTTACATTGGCTAATGAAAATGTAATCAATGTATTAGGCAGCTGTTATATTTATTACAAGATTTATGTCTGCAAATCTAAACCTACCTAAGAATTATAATTATGTAAATAGAGAGCTGTATATTTATATACCCAGCGACGGGGAGACATTATCGATATCGGTTTTAAGGCATTTTAAAACATAAACCCGATCTCAACAATCTTAGGAACTCTTCTGTCACTCGATATTTTAATCGGTATTTCCTCTTCGCTTTTTGGCTGGCACAACAATTATTTACATTTCTTCATTCCTTACCGCGTTCGAACCAGTAAGGTTTAAAGAAATTTAAAAAAAAAACCTACTTAAAAATAAAGATGTTAATGATTTTCTTATGGATCCCATCTTCAGATCTTGACTTAATGTATATAAAACTGTTTCCTTTTCTAACAAAAATAATCCTAGAAATCGGGCAACGTGGTAAAGAATTATCGCTCAACATACATAAAAAAATATTTCAACGAATTGAGAATATCCTACCATTTTGAAGTATGTTAAAAAAAAATTGTTAATAAAGTGAAAAGTAGGGCATGAACATATATTATAAAGTATATAAAATGATAGATAAATCCAGTTTAGAAGGTATTATAAATAAACTGTGGAAATATCGAGAATCTCGATTTTGAATCGGAAAAATATTCTACGCAATTTAGTATGAAAGCTGATCAAAATGAAACACATGAACGACAAACTGTTATTGACAACTTTCTTCAAACGTTTTCTATTTTTCCGAAAACTAACTAGATAGTTCGAAAATCATTTCCTTCGTTAAAACGCCTCTTGTTCCGAAAAAGGTACACGCCTGCCAACATTCATCGTTCATTAAAAAAGTGGTAGATACAAAACGCTTCGTATTGTAAGGCCAAAATATATTTAGAAATCGAAATAGTCATATAAACAAAAAAATCATATGAGTGAGATAACTACCAAATTAATGATTTACAAGTTTATTCCTATTATTTATAAAATGTGCAATGTGCTGGTATGGAATGTTATCATCGACTAAAAACTTTAAATCTTTGTATTAAATTGATCTAAAACAAACTATAAATTGATTTAGGCTATATAGAATGTTTCTAGTAAGCAGCAACTAATTTTTATTATGGAACCGAAAGACCCTTTTAAAAAGGTTCAAAATTAAAATAAAATATGTACCAAGTAAATGTAGTAGTATTTTTTAATTTTTTAATTTATATTGAAAATGGTAACATGAAAGGTTTTCTGTCTAACGACTCATAGTCTCGGCTGACAAAATGTAAAAAAATATCGAACATAATATTCCTGGGCCCTATTTTGCACTCCCCAGATTAAATTTAGTTGTAGCAAATTATATTATCAAATAAGATGTCAAATCACAAGCAAAATCTCGTGACTACAGTACTAATGATTGCCTGTTTGGAAAAGTATCTTTGTTTGTAAATATTTATATGCATAGTTATATTTAAATGCGCGAGTGTATAATAATGTTAAGTATAAACAAAATCCGCCCATTATGTATATACGTTTAGTTACCGACCCTAGTAGATAGGCAATTTGTTATTGTTTTAAGTTTTACCGTAGGGAGAGAGAAAATCAATATTAGGATAAATGGTCCAGCTCCTTTCTGGTTACGTAGGTACCTAAAAAGTATTTTAGTTTTTGGTTAAGTAATTAATTATTTAACAGTGATTTTCTTGTGATAGTACCTAATTTAGATTGTGGATTAAAGTTTTTGTATATAATTTCGCTGTTTAATAATAAACGTAGTCAAAACCGGAACACGTGGTTTTTCTGGAAAGTATTTTTAATATCACAAGCAAAATCTCATGACTACTGTACTAATGATTGCCGAAAATTAACTAATTTATATTTTATGCCATATCTTTCTTAATAAGGACTGTCAGAACCATATTTACCTTAACTTGAAATTTTTTTAATCGTTTTTTGTATAGAATCATCTCTAAAAATGTATGATTGAAATATCGTGCGAACTATTTGTTCGATCAATAAAAAACTTGCACCGGTCCTGTTCGCGCCAGCACCGTTATACGCATGAGCTCCGACACACTATTTTCTCCTTATGGTTTCATTTTTGATATAAGGAATCGGCTTTCTATACTATTTCTATGGGTTAAACTTTTACACATATTTTTATATTTTCATATAAATATTATATATTTTTTATAATTTTTATTGATTGTATTTTGGGTAATTTTAGGTACTTACAAATAATACAGGTTTATCTAGGGTTAAGTGGAAGAATATTTTTATTGTCTACTCGACAATAAAAATAAACTTCGCCCTTTATTTTCATTTACGCATTTTACGCCAAAGAATATAATTATTGTAATTTATAATTGTTTACTGTGTTTTTGAAAATAATAAAGACGATTTATTATTATTATACATTTTTTAGAAAATTTCGGCAGAATTATAATGTGAGGACCTTTTTTTTAGAATCTCAGCAGACCACTATAGGCTCAGGTCTATCTTGATTCTCGTACATTTACGGTTTCTCAAACTGGCCCTTTGAAAATTTGAATTGGGCAGACCTGTCGTGATATATTGCTAAAACAGGTGTTAGATTGGTACGTATTCAGTTCAGAAGTTTTTTAATGGTTTTAAAATTTTCTATAAAGCTCAAAAACATTTCTCTCGATTTGAAATGAAATACCGAATTAAAAGACTGAAAAGAGAGACTTGAAAAAATATTTAGCACTGTAGTGGTTTAAATTTAAAGAAATCCGGCGAACAGAAAACGCACTATATTTTGCAAGGAAATCATGATTGATATATAACCTGACGAATTAGGAATTGAACACATACTTATTATCAAATTTAGCAACGGTGTAGTTTTTGGAAAAGAAGCGTTTAAACTATATTTAAAAAAAAATGTTCTATTGCATGACGAAAATATAAAAAAAATAACTCAAGAGAAACATGTTTACATAAAATAAAGAAAATAAAAGACATAACTTTAGATACTTTCAATTTTCTCTTTTTTATCAATAAATACCTGCCTTTCAGAGAAAAAATAATCTGCAATCTTTACATCGACAAAGAGTTTTTTTTTGATGAAAAAATATTCCCACAAAGAAAGCCATTGTTTGAAGTCAATGATTTTTAAGGAGGAAAAGCGAAGAAAAAGATTTCTAGCCGCATATTCTGGTTCCTTATCGCGCCCCGCTAATCCACTTTGAATTTTATCTCGGAAAAGCCCCTGTCTGATATATTCCCGGGCATTCAATAGAAATAAATTAAATTCCAGAGACTTGTAGATTGGATGAGCGATTGGGAGATAGAAAAAAAAAAGAAAGGATATAAATTATATATCGGTACTGGCCCGTTCAACGCTGAAGCTCAAAAGAAAAGCTGACCAATTTGTCATAGACGATTGCTTTTAGAAATCGATTTTATTTTAATGTAATGCTATATACGTTTCAAAATAAGCCATGTAATATTTGAAATCGGTATCATACGAAAGATCAGTTGTAATAATTTGGCAATTATTTTAATTAATCTAAAGATTTTACATAAAAATCTCATATAAATTTTCAAGTACCTTTCTTCATTTGACATTAGAAATAGTAAACAGTTACTATAATATCAAAGTAAATTAAATATATGAGTTGACCAAAAATTTCAAAGAAAGCACGTCTCAATCAATATAAAAATGATGTGGGAACGAGGGAAAAGGACAGGGTCCCTATCCTCGGCTATCGTTTTCTAAAAAACGTATACGCTTTAGCAACATACGAGCTATTCGCTATTCTCGACATTCGTTTTAAAAGCGTGTACGCTTTTAAAACGGGTGTTTTACAGCGAGCGGAATTTTTCACACGTTTTTGATAAAACGTGCATGTTTTCAAGGATTTAGTCAATGTCACTTATATGTTACTTTTAGGACGATTAATAATATTGATTGATTTTAACAAATTCTAGGTAAACTACTTTTTATTAATACCTACAAAAGTATCTAATTTCTTATAAATATGGCTTGCTGTACTAAAGAAGTAGATTAGCTGAGAATTTCTATCAATTATATTATCAATAATTGTACAATTAGAAAACTTAGAAGATAAAAATCCTTAAAGATTCAGACTTGCAGAGGCAGAATCCAGTTTTTGATTTTAACTGATATTGAGTGAATATTTTTTATATAAGAATTTAATTATTAATTCATGTATGTTTTATTTACAAATGTTAATTTGCTTGCGGTTCAAAGCTCTTCTGTATCACACGTTGTGTCCAGAAATGTTTACAATTTTGTAAAATTACCACAAAATATTAAAGAACTGAATAAGATAAGCAAAGTTATTAGTTAAATGAATTTTTTAACATAAAAACTAGGTTTTTATGACGTACGATTTTCCTAGAATTATAGGTTGCATTAACTGCACCCGTATAGCTATTTTTACGTCAACAATTAACGATTCAGATTATTCTGAACATCGATATATATTATGTGATTAGAAAAAATCATCGTTCGACAAATTTACAATTGGTTTGTTGTAATTAAATTACATAATCCTTATTGTTTTATGGCCTGCACATTACTTGAATTCAACGATATAGACAGTTTACAGTGATGCCAGACATATTATTTGCTTGTTAAAAACGTACACGTCTTAAAAAACGAATACTCATCGAACGTCAGTCAAGAATATATATTTCAAAAACTACTCGCTTTTCAACCACTCACTTTCGAAAACGGTTCGTTTTTTTAGCGATTGTCGAGGATAGCCGCCCAGTTACTGTGTAGGCCGGACGTTACGCTGTCCGACTACCCACCGACGCCGATAAATCGTATATCGGGAATTATAAAGTAATTTTTTTAAATTGTGATTTAATAATAAATAACAGCCAATCAATTTAAACTTAGTGAAATCGAAACTACGTTTCGAGCAAGGTAAGCCTTCCTCTTTCACTACATTAAAATTGTGACAGTTCTCCCTTTTTTCATTTTGCCAAATTATTTTGTTACCTCTCATCGTAGATTTTAATAGGAAGTGATATAGTTTATTTTTTTGACTTTGGTAGCTACAAGATCCAACGAGATTTCTGACATTTTTTTGCTATCTATTCTTACATTATTTACCGGTATTTTGTTATCGTCGACTGACTTACCGAATCAGGCGATAACCTCAGGGTGGATCTTGTACCTGCAAACATATTGTATTACTTGATCATTTTTTTTGTCTATGATTAAAATTTGTTACATGTTCACCTGTTTTTATCTTATGTGTGTTAAGAGTTGTTGAGTTCAGCCCGAGTTCTATAAGAGGAACAACCCCTAGTTCAGATAAGCTATCTAACAAAGTCCAGAGTTAGATAACTGAATAATTATTTAGATGTTCTTTTTTATTTCTTAACCAAAATATATTCGATTTCATCAGGTCTACCTTCCCCTTTTGTCAAAAGACACTCCGGGCACTTTTGCGAAGCCCCGGCGAACCTACCCCCGAGTAAGGACTATAGGTGCCTATTATCAGTTTGCCAAATCATTTCTTTAATCCGCTCGCACTATTCATCACGGGGGAAAATTCTTTTATTTTAAACCTATTATTTTATTTTTTCTTTTTTTCTGTGTTTTTTAACATACAAAAAGTGTAAATTTTCAAGATTTGTGTAAAGTGCTTGAAATATGAGCCACCCTATAAAAGTAACAAAAAGTCTTTTTAAACCGTAAAAAAAATATTTATTTCTAAAGAATGTGACATAAAAAAACTTATTTGCAAAAATCGTAGATATATTCACCTCGTTCTGTGTCCGCACATGCCTCATGTGACCACATTTGGCACATCAAACAGCACACCCACAACTTGCCCTTGACATTTTCAGAAAAGTCCTTCACAATAAATGCACGTTGCATCTTCATTTTCAGGAAGAGTTCCGATTTCTTTCACATCTTTATCCTCATCATCAGGAATAAATATTTCATCCACTTCACTCTCAGACTCAGACGATTTCGATTTACCCTTGACCAAAGTTTTTGCCAAACACATTCCGTTTTCCCTTTTCACCAATATTTTTATTTTTTCAACAGAAATATCTAAGTCGTGTTTGTATGGAGAAGACATTATAATTTCAGACTTCTGTGACCAATTTTAGCAAACCGTCTTGCCTAATGGTTTTATTTTTATAGCCGTAATAAAAATAAAGAATACAGAAGCTGGTTTTTGTTCGAATAAAATAAATAAAGCTTGTTTGTCATCCATCGCAAGTCATAATGTTTTGATTAGTGGCTATACCTTCTCGAAAGAAATCGAGCCCTATCTCTGCATCTCCTCCGTTTTGCCAAACTCTGCTTCCCGGAGAGAATATTTAATTTAATTTTCTTTTGCCATCCCAATTTTGTGTATCTTTATCGTTTGCTGTGAACATTTTATTATTTTATTTTTTAATATTCAAAATGTAACGTAAAAATTACGGTTATTTCCCACGATGTTTAAAGCATGATGGATCAAATGTTGATTATAATCTTAAAGAGAAAATAATAATATTAATAATAATAATAATAATATAAATGTTAATAATTATATTATTGATAATAATTCTTAGCAGGAAAATTTAAATTATAAACATTAGTAAACTTTAGATACACAATAATTAAGTTCCTAATTAATAGTAGCAATAGTA
>OV651823.1:37366432-37427988 GCA_927349885.1 Psylliodes chrysocephalus
ATGATACGGTATTGTTTTGCGAAGATAACAACTGGTTTAACCTAAAGTTAAAAATAGAAGACGATTTGAAAAAAATTAAAATGTGGTTTGATTTCAGAATATCGGTTAATTTAAAAAAAAAACGACCTATTTGCTATTTAATTTCTACAGCAACGCCCTACCTAGTTACAACCTCGAAATTGGTAATCAAATTGTGGTTTCACCTGCAAGTAAAATTAAATATCTTGGTATAATGATAGAAAATAATTTAAGATGGGATCAACGTATAGAATACCTTCATAAAAAACTGCGCTATATACTATTTAAATTTAAACAAATATGCCGTAACTATATTAGATTTTACACAAAAAATTTTGTTGAATCTCATATTAGTTATGGAATACTAGCTTGGGGTATCTAAAACTTACCTATATCAAATATTTCTTGGCAATATTTTAATGAGCACAAAACTGCGCAACTTTTGTCTAATTTAACTAACTATCTGTTTAGAAATAGCAATACTGTCCCTATAAAATAGTAGGGATCCTACTAAAATATTTCTTTATATTTGAATTAATAAAAATTAATCCTATTTTTATTTAATTGTTATTATTTTTTTAATTTTTGATGTAGAAATCACTTTTTTTTTACCTTTAATGTATATTATTAATATTTTCAACAAAACAAACAAAGCGACTAAAATATCATCAAAAAAACAAACAAAGCAAGTGAGCGATTATTTAATTTCTATTGTTACTGATTCGCTTAGGTTGTAGTTAATTGTATAAAAACCATATAAAGGCATACAAAATATACAAATGGTTATAGTAATATTAAATGTTTTCGATAGTTACAGCTAATGGGACTTGCGCATGTAACTAAAGATCTTGTACACGTGATCAACGTACTAGATTTAGAAACTGATATGCAATAACGTGGCCTCGTAAACCATATATTACTGTCAAAGCTGTACAAGAATGTACTTTAATAAATTGAAAATACGTTACATTAGTGAGATATTGATCAAACACTGACGGCATTAATGGAATACCCTTCTGAAAGAAATCAAGACTTTTAGAATTAGTATTCCGAGAAAGAAGTTTTATGTATCTAGTGTAGCTTTATTAAAAAAAAACTCAAGAAGCTTGATATTTTTCTTTTGAAAATATCCTGTGAACCAGAAAATAATGCATTCTTTTCACGTACGAAAATATTTTGTTATTTAATGTAAACACCTACATAATATATCAACAAATTATGTTTTGGAAAACCAGCACACAAAAAGTTCATACAAATATTGTGATGAAGTATTATTTTAAATTAATTTTATAATATTTTTTTATTTATTTATCTTTAAAATATTTTTATTATACTGACTAGTCAAATTAATTAGTTTACTTTCAATAAGATTTTAATTTATAATTAACGAAATCAGATTGTCTTATCCCTAAGGTAATTCAAAAATAAAAAAACAGATGATTATTAATTATTGAGGCCCTTCCTATGGGGCCTTAGTATTGCACGATAACTCTAGTACGAAAGTTCTGATTTACTTGCGGTTTTGATTTTCTTGAAAAAAATGCATCTAACTTAGAACCATGTTGATTTTCAGAATTTTCGGTTCATTCTAACTACCCTAATATCAATGTTCTTTAAAAACCCCCATGCATTTCTTATGTGACTTATTTTACGCATTCCAATCATTCCTAACGCCTTGTACATCTTTCAATTTCGCGTAGTAATGTAAAAATAAACGAAATTTGCTTTTCCAAATCTTGGATATAATCTCGTTCTCTAGTATAGCAACATACAGTAGTAAAGATTTCGTGTTAAAACATCGCCAGATATCGTAACTTCGGCAATATTACCTACACGAAGTGAATCATTTACACGTGAATGTTGCCGAGCATGAAAGTTGAAGAGTTAGAGCGACTCTTATTAGCCATAAGGCGCGACCGCAACCATAGACGTTCCCTACAAAAATATCTGGCAAAAATTTTCATGATATTGGTAAAAATCATTAATGCAATAATTAAGTAGAATTCTTATTTTTTTGGAGAAATAAAATCAAAAACAAAATTATTTTATTTTTAATAAAAGAAATCATAATATAACATAATTAAATAATTTCAAAATATTGTTGACTAGCCAATACGAGTATACAGTGTGACAATTTAAAAACTTACAATATGGGCTATATCTCACAAACGATAAATAAAATGCTTAAAATCGTTTCTAGGATAGGATGGGGGAACTAAAATAACATAAAAGAGATATAACAAACTTGTATTTCAACAAAAACTTCATTAAATTTTCCTTTTAAAGAAATGTTTTACAATTAATATTTATACCATTGGATAGCCTCTTTTATAGGCTTCTCAATAACACAGTCCCACAAAAAAAAGTGTTTATACTTGCCAGTCGGATGTATGTATTCTCATGTATTTTTTGACGCTGAATCCGATCCTGAGCTTAGAAATGGCTCTCCACGTCTGGAATTGGACCCAGGGGCCAAAAATGGCCTCCATATATCCTGACAGGTGAAAGAGTAAGAACCGAAATCAAGTTCCTGAGGGGTTTTGAGCTCGTTGATCATGATTATGATGTTCAAATTGAACCACAGCCGACCTGGATCTCAGGAACGCCGATGAACTTTATCTACGGTAACTGTCCCAAAATTTACGCGGGTAAGGAGAGAAACTCGTCGCGCGGGGTTTGTTTGGATTGCTGAATTTAAATATAACATCGGCGAACACCCCCTGGACACCTGGAGCGTTTCAACCGGCACGTAAACGTCATCTCCGAGAAGTTTCTTGCCAAGATTGCCAAACACAAGCCGAAAAACTTTGTAGGTGTATATTTTTGGGCCCTTGATCCCACATTCACGTTGGAAACGATCCCCGAACACCTAGTGCACCGAAATGTCGTCTTCGAGGTTTCTCCAGACACAATCGCTAAAGACAAACCGAAAATCGCCATGGGGGTTTCTAGCACGCCGAATCCAAATTCTATCACGAATATGTACCTCCGGAGATCTGGTCTAGCGGAACTCTCGCCTGAACGTCATCCTCACACAATTGAGACTATTGTTTCTTATTAGAGATCTCCGTATCCTTCACTGTATGTATATACTACATACTTTCGTATGAGGAAGTAAAGTCGGGGACTCTATACTGTATCGTTTGAACTACTCTTTATACTTGACAATCGACTGTAGAGGAATACATGGGTAAAGGATAGATGCATTAGAATCTGTGGATAGGGCATTCGGGATCTTTTAGATATCGGGGAAAACTATCACATATGAGTAATTCTTGAATTAACGCCTTAACCGAGCGTGATGAAATCTTTTCGACGTCAAATCTATTTGAAGAGTAGACGAACTCAATTTTTATGAGAATACCACTCGATTAATACGTCCCAAACATGACTTTCCGGCCCTTAAGAGGTCGTTTTCACGATCCCAAAAGGAGAATTCCAGTTGGCCATAAACTTTTCGAGGACAGTCTGAGTTTGAGAACTAGGACATTAAAATAGCACTGTCGCTATTGCAACGTACAGAAAACGATTTTCAGGACCCTGAGGGGCCATTTTCCAGGTCCCAAACGTGAAATGTTAGTTGGCCATAAACTTTTTGAGCACGGTATTCATTCCAGAATTCAAAAGTACATAAAAATACAACTGATGATGAATTCCAGTTGTCCATGAACTTTTCCACCTCAAACCTGACTTTGGCTTTAGAATGCACATTCAACCAAGCCTCATCACAGAATCCACCTTTCAGGCCATATAGAGGTCATTTTTGGCCACTGGGGCCAATTCCAGACGTGGAGGGCAATTTGTGAGCTCAGGATCGGATTCAGCGTCAAAAAATACATGGGAATACATATGTCCGACCGCCAAGTCTGAACTATTTTTTTTTTGTGGGACTGTGTAATGTATCAAAAGTAGGGGTAGCTGGAGGTTGATGAGAGTGAGTTCTCTTTTATGTTATTTTAATTCCCCCTTCCTATCCTAGAAACAGTTTTAAGTATTTTTTGATATTACCTTTCTTTTGTATGATGTAGCCTATTGTTAGTTTTCAAATTGTCCGTATGCATAAGAAAGTAAACAAAATTATAGTTCTTAATTTAAAAACATGAAAATATATGTCAGGTCATCAATCACGTAAATTTTTTGAATTACGAAATTAAACGAATCAACATGATTTTAAAAGTCACCAAAATAACTAGAAGATTTTTGAGAAATTGGACAGTCAAAAAAAACACTCCTGGCTAAAAATAGGGAAATACTAAAAGCCATAATAGTCACAAGTAATAATAGTAACTAGTTAACCGAAATGTAATTTGTGAGATTGTGATTGTCAGAATGTGGTTAGTTCAACTAAACGTTTAATAATTAGCAAGTTGCTAAACTTTTGTTTAAATATCAAATAAGATGTGTGCTCTCTGGAGCGAACTGACAGAATGGCTTTATCCGAGCATTTCCGATCGGAGTGGTAGAAACTTACCGAATAAACAATTCCAAAATTCGGGCATCTGAAGACCTCTCTCGGCGACGTTATAAACCTGCTGGATTTTGACCTGATAAGCAATCTATTCATAGATACCTCCCAGCCACAACCAGCAGATTTTTGATGAGTTGATAACTGGCATGACGTTGATGAGCTGTGAAGACGGCTGCCTTTGCACAATCTCCAGCGATAACCAGCAAGTTTGGCTGTCATTCTAATCAGCAAACTATTTTATTTGGAATGCCTAATTTATTGTAACTCCAGTTCAAAAACTACATTTATTTTTATTGTACTTTGACAATGCTCCAGCATAAATAAGGCGTGGCCAAGGTTTTGGCTGTAGTCCTGTTCCTTTTCTGTATTGTTCATCTATTCTGTTTCATAAAGCTTGTCAATATTAAAGGTAATTAATAATTTAAAACAAAATATATACTAATCCGATTATTTTATATGAACATCTATCATTAAAATCCATTTTCTATAATATTTAAATGATAATTGATTTTATTAAAAATATATTACCCTGTTTTCAATCTGCACGTAAGTACGAGGATAATTCACGAATTATTGTCCCTAACATAGAAGCAAACACATGAAAAGAATGAAACTAATTTATTTTTCATCATAGTCACCTGCAACGTTTATACACTTGATATATCGGTGTTGAAGTGTTTCAAATCCTTAAAAAAAAATCAGAACTTTGAATCTCCAGCCATTCATTTACTACCGATATCACTTCGTTATTAGCAGCAAGGATTCCACAAAGATGTTCTTTTAATTTTTGGAATAGATGGTAGTCGCTTTGGGGGCTACTCAATTATCCTCTTCTCTTTTCTCTGATCGCTTGGCGTACTTTTGGTATTAAATTCGCATAATATTCACATGTTATGGTGCGCACACGTGGTAAATATTCCACGATCTTACCAGCTGATGGGACAACACGAAATTTTCGAAGGGGAAGAGAACTCCTATACCGCCATTACATGCTTTGTTTTTTGGATTCTGGATCAAAACGATTAACCCATGTTTCGTTGACCGTAAGAAATTCTTGCTTAAAATCATCTGGATTCCTGTTAATGATTTTCAAATTTATCTCCACTGCAACCTGGCGAACACGCTTTTGATCTGTCGTCAGCATTTGTGGAACCCAACGTGCAGAGAGTTTTTTGAGACGCAATCCTTATGTAAAACTTTTTCAACGCTTCCAACAGAAAACCTAAATGTCTCTGCTATAAGCCTTAACTGTAATTCTTCCTTATTTAATACTATGTCATGAACTAAATTCATATTTTCTTTGGTCATCGCAGTTTTGGGGACTCCTGCACTTGGTGCATGTTGATAGGACTCTTCCCAGTTTTAAATTTTGTGACCAGTTTTTGATTACATCGTACGAAGGGGCGCAGTCACCCAATACTTCGGCCATGTCCTTATAATTTCTTGCGGTGATAACCCCTTTTTAAAGAGGATCTTTATAGCACCTATTTCCATAATTTTGCCCATCTTTATAAAATCACGCACACCTCAATGGAAAAAAATAATATTCAACATACAGGAACTGATGCGCTAATGCTAATTGGCACACACTAATGTCAAACAATAAGCTTTTTGCCTAACACTGCATTTGTCTTTCAACGCCAACCATGTTAGGGACAATAATTTGTGAACTATCCTCGTAGTCAGCACAATATACATATAACACACCCTTCGTTAGCGGTACCTGCCAAAAGTGTCTAATAAACATTGAAGTAAATTTTGAGTTTGGTAATATTGGTTCCAGTTAAACCTTTAAACCGATTTAACTATGACCGGTTACGTTCTATAACGGTTTTTTGGTCCTACAGAACCGGTTTAACCGGAACCGTTTTATAAGTGGTTTAACTGTAACCGGTTTAACAGCAACCGGTATAACTCTAATCAAACGGGTTAAACCTGTCACTTGTTGAGCCGCAACTGGTTTAACCGTACCCTAAACGGATTTTAGCGAGACCGTAAACGTAAAAGAACAAGTATAGTTTGAGCTCTTTGTAGGGATGCGCATATTTCTTAAAACGTCGATACTGACATCGAATGATTTACCAAAAACAAACTATCGATGGAATAAAAATGACATATACATTTAAAAGTAAGTAAAACAAAATGAGACTGTATTTATTTTATAAAAAAATACAAACAAATATAAACATTCCAAATGTAATAATAAAACAAAGCAAAACTAAGAAAATTATTATTTTTTAATAAATTTACATCACAGTTATTCAAAATATGCAAAATATGCAAAATATGCCACGATTAATCCGGTAATGGTTACAGTTGAACCAGTAACGGATAAACCAGTGATGGGTTTAACTGGTCACGGTTACGGTTAAATCGCCGAATGGTCTAACGGGACCGGATCGGTTTGATCGTACCGGATAATCGGACCGGTTAACCGGATAATCGGACCGGTTAACCGGATAATCGGACCGGTTAACCGGATAATCGGACCGGTTAACCGGATATCTGGACCGGTTATAATAATAGTAAAAATCCGGTTAAAACCAGCCGGTCAAAATCAGTCAAACCGGTTAACTGTTTATCACTTCAGGAATTGACAGCCTTAATTTCAATGAAGTCAAAAAATGTAGGTGTTCATTTGCAATAATCAATAACATAAACTCAATATTCTCTTGATTGGAAATAATTATTGTATTTAAACGAACAGAGATTAATTTTGTTTGTTGAAAACAATGGATTCGGCTCGAAAAACCAATTTTATTCCTGTTTCTAATAAATATTTTATGTATTCTAAAAATTACTGAATTATAATGTACGTTGTTGGGTGATTTTACACAAAATTCACTCCGCGATGAAAACAGTAGCAGTGTACATTTTTTAGTGCTTGCATATTATGAATTCATGACGTTGTTTGACACCTCCAAACCTTTTTT
Organism: Psylliodes chrysocephalus; assembly: GCA_927349885.1. Lineage (NCBI taxonomy): Eukaryota > Metazoa > Arthropoda > Insecta > Coleoptera > Chrysomelidae > Psylliodes > Psylliodes chrysocephalus. Next base: position 37,373,852 of record OV651823.1, read on the forward strand.
ATTTTAAAGTAAGTTATTTTATTATTAAAACTGTGTATATGGACAATCTACGCGAAAGTTTGGAGGCATATGTTATCTGTCTCCTACGCCTCCGGCTATGACCGCAACCGTTCTGGAAAATACGTCGGGATCCCTTTAATAAAATAGAGAAAGGTAAAAACCCTAACCGAAGCTCGTTCCCCAAGGACGATTCTCAGTTGGGATACACCGTCGGGATATTATCTTCGCTCTGGTGCCCTTCTAGGACCTTTCGAAAGCTCGATTTCGGGACGATGCGGCTTTTCCAGAAATCATTGCGGTCCCCGTATATCGAGTGACATCGGGAGTAATATGATAAAGGAATCTTTTTGCTGGGGTTAGGAGTCAATACGATTCACCGGAGGGTGAAATGATGCGACGTTGACTTTTAACGTCTAGCTAATCTTCTTTGATGTCCTGGATACCTCAAAATCAAACACCTATGGTAAAGATTTTTATATAAAAAATAAATTAGGAATCTGCTCATATTCAATACATATATTGTATATATATGAGGTAGCGAAAAAGTCTGATAACAAGGTATTTTAAGTTGATAAATGCGACTGTATGAGATTAGTAATGGGGTAATTTTTAGTATTCTTAAAAGAAGGAAAATAAGACTTTCCCTGATCGACTTGCGTTGCCGCAAGATATCGGCGGTAGGCGATATGCTAAACGTTGACGTCACATAAATTTGACATGTCTTCTAAAACATTCATAATACAATCTCATTTACCCTACAATTTTATAATTATACATTCATTCGTTTTAAAGAAAATACCTTGTTTCCAGACTTTTGTGGGTACCGAAAACCAATATACAGTTCATCAAATTTCTAGAGGCTTTCGACGGCTAGACAGAGAAAGCACTACTGACAGGCATCCCGACGGATTTACGCAATGAAAGTACACTCTGCGCATCAAGTATTTCACTATTTCATTCAGACGTAAATGTCAGATGTAAATTTCGCTAAAACATTTCTTTTATTTTCGTTTGTGTTTTTTGCTCATTACAGTTTAATAGAACCTAAGTATGGAGTTTAATAGCAAATTTAGAGGCCGCGTGATTAACAGTCAATACCATTTAAAAATGTAAATGATCGTGTTGCTGCAGCCACAGGAGTATCTAAAAACACTGTCGTCCGCATTTCTGGAGAGAAAAAAAGAATCGATAACCGTGAGATATCGGAATTTTCATCACCAAGAAAAACCATTAAAAAACCAAAAACAGTTAATGATATAGATGAAGCTGCACAAGAATTAATTTTTTTTTTTATTATTAGATAGCTATTTTTGTTTCTGAGTTGTGTTCATTTACAGGCTCAATTTTTTTCCGTTTCTCCTTTTTGATTTTATATGGGGTTTCAAGTTGTTTTTGACTTATTTCGACGTAAATCACAACAACACACTGTTTTAATAAAGCAAACAAGTGTTAAGAGGTATATGTACGTGTAAACTACAATTACAAAAAATTGATATGAAACCCATGAAACCACCAACAAAAATGTAAAGCTAGCTTCCGTACTAGAACATGGTGTCATTCGTCGAGATAATTTATCGTTTTGTTTAATAGATCAAGAAATGTAAATATTCCCCTGTTATTTTTTATAAAATTATAAGAGAAATAAATTCTTTTCTAAATAGTATAGTTTATTATTTTGTAGAAAAACAAAATTTCGAAAATTTTAGTAATGTTTCAGAAACAACCGTTATTAATAATAGGTACCATTTTCCTTAATAAGGTAGAAATAAAATATAAACTATTTCCACGATTTACAAAAGCCTACAAAAAAATTATAGGTATTTTCCGCTATCCTATAAAATTTATATTTTCTGACTCAATTTCAAAAGGTTGAAGGAATTCCAAAACACCTTTTATGGCATAATAATTATTTTCAATTCTACATACTATCTTTAGCTGCTTTTAAAAACCTTCTAAGAAAGTCCAATCAGACCAATTTAATCCCTAAACTATTCCACACTTTTAAAATTTAATTACCTAAAAATATTAAAAACTATTTAAAATAACTTGTTTAGCGGACTGTACAATAGCTATCTTAGTCACACGTAGCGCGTTCTCTGTCTGGGCGTCGAACACCTCTAGAAATTTGATGAACTGTACTTAAGATTATATTTATTTAAAAAAAAAAAAACAAAAAAAAAAAAAAAGGTAAATTTTCATTCCTCTAAGAGGTATACCTTTCTCTCATATCCTCAACTGTCATAAGTCATTCTCCTCTCCCCTGTCATTTTAACAAATAATAAGAAATAATAAGAAAAGTACAAAGAACGATACAGCTTTGAAAGGTAATTTTATGAGGAATTCAGCAATATGAATGTTAATTGCGTTACTTTTAAATTTAGAAACTTCTAGCGGAAAACCCAATTATTACGTATTGTATAGTGATTTAGTTTATTTGAAAGCAAATTATTGTTAATATAATGCACAACATAAGCATTAAATACTAAATTTATTCTGAAGTTCGTTTAAACTCGTACAAACTCGTTACTTTGACATACTGTATATTGTTATGCTCGTAAGATCCTCATTTATTTCACCTTAAAACAATTATTTTCGCTGATTAGAAAACAGAGTCAAAACTGTTTTCTAAGTATGAGTTCCATGTTAACTTGCTGTTAAAGGTGAGACCTAGGTACATAACCTCTGTTGCAAAGATTAGCTTTGTGTTTAGGAGTTCCGGAGGTTTTAATTCCATTTTTATGCTTTTCCTTGTAAAAAGGACCATTTCTGTCCTTATGGGATTGATAGACAGTGAATGCTTCTGGCAGCACTATTCTATAATTTTCAGAGCTACTTACATTCTTTCGCAGAATGATCAAGTCTTCTGTATACGCTATTGTGTAGTGGCTGTATGACCATGTTCCGTAGAGGTTATAGCACCCCTCCCTGTGTACATTTCCTCGCAATCAAGCCTCTTATACTCACATCGTCTACACTTATGTTTACTGCTCGCTTTGAGAGCATATTGTGTGCCCAGCCACTAACCATCTGTGGAACATTCCTGTTGTTTATCTTGGAGAAGATCGTCTTATTAATAGCACCTTATATGTCTATGAAAACACCCAAGGCGGACTCTAATTATCCAGTTACCTCTCTATTTGGCCAGCAACTAGGTGAAGGGCTTAATCAGTAGATCAGACCGAGGTGTATGCATGTTGATTTGGGGGCAGTGTTGTGATCACCACATCCCTTATGTACATTTCGCATAGCCTTTCCAGGGTTTTAATGGTAAACGATGTCAGTGTAATTGGTCGGTATGTTTTTGCGATACTGTATTCCATCCTTCCAAGTTTGGGTATAAAGACTACCTTTACTTGTCTCCATTTTTGTGATATATACTTCAGACCAACGAGGATCTCAATATACCTACCACATATATAGTGTAAGTTCCTCCAGGATCCACTGAAGTAGGGCTGGATAGATAGCTTTAAGTCCTGGTGATTTAAATGGAGAGAAGTTAGATATTGCCCATTTAATTTTGTCATTGTCTACAATAGGTTTGGCATTTTGCCAATAGTAGAGACATCGGCTGTATACTTCCTTTGCCCAGTCGGCCACAACTGTGACGACCGAGTCAGGGAAGTGTGTTGACAATTGAATTTTAATGCTATCTTCGAGGCAGTTTTCATGCCATCCTCTTTGATTTGCGCACTAATACTGCGGTGTGGATCTCTTCAGAGAGCTTTTTAAAAATCTTTAATTTCTTTGCAGTATGATCTTCATGCATCTCTCTGTTTTTGTCTAATAATTTTTTTGTATTATCTAAGGCGAGATTTGTTAGTATCCCTGTCCTCTTTGAGTTGTGTGGTTCTTGCTTTATTAAAAGCTTTTTTAGCCATCTTTCTGAGGTGCTCCAACTCGTAACACCTCCATGCGGTAATCGTCTGATCATGTTGGACCAGCCTCAGGGAATAGGGGTTCTTACAGGTATTGTGTATGGTGTTTTTGATAGTATTTGAGTACTTTTCCAAAGCATTGTTACTGTTTGGTTCTTCGGCTTCCACATCTCTTAAAGCCTCTTGGAGAAGGTGAATATAGGTTACCCTGCCCGTCTTCCGAGGGTTTCAAGATAACGTGGAGGTCGGTTACATCAAGTTAATTTTGAATGTTAACCAGCGGTGGTCTAACATCTAAGTATCATCAGACATTTACCAGTTTAGAATTGATTTACAGATACAAGTTGTGTGACAAGAGAGTATTCTTTAATTTCTTCTAGAGCTTTGACAACTTCCGGTAAATTTATTAATGGAGCTGTAATAGCTAGGTGTCTGGGCAACCATATTATTTGACTATTTCCTTTTAAGTTGGTTTTTGCACATTATTTCCCATAGTTTGATGTATACGATGAAGAAGGCAAACATTTTGTATAAGTCTAAATAGGAAGATGATGACGCTGAAGACGTACCCATGAAATTAAAAAGTGTACCTGACAATGTACAAATTTTGCCAATTCGTTCATTTTCATAACCCTTTGGCTTGAACTCCTTTAGTTTTAACTATGCGCGAAGTCGGTGATATCGTCCTGCTGTACTGCCTTGCACGCAGTTCCTTTCGAAATGTACCTAGGGAAATAAGTTTTTTTTTTAAATATGAATTTGGCGCCCTCTGGAATTGCTGCTCGGAGCAGGCACCCCGTTTGGTCCCCCTAGATTCATAGCTGGTTGTGAAACATTTAAAGGAATTGATGCAACTTGTTTCCACTCTTTTTATGCAAATGCCACGCTTTTTAATAATGAAAGCCGTAAATAAAAAAGAGGAAGAAAAATATAAAAGTGAAAGGACTCTCGTTTATAAAAAATACAAGCTGATGACCTTTTTTTAGATATTTTACAAATAATGGACCTGATTATTTAAAAATGCTTGGTATTTAAACCTGATGCGCTATCGTCACGGTTGTCATGCTTTTCATTTTCGTAAATCTGGGAACCCTAAGTTTGTTGGCAGGGACACTTAGGGATGAGTACAGGAAACATATTTTTGGACTGACTTTTTTATGTACACTCTTTGATTAATTTTAACATTTTTTTTTTATTTAAATTGTAATTAAAATCGATTACTGGATTTATTAAGATGTACAGAGATCATTGGGTGTGTTAAAAATATAATTGTATAATATTAGCGAATATGTAAAATATACAAAAACAAACCAAATGTGTGCCTATCTTCAAATAATCACAGACCATTAAAACCCGTATTCCATGGAATTATTTTTGATATTCCCATCTGTATTTGTTCAATTTGAAAACGCAGGTAAAAGCCTAAAAGCTTTCATTGAATGTATGCATTTGTTGACCTACAATTCAGCGAATGTTTCGGCCTTTGTCGAAACGGGAACAGAACTATGTCAACGGGATTATTTGCACATCATCGGGATTCCAAACGCTCCGTTTAACGGATGGCATATACCGATGTTTAGTCTACCTCATTATCTATATTGAATATAATGGCAAGATAAATAAGCAGATATTAACGTTGTCAATGTTTACAGATTGATTATATCGAAACATGTACCATTTTGCAGAAACAACACGATCCAATACTGGATGAACAATAGTTCGGGAGAAATTGCCTTGGTGAATTGCATCGAATCGAAATATTACAGACAGAAGCTATATTATTATAACAATAACAGTATGTCGAAAATGACTAACTCTTAATGATTATTAATATTGATTACTTATTGTAAGAAATATGATGGCGATGCCCTGTAATACATTGTGATTGTTGGTGTTACGAATTTGTGCTTAGGATAGAAAAACCGAAGGCATTCAGTATTAAATAAGTAAAGAAGGCTAAAACAGTGACTTTTTAATAACAGATACAATCTGCTTCAGTTACATAAAATACCTGTTTTATAAAACCTGCACGGAAAAAAAAATTGTAGAACAAATTTCTACAATTATAGATTTTTTCTCTACAATAAATAGTACATATAGGGACAGGGACAATTTGTAGTAAAAATTTCCAAATATTTGTAGAGAATGTATTGTAGAGTTATTATCTACAATATTTAGTAAAAATATCCAAATGCATCATAAGAATTGTTCTACAAATTGTTATAATTTTTGCTATTCATTGTATGAATTTATATTAAAAATGTATTGCGTTTTATGAAAATAAATACGAAAATTTTACACAATAAATAGTAAAAATTCATACAAATTGTAGTAATTTTTAATAAAACTTGTAGTAGTATTCCATAATTATTATAATTATAACCTTAATAAAATATTCAATTTATTGTTTTAATATAAAAGATACAAAGTCTTAATTACATTATGTAATAAATAACAGTAATAATAGCACCCTCAGTCTCAGTTGGCTTTTCTGCACCTGAAAAATATGAAATAAAAATTAATAACAATTGAACTGTTCATACTCTTAAAACGGGGATATTTATCACCTTTACACTGATTTGGATATTAAATGACTAAGTCAGATAACTAACAAAAATAAGAAAGTAGGTATGTCACAATTAAGACAAAAAAACATCATTGAACTTGGCACAAAATTCGATCGTTGGGCACAACATTCGATCGTTGGCCACAACTACTTTTTTTAAAATAATCTACTAAAGTTATTTAAATTAGTTATCTAAAGGTAAATTATTCAGAAACAATAATAAATGTACTTACCACCAATAGAATTTATTATTAAAATTTTCTTAAACGCATCGGTGCTTATAATATAATAATGTGTTATAGGTACTCGTATATGTACCATGCTTTGTTATGTGAACATGGCGAACGGCTATTGCTGTCTGGCCATTTATGATCGACGTCAGAAAACGTTGGCCAATAGCAGAATTCTGTTTATTACTATTTTTTGTAGAGAAAATTACTATTTTTTGTAGAGATAATTATTAATATTTGTACAAATTTTTTCAGAAGTTAGTAGTAGTAATTACGATAATTGTAATAAATTTCCACTTCTACAAACAATAGTAAAATATACTAAACATTGTGGGCTTCTTTCCTATTGTTGTAGCATTTTATTCGACAATTCAATTGCTACAATAATGAATAGTTTTTAACTATAAATTGTAGTAAAATTTTCTACAAATTGTTAAGTATTTTTCTACAAGTCTACTACTACAACATTGTAGTAAAATTTTCTAGTCACATTTTTTTCCGTGTGTTCCAGTTTCAAGTTGTTCCAACCATTTAAACCTTTTTTTGTTGCGACTTGCACACATACAGAAAGATCTAAATTAAAACAAAACAGTTTTACGTCGACGGAACAGTTTGATTTTTTATGATGTGAACAGGGTTTCCAATCTGTGAGTAATTCCTCACATTTGTGAGTAATTTATTAGTTTGTGAGTAATTTTGTGAGTGAAGGGTAATTATGAGTAATATATGAGTAATCGGGAAGTCAGTGTAGGTATATTCTTGGTAGTTATGCAAAATTCTGATCGGATAATTTATTAAAATCGTTTTACTTTTAAAAATCTTAATATAACCCTATACGCCCTCTAACACTTCTAGCAATCATTACAATTTTGTAGTTTTAAAATTGCAGAGTCCTCTATTGCTTGGCCAATACAATAGAATAAATGTGATTTTAATATTGCAACTTACAACACTAGGTGTCGTGTCGATAGTCATAGTCCCATTGGGACTGTCCCAATCGTCTATTATCATCGATTTTAATTAAAATATATATATATTTTTTTCATTTTGAAATTATATTTTTTTATTGGTAGATTTCTTTTCAGGTATTAAAATTAAGTAATTATTTTTTTTGTCCGTTACTAAAGAAGATGCTCCTTTTTATCTGTGTTTTTTTATCAAAGTGGTTACAAAGTTGTTTTGTATGTATTAGGTACTTGGTTAATAAAATGATGAATGTGAATGAAGAGAAAAAAGATACATCTGTTTTTACTGTTGTGCGTTCTGGAAATTTATCTATTTGATGTTTGGCAACATTGCACAGTGGTAAAATAAAATCAAACAAAAGTGCACGAGTGCCCGATTTATATAAAAAATTAGTAATATTCATATTTTGAAGTTGTGAGTAAATGTGAGTAATCCGGAAAATTTTTTGAGAGTAAATCGGTAAAGACTGGTTGGCAACACTGGATGTGAACCTTGTCCTCAACGTATATCTGATATATGAATATTTGGAAATCTGGAACAATAATAATTTATCACCACTTTTTTTTGTTGACTTTAGGTAGCGAGTACTGAAAACATTTTCACCTGATATACTTTTTACAGTGCTATGCCTGAAAACATTTGTACCTGTTAATATTTTAGAGATGATATTCTACCAAGGGCGGATTTACGGGAGGGGTACTGGGGGTAATTACCCCCTCATGATTATAATTTTTTTTAAAACTTATGAAACTTATAAAAAGGTAGGCTGATTTTGTAGTCTGCCCTTCTAAGCCAAAAAGCGGTGCCTCAAAAAAATACATTTTATTATTTTTTAACGTATCACGAATTTCAAATTTCTTTCCATCTGGAATATCTTTCGTTTTCAATGATGGGCGAGTTTTGCGGTGATCTTCTTTCGGCAGTTCACGATTGTGATTTTGTAATAGTTCTCTTAATTTGGTTTCACTAATTCCTAGAGCATCGCATACGCGTTGTTGTACAGACATTACCGATTTTAAAGGACCGTTATTTTCTTTTTCATCCGTAAAATACTTATGTACACTACAAATTAGACTATCTACTGTAAGGGGTTTTCTCGCCTCAGAGAAAACGATTACTTACAAATGACGCCTGTTGACGGGACGGCTCTCGGGCGCCAGATTTGATGTGTGGTTTACTCCACAAACTTTCGAAACGGCGTCGAAAGTACTCGGGCAGCAGAGATGGAGATGAAAAATTCCAGGGGTCGTTGGTCACTCAGACACAGGTAATAAGTAACCACAAGTAACGGGCTTTAATCGTTGCTTGTGGTGATAAAGAATTTCTCACTGCTGAAATAAAGGGGGAAGTAAATAAGGGTTCAGTAACTTCAGTAACAGTCAAGGTAACGTTGACACATATATTGAATTTTTAACTATTTACAATAAAAAAAATTTAAGTATTATTTCAACGCCCACCCCCGCTCGTAATTTTAAAACCCTGAACAAAATAAAAACAAACAGATCGGCCAGTAATGATTAGTCTTAATCAGACGGTAGAATTAAAATTAGAAGAAAGATGCTCGGTGGCAATAGTATCTAATTAATAAATTTGTCGGATCGGTGGTTGAGCCAAAACGAAACCAAAAACAAATAATGGCGGTCGTAGCAAAAGTTAATTAGTTAACTCTTAAATCGTCATAAAGATTAAAGTTAAATATTTTGTTTCGTAAAAAAAAAATCATGGTCGTAGAAAAAGTTATCTGGTTAACTCTCTAGTCGGTATTGAAACTAAAACAAACCTCCTTGTTTTAGTGAATGGGGAATAGATAAATGATAAGAAAACGGGATAGTATCAATCCTATGAGGAGTGCACTCGCCACAACCAGCACGCTCAATATAAAAATGATACTATCATTTTATTCACGGCGCGGAGGTAACTAAAAGAAAATAATCAAAATCCGGGTTAGTATTAAATCCTATGATGAGTGTACTCGCCACAACCAGCCCACTCAAACACAAAACAAAATATCAAACCGGGTCAGTATTTATCCTATGATGAGTGTACTCGCCAAAACCAGCCCTCTCAAACATAAGAAAAACACTAATATGTTAATCACGGATAGGGGTTAATCTAAATAAAATCTAAAACCGGGATAGTATCTAATCCCATGTGAGCTTTCTCGCCACAACCAGTCCACTCGACATGAAAAATGATACTATTTCAACTTTCCAACTTTCGAACTAATTCTATTCCCAAGTAAAGAAACATAAATAAAAAAAAGTTAAACCAGATTGTGAATAAATAGAAACAAAATTTACGGTCGTAGTAAAAGTTAAGTAATTAACTATGTACGGAATTTAATTTAAATTTAAATTTATTATTACTTAAAAAAAATTAGGAACAAAATCCACGGTCGCAATGAAAATTAACTAATCAACTGTATACGGAATTTAATTTGAAATTAGGTTTACTATTACTGTAAAATAAAAACACAATTCACGGTCGTAATAAAATTAATTAATTAATAAAATAGAAACAAAGTTTCTATTTCCTAATAACCAAAACTAATTTCCAATGTTTCTAAATAAAATCAAAACTAAATAATTTATCTGTAAATCAAAATATTTTTAACGAAAATCTGAAATCAATTATTATTTCTATTAAATAAAATCGAAAACGGAATAATTATTTCAAATGAAACCGGTATTCGAACGTTTTAACTCAAGAACCGTCGACAAAAAAAAATGTAAACAAATTCGGTGTACCTAACTACGGACTCGGCGATAATTTTCAGCGGCGTATATCGGAGCAAAAGCAGCAGATGCTAGTCGAATCAGTAAAGTCAATTGAATGAATTTTCATACCGAATTCTCAATTCCAGTCTCTATGCCCAAGCAGGCTAGCTTCCCACTCGATGTGCGCGAAGCGCGCGCGCTTTCGTTACTCAGGTATAATACGCGAATTTAAATGAAACAAAATTTGATATACAGGGTCTACCCATGAAGTTAAAATAAAATAAAAAATAAAAATTGAAATTTATATCCGGAATAGGCCGAAATATAGTAATGAAAATTGACTTCATTACACTACATCTAACACACGTCTAGGCATTTTTAAAATTTCCACTAAATTAACAATATACATACAATGTCAACACTTGCAAAGAATAAATTCAACTGCAATATTTGTAACAAATTTAGTACCTACCTTAATGTTATTTTAATTTAAATCTGACCATTAGGGCAATTTTACCTAATTTCTTGGGAAGAGGCTTATTGGAACTAGTGGTCAATGACTAATTTGCATAATTTTGTTAATCCGAAACCCGCGTAAGTATAGCGAACAGACTGTAATTTAGTGCAATGCAATTTTATTATCCTAGTTTTAATTTAAAATCGCAGCAACAAATAAAATCAAATATTTCCCTTTTTACGAATACTCCAAAATCCGAAATGTATACAGTAGCACCATGTGACGACACTCTTTACTAATACTCATAGGGCCACCCTTAGTACGTACTCCTGCCAACAAATGAATAACGACTGTTTGTGTAACAGGTTATCCATTCAGGACAACCATTAAATATTGGGTTGAACGTCTCCTGCGGCCTTTTATAGGTCGCGTGCATGGTCCGCCTTAACAGTAACGGTGTCCGGTTGGCAGGTACGGGTCCCAATTTATCGCCGCAGGGGTTGATCTAATGTGTTTTTATATGCGTAGGTTATTGACGGTATTGCGGTGGGAATTTACCTCAAGTATCTGTCTAAATTTTTGTATATATACTGCAGGGTTGCTCATCTTTATTCTTTATTTTTATCTCCCTTAATAACTATTATAATTTGTTTTTCATTTAGTAAATTTTAATAAGAACCAAAAATCTATTCTTATGAAAAACTTTTCTATTATACTCGGACAAAATATTGAAGAAGGTGATTCCTCCCTGTTCACGTACAACAATAATACTATACCAGAGCATAATGAATGGAATCACGCGCTTTAAACTGCAGAAGTTATCGGTATTACGTGCCAACTAGTCACAAATGCATGTTTATTGCCAAAATAAATTACGCCAGTGGCGTATAAAAACTATTGGCAAATTAAATGCTGTAATAGTAAATAATATTATATGAAAGTAGGTTGGTTATCTATTTTTGTAGTAATAATCATTTATGTTTATAATTTTGTTTTGTTTATTGTTAAAATATGTAAATATTATGCCAGTGGCGTAGAAACACTATTGGAAATTTAAATGGGGTATTATACTAAAACAAAATATTGAAGAAGGTGGCCTTAAAACTGCAAAAGGTATCGTTATCATATCAAAATGCACTCTTCCAGTGTCGCAGAAATACTACATTGGCAAATTAAATGGGTATTTGTGAATAATACTAGATGAAATTAGGTTGGTTATCTATTTTTGTTATAATAATTCATCTATGTTTATAATTGTATTTTGTTTATTACAAAAATATGTAAATTAAGCTTGGTATCTCTTACTTGAATTACAAATCTATGAAGTTTCGTAATCCATTGATTCTGCAGAACTATCACTGGAATCGTCTTTATCGTCGGAACTTAAAGTTATGACAAAAGTTCAACTACCGTTTCGATCATACCGTCCAAGCGCCACATATTATTTTCTTCCTTAATTACATGGGAAATAGCATTCTGCCAATCTTCAGGTTTTATACGTTCTATACTGGTTTTTAATAAACTTTAAACGACGACTATTTTACTTGCGCCCAAATTAGTTTAATAGGATTGAATTCGCAGTGATAAGGGGGAAGTCTTAGTACCGTAATACCATGATCACGAGCCATTGTGTCGACAACATATTGAATATATTTATAATAATAATAATAATAATAATAATAATAATAATAATAATAATAATAATAATAATAATAATTTATTATTTACCATATAAAACAAAGATATACAAAGTAGTAACTCTAAAAATATTGCCTAGAGAGATAAAAACGTATGGTAAATAAAATGTTAAAGTTAGGTCATGGACCGATTCTGCCACAATAACCTTAAAAAAAAAAAGGAAAAAGATATTTAAGTTTTACCACCCTTATAACAAATACGTAAATAACAAAAAAAATATATATATTCTAATTGTTTTAAAAAGTACTAAATGAAGAAATCACAGATTCAGAGTTCAAAATTGTAAAATTCACAATTCACAATTGTAGGTTCTATTACATCATTAATTATCATTTAACGTAATATGGTACATTTGAATGTTTAGTATTTTAGTTAATGCTGTTTAGCGAACAGACTTTTTTTATGTTTTTTTCTAAATGAATTTAGAGATTGAGATATTTCGTGTTGGTCGAACATGTAACCAAAATGCGCAATTTGATAGGAAAATGAGCGTTTAAATATTTGTTTGTTATGTCTAGGAATAGTTATTATATTATTGGTTCTTAGTTGTAAATTATGGACCTCTGTTCTAAAGGTGATCTTTTCATAAAGATATTCAGGAGTTTTGTGCTTTAGAATTTTGTAATAAAAAGATAAAGAATGCAAGATTCTCCTATTATACATGTTTAACCAGCCAATATCTTTTAACTTATATGATATCCTTTGAGGTCTCTTAATACCGAATATCATGCGAAGGCAGGAATTTTGCACTTTTTGTATTCTTCCGATATCACTACTATCAATGCAGGCAGAATATACAACATCACAATGATTAAAGTGAGATAGAATTAATGAGTCACATAATGTTTTTTTTATTTCATAATTTAAACTAGTCCTATGTTGATATATCAACTTCAGTGCGGAATACGCTCTTCTAAGTTTTTCAGTCACATGATTTTTAAACCTAATTTTAGAATCAATGATTAAACCTAAATTTTTACAATTATCACTAAAAGTTAATATATCGGGACCAAGAACAATATTAAGTTGATTGATTGCTGTCGATTTTTGAAGTTCACTACCAAACACCATTGCACATGATTTACTTGTATTAATAGAGAGGAGGTGACTAGTAGAGAAGGAAATTACTGATTCTAGATCTTGATTGATTTGGTTATTAGCTTCTAAAAGGTTTTCTAATTTAAAATTAAGATATAATTGCGTATCATCAGCATACATATGGTATTTACAATATTTTAAAACAGTTGGGAAGTTGGACGTGTATAATGTATATAACAAGGGGCCAAGTATACTTCCCTGAGGAACTCCTTGTTCAATATTTATTGATTTTGAAATATCTTCTTCTAATTTAACACACTGACTTCGATTATTTAAGTAAGAGGACAAGGAAGAACAAGCAGATGTACTAAATCCGAGGTAATGGAGTATAGATAACAGAAGTTGATGGTTTAACATATCAAACGCTCTGGAGTAGTCGATCAAAATTAAAATACTTAACTCATTTTTATCTAGAGCAGAAAACATGTCATCAGTTATTGTAGCCAGGGCTGTCGAGCAACTGAAGCCACGTCTAAAGCCAGACTGATGATTAGGTAATAATTTATTGTTAGCTATATGTGTTCTTATTTGCCGTTCTATAATTTTCTCAAGTATTTTTGATAATACAGGCAAAATACTTATACCTCTTAAGTGGGCAAACTCAGAGGGGCGTGAAATTTTGGATATGGGCACTACAAAAGCTTTTTTCCATTCCACAGGAAAATATTGTTTTGAGATACATTGATTTATTAAATGTGTAATGTAAGGTACTATAAATGGACAACACAGAAGAATAATTTGAATATTTAAGCCATCACTACCATATGCTTTAGATTTAATGTTTTTTACAATTTCAAGAATTTCTACTTCAGAAGTATTACTGAAAGTAAGCGCCGTATTCACTGTTTCTTTTATGTGATGGTTATAAAATTCAACAATATTCTGGTCTGGCGTTGTATTATTTATTGATTGAGTAATAAAAAAAGAATTAATTTCTTCAGCTTTCCTTAAAGCAGGTGGTAACTCCCTATTGATTTTAATGTTAATGTCTAATTTTTTTAACTCTTGCCATTTTTGTTTCATACTTGAATTATTAAATTTATATTCCAGGAATGCTTTTTTCTCTCTTTTGATTGCAGCTGATGTGAAATTTCTTAATTCTTTGTAATAGTCCCAGTGAGCTGCGAGTTTTGATTTTCTGAATTTTTTTAGAGCCCTGTCTCTTAGCTTTTGCATTATTTTTATATTATATGTGATCCAGGGAGGATTTTTTCGTTTACAAGTATTAATAATTTTTGTGTTTATGGCGGTGTTCCTTTATTAGGTCCATTAATTCCACTTTAAGCATCTCCTCAATAAATGTTATTGCTTTATCCCGCAACCAGGTTTGCATATCCACTTTCCTACTGGACATTACCGGAATGCGTTCAACTCGTCGACTGTGATAAGAAGCGTTATCTAGTACAATAACTAAATTTCGTTCTACACGCTGTAATACTTCAGTAAACCATTTTTCAAAGCATTCCGCATTCATGTCCTCGTGGTAGTCTCCTGTTTTTTTAGATATAAACACAAGAACGCTATTTTCCAAAAATCCACTGTCACTTCCGATATGGGTAACAATTAGGCGCTGTCCTTTACCTCATGGTGCTTTCAAACCTGTAGACAATCCTTCTATAAAAGCTTGGCGATGACTAGTTACAGAAGTATCTTACCATATCTTAGATACCGTGTGTCCAGCATTCACCCATGTTTCATCGAGATAGTATATCTTTTTGTAGCGGCTCTAAACTCTTTAATATTTCGTAAATATCGGCGTCGCCAGGACACTATATCTGACCTCTCAATTAAAATTGATTTCCTACACCGTTTGACAAAACGAAATTTTAAGCCCCATAAAATTTTTCGTAAAGTTTCACGGCTCATTAATGGAATTTCTTCGCTTTCTCTTAATTTCGTAAATTTCAATAATTTTCGACCACGGGTATGCGTTTTAGGAGCTTCTACTTTTTTTGTCTTTTTGCGTACAATACGTTCAATTGTTGAAACAGATACTCCAGTTAAAAAGAACTGCGGTTTACAGCTTCATTTGAGGAAGTGTCTGTTTCATCCCATCATACACTTTCCATATAATGTTTTTTTTATCCTTTGATAAGGGCTTTCGCCGACGTAATTGGGTTTCACTTGGACCCGCCCCTGAATCCATTACTATTGTAACAATATAATTCTACTATTAAATTGTTTTTATTAAATTTATAAAGACACCAATATTTTACTATTTAATAAACTTTTAAAGTACCTACCTAATATACTATACAATAAATATAACTCCTCGAATATGCACTACCACTACCAAATTGTAAGGCACAAACATGAACACCTACTCGTATATCAGAAGAGAGCACTTATACAAAAAAATGTTTATAAAATATAAAATAATTATCGTAAATATTTAAAGCGATACAAATCTAACTTCGTCGAAAGTTAATTTTCAACTGTCTTTGTGCCTGTACTGACAATATTCAATCTGTAACCCGTCTGTCGTTTATTTACTTGAAACACATTTTAAAACCATTAATCACAAATAACAAAGTCATCAAGGGAATAAATATATTCAGTTTTTGAAAAGTATCAAAAACGTATATTTAACGCATCATCTTTGTTTAAATAAAGATGTTGACAAATTTAATAAAGTTTACTAACAAATACCTAATAAATAATAAATAATTATTTGATATTTGATACGCCGCGCTGTCGGAATTTTCATTCATAGACAACAGTGTTGATCATGCACATGACTCACCTTCTCCAATATTTTGTCCGAGTATAGAACTTTTATATAAAAGTTAATCTAAGAGCTATATTTGGTTTTTTTGTTTTTCAATATAATCTGTTTTTATTTAAATTTGTTTTACTCATAACTGTCACACGTGAAAGGAGGGAAGAGAAAATTCCTATATAATGTTATACATAGGACAAGTTTTCAATGGGTATTTAGTCACGAGTTATCTTGGTATTTAGTTTTACGAACACTGCATATTGGATGGAGGAACATGTATTGAATGTTACTGACATTTTGGGCGTTGAAGGCTGTTTGAGACGATGGATTTCTATTGATTATCATAATGTATATGTTGTTGTTATATTGTAATTATTTGTTTATATTTTTGATCCTACTGTATATAGGAAAAAAATGTCAATGGGACTTAAGGTCAAATAAATTATTCTTCTTGTCAGTCTTAAAAAAAATACTCATTTTAATTGATTCCACTAAATAGAACCAGACAAACCCAAAAATAGCTCGATAGTCAATTGAGCTTCAAGACGGCAGTCAGCCACATGGTCCTTTGATCCGTTAATTTAGAGGAGTCAAAAAAATGAACAGTGACGCCAAATCATTAGGTGCTGTTAGAAAAAGCTATGATACTAGACAGCGCAGACGAGCACAGACGATGGCAGACTTAACAAGCACCCGTAGACAAGATGAAATTGTAATTGACGAAAATGTGGTTCGACACGAAGAACCGCATAAGGACAACCAACCACGACAAGTCCAAAAAACAACAGAAGAGCCCTGTTCCAGTAAATATATCAGCAATAATGACAACGTCTTAGATCGATCATCAATTAATAAATCTAAGAAATCCAGTAAAAATTCCAGAAGTACTTCGAAGACAGAAAGACGAAAATTGGAAATAGAAGCTGAACGACAAATTTTGGAAATAGAAAAAAAGTTAATTTTAAATAAGTTAGCACTAGACAAATTAACGGTAAATGAAGACTTTGAGGACATTGAAGAATCTGAGATAACCGAAGTATGTAATAGTGTGGCAGACGACATAAGTTTCAAGGTAAGCACTTGGTTGAAATCTAATCCAGCTGATGAGACTGCAATTCCTGACATGGAAAGAGAGACTGGAGTAGGTAAAATAAGGGAGCTATCTCAAGGATATGGTGCTAGAAATGAAGATACAAATCTTTTGAGTAAGTTTCAAACAACCGATTTGTCAAATGATATGGAAAACTGTATCATGCGAAGACATGGAATGGACAGATCCCTACCCAATTTTGATGGCAACCCAGCAGATTGGTTAGTATTTATATCCGAATTTAATGAAACTTCAAAACTTTGTCATTATTCTGACAGCGAAAATTTAGTTCGCCTTAGAAAATGCCTTAAAGGTGAGGCTAGGGAGTCCGTAAAAATGCTGCTTATATCCCATTTAAATGTTTCAGAAATAATAGATACATTAGAGAATAACTACGGACGTCCGCAGTATATAATAAAATATATGATTGAGCAAGTGAAAAGTACACCACCAATTAAAGATTACAAACCAGAATCTATAGTCAAATTTTCTAATTCTGTATGCAATTTAGTAACCGCCATAAAACATTTAAAAAATGATGTTTATTTAAAAAATCCTTTACTTCTAGATGAATTTGTTAATTTCCTGACAATTAGTCTTAGACGTGATTGGTCACTCCATGCCATCAGATTAAAGGAACCGACACTATTAGATTTCTCTACATGGTTAAAAAACTTGGGGAAGGCTTCAGGTCTATTATGCACTCCTAATTTTAAAAATGATTATTGCAACCCTAGTAAAAAATCTGAGTCCGTTCTTTTAACTGACGATCGCAAGAAATTAATAAAAGACAAATGTCGCTGTTGTGGTAATATAAAACATCCTCTACAGAAGTGTCAAAAATTTCAAGAAATGAATGTTGATAATCGTTGGCTCTATGTATCAAAAAATAAATTATGCATTTCATGTTTAAAGCCAAATCATCATTTAAATTCTTGTTTTCTAAAGAAAAAGTGTGGTACAAATAACTGTCAATTAAAGCATACCCCTTTGTTACATAAAGATTCCGAGATCGGTGTAGAAGTCAATATTTTGCAACAAAATCCTGAAACAGAAACCATCGAGCCTATTCAAATTCACCAGCAGAAGTATTCACAGATAATACTCAGAACCATTCCTGTAGAAATTGAAGGACCGAAGGGTAAGAAAATTATTTATGCTTTACTAGACGAAGGCTCCACTATCACTTTAATAGACAAAGACCTAGCAACTGACATTGGTTTGACAGGGTATACAGAGCCACTTTGTATGCAATGGACAAATAACCAACATCAAACAGACAATACATCACAAAAGGTTAGCTTAAAAATTAAAGGCACATTTTCTGACGCTAAGTCATATATTTTAAAAGACGTCAGAACCATCGATAATTTTATATTACCGTCACAATCTCTCGACATGAAAATGGTTGCTGAACACTGGCCCTATTTAAAAAATTTACCTATCAATTCATTTAATGATGTTCGACCAAAAATGCTTATTGGTACTGATAATTACGACTTGACAATGCCAAGACATTACGTTGAAAACACGAGGTATGATCCAAAAGCAACTTTAACCAAATTAGGTTGGGTAATTAACGGTCAAATAGTTCGAGGAAAAATAGAAACTAGCTTCAGTTTTCACGTTTGCGAAAGAAATTTAGAGGATGACATGTTACATACCTTAATACAAGATACTTATAAATTACATGATGATAATTTAGACAGTGACATACCACTATCCAGACAAGACCAATACGCCTTAACCGTTATGGAAAAAACTACTAGAAGAATAAGCGATCGTTTTGAAACTGGGTTAATATGGCGAAATCATAATTTGGTGACACCGGAAAGTAAAACAGTAGCTTTAAATAGATTGTTCTGCAATGAGAGGAAAATGGATAAAGATTTAGAATTTGGAAAAGCCTACTGTGAAAAAATCGAAGATTATTTAAATAAAGGATACTTAAAAAATGTAACAAACAATGATGGTAATAGAGATATGTCTAAACTTTGGTACCTACCACACTTTGCTGTTTTTAATAAGCCAGGAAAAATGCGAGTAGTTTTTGATGCGGCAGCTAAGTCACACGGAATAAGTTTAAATGACATGTTATTTTCAGGTCCAGATCTTTTAAAACCTTTAATAGCAATACTTTGGACTTTTAGACAATACAAGATAGCATTTTGTGGCGATATTGCAGAAATGTTCCATCAAGTTCAAATAAGAGAAAAGGATCGTGCAGCCCAGCGAATATTATGGCGTGGCTACAATCGTTCTGAAAAACCCTCAGTTTTGGAAATGCAAGTAATGACTTTTGGGGCCACATGCTCTCCTTCTTTAGCTCAATATGTTAAAAATAAAAATGCTAGTGAGTTTCAAACACAATTTCCTGAAGCATACCATGCCATTTTAAATAAACACTATGTAGATGATTATCTAGATAGTTGCGACTCTGAAAGCGAAGCAATAAAATTAATTGATAACGTAATTCTTGTTCACAAAAAAGGAGGTTTTCTGATGCGTAATTGGCTATCTAATTCAAAAAACATACTCCTACATTTGCCAGAAGACATGAGATCGAAAAATTTAAAGGATTTTAGTTCTGAATCAACTTTACCTATAGAGAAAATATTAGGAGTTCAATGGGACCCTGAAAAGGATGAATTTAAATTTAAATTAAACACTGGCAAAATATCTGAAAAAACTCTAAAACTTGAAGAATTTCCCACCAAACGAGAAGTACTTAAAGTGGTAATGAGCATTTTTGATCCACTAGGTTTCCTCAATAATATAATCATAAAAGGTAGAATCCTGTTACAAAATATTTGGCGTGAGAATATAAACTGGGATGAAAAGATTTCACCAAACTCCTTTCAACGTTGGAAAAGTTGGATAAACGAACTTGGTACAATAAAAGATATAACAATTCCTAGATGTTACTCACTAAATATTCCCACGGCAAGTAATATTCAATTACATTCCTTTTCCGATGCCAGTCAGCAAGCGTATTCAGCTGTTGTTTATCTAAGGATATCAAGTCAAAATGGTGTCGAAATTTCGTTTCTATCTTCTAAATCGAAAGTATGTCCTTTGAAAGAAATTACTATACCTCGTTTGGAATTGGAAGCCTCATTACTAGCCAGTAAGCTAGTTAAACGAATAAAAGAATCCTTGGAGTTACGTATTGATGAAGAAATATATTGGACAGATTCTCGAATCGTCCTATCATGGATTCAATCAGATAAAAATCGATTGAAGCAGTATGTAAGGAATAGAGTCCAAAAAATTCTAGAAAGCTCAAACAAAACCTGTTGGCGTTGGTTACCAACAAAATTAAACCCAGCAGATCATGCCACCAGAGATGAAAATCCAAAACATTCCGAAGCTAAGTGGTTAACAGGTCCTGCATTTCTGCATCAACCATTTTCGCAGTGGCCGGAAGGTACATTAGATGCTAATTTTGACAAGTCAGAGATGACAAAAGAAATGAAAATGGATAAAAAAGAATTCGTAGGGGCCGTTACTACAATAATGAAGACTCTTATACCTTTACCAGACTGCCAGCGATTTTCCTCATGGACAAAACTAGTAAGAACAACAGCATGGGTAATAAGATTTTTAAATCACTGTCGTAATAAAAAAACTACCACAAACAAAACATTGACCGTAGAAGAATGTAGTAACGCAGAATTGGAATGGTGGAGAAAAATACAGTTTTTAGCATTCCCTGAAGAAATTCTCACTCTCAGAAGAAATGAACCTATTTCGAAACAAAGCAAAATTTTCAAGTTGTCACCATTTTTAGACAAATTTGGAATTCTTAGACTAAGAAGTAGAATCATCAATGATATACCGGGATTTGAAAAAAATCCGGTTATTTTACCTCATGATCACAAATATTCAGAACTTATAGTGTCATTTTTTCATCAAAAATTTAATCACCAAGGAGTGGCAACCGTAAAAAATGAAATTAGACAAAAATATTGGATTCCTAGACTTAGTAACCTAGTTAAAAAAACTCTTCGTCAGTGTAATGTTTGTAAAGTTCTGAAAACCACTCCCCAAGTCCCTATAATGGGAAATCTACCATTAGCGAGAACTACACCCTATGTAAAACCATTTAGTTTTTGTGGTATCGACTATTTTGGACCGTATCTGGTAAAAATAGGACGACGAAGAGAAAAACGATACGGTGTTTTATTTACCTGTCTGACTATTAGAGCCATTCACCTTGAGCTAGCAAATTCCCTTACCACTGATTCAGCAATCATGGCGATCCAAAGAATGTCTGCAAGAAGAGGATATCCTACGCAACTGTTCAGCGATAACGGGACCAACTTCAGAGGTGCTGACAAAGAACTTCAAGCAGCCTTAAAAGAGTTCGACCAACAAAAATTTAACGATAAACTGTCAATCCACGGCATTCAGTGGAACTTCAACCCTGCAACAGCTAGCCACATGGGAGGAGTGTGGGAACGTCTTATACGGACAGTTAAGACAGCACTAAAGACTGTACTAAAGGAAGAAGTACCCAACGAAGAAGTCCTCCAAACGCTTTTTCTTGAAGTGGAAAATATAGTAAATTCCAGACCATTAACCGAAATTAACGTCGACAGTCAAGAAGAAGAAGCTCTAACCCCAAATCACTTTTTGTTAGGGCCGCACTACAACCAAACAGAAGGTAATGTCCTCAAAAATTTACCAACGGACGGTAGCCATCTAAAAAAACAATGGAAAATTGTTCAAAATTTAAGTAATAAATTTTGGACCCGTTGGATAAAGGAATATCTGCCTACACTTCATACAAGATCTAAGTGGAACGAAGACCAAGAAAAAATAAAAAAAGATGACGTTGTTATTATTGTTGATGACCAAAACCATAGAAATCTGTGGTTGAAAGGCAAGGTAATTGCAGTATATCCCGGCAAAGACGGAAGAATACGTGTAGCAGACGTCCAAACAAACACCGGCGTGTACAGAAGACCTGTTTCGAAGCTGTGTATTCTTCAAATTATTCACGGAAATGAAGCTACATAGTTCTTCATTTAGGGGGGGAGAATGTTGTTGTTATATTGTAATTATTTGTTTATATTTTTGATCCTACTGTATATAGGAAAAAAATGTCAATGGGACTTAAGGTCAAATAAATTATTCTTCTTGTCAGTCTTAAAAAAATACTCATTTTAATTGATTCCACTAAATAGAACCAGACAAACCCAAAAATAGCTCGATAGTCAATTGAGCTTCAAGACGGCAGTCAGCCACAGTATAAGTATTCCTTAAAAATACATATACCTAATTCATTTAGAAATACAGGATATTTCAGAACTCATCTATCAAACGGAAACCTTAAAAATTAGACATTAGATGATTTTATGTCGAGATAACCTGAATTTCCTTGATCCAAAAATGCTTCAAAAGGTAGTTAGAGCTCTTAGAAATAAACAAAACAAACTATGATATTTTATGGAGTTTTAATAGTCAAACATTAGTATAGAATAACTAAACAATACTGGTAGATATAGTGTCAAAAATAAACTTTGGCTCAAAAAATTACTGATTTCTTAAATACATTTTACTCTTTTTAAATAAAGTCATTATCATCATTATATGTGCGAGAACATTTGCAAAGATTTCAACCATCCATTTAAACTCCGGCTCTGTGTCATACAATTCGTCTCCAGATAATGCGATGAGTAATTTTTTTAAACAATTTTTTTTTATTTATTGCATGTTTTAATGGTTCTTCAGAAAGTTCAATTTGATCTAGACGCTTTAGAGGTTTTAAAAGAGTGGTATTTTACCACAGCTCCTGAGATTTGAGACTTTTAATGATTATTCTTTTACTTGAACTAATTTCTGCGACTTTTTTTGCCAGTGTCCTTTAACGAGTAAACATCTGAATTTGATATCACTGTGTACCTTTTTAAAAATTCCTCTAGTTTACAGGTAATTTTTAATTATCAAGTTTAAGTGAAGTGAAGTGTTTCGTCATAGAATTTCCTTTGGTTTGAATAAAGTAGGTGAGCTGCATATTCCTTTATTTCTATAAATTTGATGCATTTTTATACAGATTTTACGACTGGATTACAAAAATAATAGCACAGCAAAAACACAAAAACTTGCCTAAACCGTCACAGCGAGTAATCCAACATAAGCCTGTTATTAGACGAATTTATATTATTTAGCCAGACGGTGTCTGGTAAAAAGAAAAAAGTAGATAACAATCAAGATTCATTTACTACTAATACTCTTCACCAAATAGTAGACATAATGGATGAACGAATTACTAGGTTAGAATATAGAATCAAAGGCGCTATAATACCTAAGAGACAATATAATGAGTAACACCCTAATAATAATAATGGATACTAATAGACTGTTGCAGAACTAACAATGAGTCCTTTATTAAATTTAAGGGATATAAATTCCAAAATTTAAATAATATAATATAATAATTAGAGAAGCATTTAAGCATCATCAAGGAGCGGGATACAGGACAAGAATTTCAGGCTACTTCAGTAATGATAAAATCTAAAACTTCTGATGTTATGGTGACTTCTGTACATTATCCTTGAAGACATACCATTAAAAAACAACAATACCTTGATTTCCAAAAAATCGATAACGTTCTTTCTGGAATACAAACAACATTAGATCTGGAATACCGTCTTTTCTAATTTATCGAAGATTACACAAACACGTAGGTGAAGGATACCGTTGGTTGAGTATACTCCCTTTGCAAATGTCGCAGGCAAATGGTAATTCTAGGCAAATGCTATCTTCCTGGGTAAATGACTTTATGAAAATAATTTATATTTAAAAGTCATTTACCTAGGAAAATGGCATTTGCCGTAGTCGTTTTAAGGCAAATGACTGATAAGTATTTGATCATATAAACGTATTTTGTTTACAGTGTGGTTTGCTGCTTACAATTTTCATCAGTTTTATGAACATGTAAGAAAATATTTAGATTTTTTACTGTTCACTAATAGTTTGTGCTAGGTTTTACACATAGTTTGTGTCGTATTAGCAAACTGAATTAATAATATTCAGTTTACTAATTTATAATTTGCTGCTTTGAGGTTGTAATACATTATAATTATAATTACTACGTTTTCATGCTACATAATTTTTTGCGACATAGAATAAGGTAAATATGTCACTGATGCTGTTCCAGACTTTGATAGAGGGTCGTTAGATAGAAAAAATTTGGAAGATATTATTCTTGATAAAAAACTAGCGACTATCGAATAGTTACAAAGACGGGTGTGTTACTAGGAGTGACCTAACGCTTGTTTGGGCAATTATCTTTAATTACAGTAAAATTCCTTCAAGACCGTGCCGGACAGTCGATGTTTTCGGGGCAGGGATTTGCAAAATGTCAGTGTCAGCCATCAAAACGTCAATGTTATACCAATCGTTGTGTTTGTTTTAAGTCTAAAAATCTATGCAACACTAAGTGTCATTCTAGCAATCCGTATCGAAGCAAATAATTTATACAATATTCATAATTTTGTTTGTATATTGTATCCAACATTATACATTATAATTATTGTATAGTGTTATATGTTCACATTTTTTATTCATTGAGTTAGTTTTTAATTTTTGCAAAACAAATATTCATTCAATAAACTGGAGCCTATTTTGTCATTTCAAATATTCCCATTCCCATTTGCCTAAAAAGTGCTTAGACAAAACCATCAAATGTTATATGACTAGTCAAATAGCATTTGCCTAGTCATTTTGCATTTGAAAAATAAAAAACACTATTTGCCCAGGCAACATTGCCTTGACAAATGCCATTTGCCTAAAATTACCATTTGCCTGCGACATGTACATTAACTTAAATTGTAAATATTAACACATTTTTATTTAATACACGGAAGTCACTGTCGGAGGCTAGAACAATACTTCTTACAGGATTATGGTAAAATGAATACAAAAATTGAAGATAAAACGAAATTTCTACAAAATAAAATAAATATACTTAGTGGCGAGAGAGACGAAATGGAGTCTAAAATTAATCAAATGGACTAAGCTACTAGGTCTTCTAATTTAAGGGTTTTCAGTATGAAAGAGACCTCCAAAGAAGATACCAGAAAAATCCTAATAGAAACTTTAAATAAAAATATGTCTCTAAATCTCATCGAAAGTGATATTCTATTGTGTTATAGAATTGGGAAAGATGAACAAAAAAGAGTTTTTTTTTTAATTAAAAGACATGCAAACTAAAATAGTATATTATGCAACGATCATGTAATGATGGTTATTAATACACGAGCATTAACCGGGATACGAAACGAGCCAAAGGCGAGTTTCGTAACCGGCGTGACAACAGCCACGAGTTCCAGCCATGAGTTTAACGGCGGAACCAAAGCGCCAACGGTAATCAATCCATGGCTGGGCTGTAAATCCATGGCTGGGCCGCGAATCCATGGCTGAGCCGCGAATCCATGGCTGGACCGTGAAGAATTAAAAAATTGTAAACAAACTGTAATAAATCGTGTGTATCTAAATTACAAAAAATTATTTACCCTCAAAAGAATCCTTTATATTAAACACTTAAAAATCTTTACTGGCTTAATTTGCAAGTAAATTAATTTTTTTATATAAAAATTAGGTGGTATTTATGTCTTCTATTTGATGTAAATGTCAAAATATTTTGCCGGGCTGTAAATCACCCTCAAATCAACCCCTTATATTAAATATTAAAAAATCTTTACTGGCTTAAAATGCAAGTAAATTAATTTTTTTATATACAAATTAGCTGGTATTTATGTCTTTCATTTGATGTAAATATCAAAATATTTTGCCGGGCTGTAAATGACCCTCAAATCAACCCCTAATATTATATATTAAAAAAATCTTTACTGGCTTAAAATGAAAGTATATTAATTTTTTTATAAAGAAATTAGCTTGTATTTATGTCTTCTAATTGATGTATATGTCAGAATATTTTGCCGGGCAGGAAATCACCCTCAAATCCAGCCCTTATATTAAACACTTAAAAAATCTTAGCCTTCTTAAATTGGAATAAAATGAAACTTTTTATATAAATTTGATAATATTTATGTACTCAACCTAATGTATATCTCAAAATATTTTGACGGGCTGTAAATCACCCTCAAATCAACCCCTTATATTAAATATTGAAAAAAATCTTTACTAACTTAAAATGCAAGTAAATTCATTTTTTTATAAACAAATTAGCTTGTATTTATGTCTTCTATTTGATGTATATGTTAAAATATTTTCCGGGCTGGAAATCACCCTTAAATCAATCCCTTTTCACTTTAGCACCCTGTATAATGAACATTGGGGCGTTTACAGCAAAATTATATTTAGCTTCTCTTAATAATTAGTTAAGATCTATCTACAAATCTCCCTTCTTACGGTAATTTATTCTGAAACACCCTGTATATAGTATGATATTTTTCCAGTCAGCAAATCACCCTCGCTTTAACTTCCCATAATTAAACACTTAAAAAATCTCTAGTGGTTTAATCTGAAGGTCATTAATTTTTTCTTTAGGTACACAAATTAGATACTTAATATTCAATTCTTATTTGGCGATTGTTTAGGTATTATATCATTTTCAAAATAAACAAATAGTTCTTAACGGAAATAAGACAATACTAGCACATAAAATATTTTGAGATAATATATTTAATTTATATAAAAAAGTTTAATTTTATTCCAATTTAATCAGGCAAAGATATTTTAAGTATTTAATATAAGGGCTGGATTTGAGGGCGATTTCAAGCCCGGCAAAATATTCTGACATATGCATCAAATAGAAAACATAAATATAAGCTAATTTGTTTATAAAATTAATTTACTTGCATTTTAAGTCAGTAAAGATTTTTTAAATATTTAATATAAGGGGTTGATTTGAGGGTGATTTACAACCCGGCAAAATATTTTGAGATATGCATTATGTTGAGCACATAAATATTATTAAATTTATATAAAAAAAGTTTTATTTCATTCCAATTTAAACAGGCAAAGTTATTTTAAGTGTTTAATATAAGGGCTGGATTTGAGGGTGATTTCCAGCCCGGCAAAATATTCTGACATATGCATCAAATAGAAGACATAAATATAAGCTAATTTGTTTATAAAAAAATTAATTTACTTGAATTTTAAGCTAGTAAAGATTTTTTAAATGTTTAATATAAGGGGTTGATTTGAGGGTGATTTACAGTCCGGCAAAATATTTTGAGATATACATTAGGTTGAGCACATTAATATTATCAAATTTATATAAAAAAAGTTTCATTTTATTTCAATTTAATCAGGCCAAGATTTTTTAAGTGTTTAATATAAGGGCTGGATTTGAGGGTGATTTCCTGCTCGGCAAAATATTCTGACATTTACATCAAATAGAAGACATAAATACAAGCTAATTTGTTTGTAAAAAAATTAATTTACGTGCAGTTTAAGTCAGTAAAGATTTTTTTAATATTTAATATAAGGGGTTGATTTGAGGGTGATTTACAGCCCGGCAAAATATTCTGACATATGCATCAAATAGAAGACATAAATATAAGCTAATTTGTTTATAAAAAAATTAATTTACTTGCATTTTAAGCTAGTAAAGATTTTTTAAATGTTTAATATAAGGGGTTGATTTGAGGGTGATTTACAGCCCGGCAAAATATTTTGAGATATACATTAGGTTGAGCACATTAATATTATCAAATTTATATAAAAAAAGTTTCATTTTATTTCAATTTAATCAGGCCAAGATTTTTTAAGTCATAAGAGAGGACCTTACTAGCTTATGACTGAATTTGTTAAACGAGGCCATCGGAATACAAGGGTTAAAAAATGTTTGGACAGAACATGGCAAAATCTACGTAAACAAGGACAGTAAATAAGGAACAAAAATGATTTATTGTATTTACAGCTGAATGAATATTTACTATTAAACAAAAAACAAAATACACAAAAAACCTTTTGCGTCATCTTGTTTAAAAACTTAAAATTAAATTAATTCTAAATATATTCTTCGATTCTTTGTATTCTTCTTTCTAAATTTTATTTATCATCAATATTTCTTTATTTCCTATTTTAAGTAAAAAAAATAAACAAACATGTAATTTCTACAAAATATTAAGGGTGCTCAAAAGTCACATGATGTGATAGAATTTTTGAACGTTTTAGACGACGAAGAAATTCAGACGGAATGCGTTAATAATTTGGAAGACTTTATACAGGGAAGGGTAGACAGAAACAGATATGGACTAGGAGTTGTTTACTTTAATATTAGAAGCTTACAAAAACATTTTAATGAGCTACTGGTATATGTTGAAATGGCTAAAGATATACTTGATGTAATTATATTATCAGAAACAGGTAAAATAAAAAATATTCATGATTTTCCATTCCTCAGTTTTCAATGCACTACAATGAGGCAATATTTAACAAATGCAGCGGTTCCAAATTTATGTAAGAAATAATATATCAGCGAATGTTAATATCGTACCTGTAAATGAAACCAAACTTCTTAGAGCTATTTTAACTTCTAGTAATTTGCCAAAAAACTGTAAAATTGGACTTACCGCCGCCGACCTAAATATGTATTTAGATAATTTGGAAACATACCTAAATTCTATAAAATATCAAAATCTAGAAATATACAAATATTTAAATATAAATTCCAAAGGTTTTAAATCATATATTTATAAATAAACCAACGATAGTACAAAATGAGTCAAAAACTGCCATTGAACATATTTTTATTAGATCTCATAAAAATCTAATAAAAAACGTCGAACTTGAACCAATTATATTTCACACAGATATGACAGATCACTATTCTTCTTTTATATTAATATCTTTTCCTACACAAAAAAATGGGGAACGCCAATCAAAAAACAAAGTGACCATGATAAATTTTCATAATCTAATGCATTGTTTAAGCACAGAAAATTGAAATGATGTAATTAATACGGCTGAACCACAAAAGACATACGATTTATTTTACAATAAGCTAAATCCAGAAATTTAAAAATGCACTAAATCTACAATTAAAACAAAAAATATAATTAAACTAAAACCATGGATAACAACAGGTTTAATATTTTTAATAAAAAAAAGAGACTCCCTAAAAAAAACTAAAAAAAATACACTCTAGAACTTGAAAACCAGTATGAAAATTACAGAAATAAACTTCATTTCTTAATAAGAAAAACAAAAAATGACTATTATCAAAATAAAATTACACAAGCCGGAAACGATTATAAAAAATATGGAAAATCATTAATGACATAACAGGTAGTACAAAAAAAACTAAGTAAATTAAAAACATATCTATAAAATTAGAAAATACTGATAATATAAACAATAACAAAGAAGAAGCTGAAGAGTTTAATATTTTTTTTTACAAATTTAGGTGAAAAGATTGCAAATAAAATACGTAAGGTAGTACCAGCAGTAAACTTTCTTAAAAATGTTAAGTTGAAAACAATATATTCTTTAAACCCGTAACAAAAAATGAAGTAACTATTTTAATAAGCAAATTAAAAAATAGCTCTGCACCTGGTCCAGATAACTTACAAGCAACTACAATAAAAAAATATAAATGAATATATTATTCTTCCTGTAACGCATATCCTTGATATTTGCTTTCAGTCAGGAAAAATGAAAAGAATCAATTGTCACACCTGTATACAAATCCGGAGAACCTAGTGAGCTTAAAAGTAGATTAAATAATTTTTTTCATAATCATTATGTTATTAAAGATTGTCAATACGGTTTTATACAAAACTCAAGCACTGAAAATGCGGTAGTTGATTTTTTGGAAAAGACGGTTAACGCTGTAGATGAATCATTAAAATGTGCTGCAGTATTTCTTGATTTGGCCAAAGCATTTGATACCGTTTCCCATAACATTTTACTTGACAAACTAAATAACTATGGCATACGGGGTTTAGCATTAAGGCTCCTGAGGGATTATTTATCTAATAGAACCCAGAGCGTAAAAATTGGCAACGCCGGAAGTTCTAAATCAGTAGTAAACATGGGGGTCCCACAAGGAACAGTATTGGGCCCAATTCTGTTTTTTGGTCTATATGAACAACATTACACAAATTAATAACTTATCTGGGAATATCGCATGCTATGCAGATGATACGGTAATTATTTTCGCTGGAAAAGAATGGGAAGAGGTTAAACTCACTGGAGAAACGGCACTGAGAAAGATAGGTTTATGGTTAAATAACAATTTACTAACTTTAAATGTTTTGAAAACAAAATGCATTACTTTTAGTTCAACCATCGTTAACAAACCTAACAGCTTTTGTATAAAATTGCATAGTAGTGACTGTCAAAAAAAAAAAACGATTGTAACTGTCCCTTGATAGAAAAAGTTTTTCAAATTAAATACCTAGGTGTAATACTTAATCAATACATACGTTCGTCTGAACATATTGTCCATGTTAGTAATAGACTGAGGCCCTAATACACAAATTTTATGTTCTCTGGGATATTCTTTTAAAGAAAAATGTAATGATACTTTATAACTCCCTAGTGGAATCTATATTAAAGTATTGCATAGTAGCATAACACTACTATTAAAATTGTAGAGGCAACACAAAATATTATTTTAAAAATTACCCTAAAAAAAGAGAGACTAGTTTCTACAAATAAATTGTACGATGAATCGAACATACTGAACGTCAAATTACTTTTTGCTCATCAATGTATAATGAGAATATATACCAATGCTGAAAATTTTACTCAAAAAAATACCCGCTTAACACGCTCAGTCGCTAATATAGAGATTCCTGTACAATTTTTAAAACAATCACTTAGTCAAAGGTCATTATCATTCTTTGGCCCAAATTTTTTTAACATAATTCCGATACACCTCAAACAAAAAAGTTTAAAATTAAAATAAAAAAATATTTAATAACAAATAAATAAAATTACGATCTAATCATAACATAGTATTTATAAAAAACATATCAAAAGCCAAAAGGCATATGCGCTTCGTCGTTTTTGTCTACTTTTCCTAAAGTACTGTCTATTTTTACTTTCCTATCTGTATACAGATATAAGGAAAGTATAGGAATCATGATTTTTTTCGACCTCGAGTTTTCGACGGATTTTTACGTTTTGAGGTCCCCTGAATCCGTTTTGACTATTTTCGCGATGATGTCCGTGTCCGTGTCAGTGTCAGTGTCAGTGTCAGTGTCAGTGTCAGTGTCAGTGTCAGTGTCAGTGTCAGTGTCAGTGTCAGTGTCAGTGTCAGTGTCAGTGTCAGTGTCAGTGTCAGTGTCAGTGTCAGTGTCAGTGTCAGTGTCAGTGTCAGTGTCAGTGTCAGTGTCAGTGTCAGTGTCAGTGTCAGTGTCAGTGTCAGTGTCAGTGTCAGTGTCAGTGTCAGTGTCAGTGTCAGTGTCAGTGTCAGTGTCAGTGTCAGTGTCAGTGTCAGTGTCAGTGTCAGTGTCAGTGTCAGTGTCAGTGTCAGTGTCAGTGTCAGTGTCAGTGTCAGTGTCAGTGTCAGTGTCAGTGTCAGTGTCAGTGTCAGTGTCAGTGTCAGTGTCAGTGTCAGTGTCAGTGTCAGTGTCAGTGTCAGTGTCAGTGTCAGTGTCAGTGTCAGTGTCAGTGTCAGTGTCAGTGTCAGTGTCAGTGTCAGTGTCAGTGTCAGTGTCAGTGTCAGTGTCAGTGTCAGTGTCAGTGTCAGTGTCAGTGTCAGTGTCAGTGTCAGTGTCAGTGTCAGTGTCAGTGTCAGTGTCAGTGTCAGTGTCAGTGTCAGTGTCAGTGTCAGTGTCAGTGTCAGTGTCAGTGTCAGTGTCAGTGTCAGTGTCAGTGTCAGTGTCAGTGTCAGTGTCAGTGTCAGTGTCAGTGTCAGTGTCAGTGTCAGTGTCAGTGTCAGTGTCAGTGTCAGTGTCAGTGTCAGTGTCAGTGTCAGTGTCAGTGTCAGTGTCAGTGTCAGTGTCAGTGTCAGTGTCAGTGTCAGTGTCAGTGTCAGTGTCAGTGTCAGTGTCAGTGTCAGTGTCAGTGTCAGTGTCCGTGTCCGTGTCCGTGTCAGTGTCCGTGTCAGTGTCAGTGTCCGTGTCAGTGTCAGTGTCCGTGTCCGTGTCCGTGTCCGTGTCCGTGTCCGTGTCCGTGTCCGTGTCCGTGTCCGTGTCCGTGTCCGTGTCCGTGTCCGTGTCCGTGTCCGTGTCCGTGTCCGTGTCCGTGTCCGTGTCCGTGTCCGTGTCCGTGTCCGTGTCCGTGTCCGTGTCCGTGTCCGTGTCCGTGTCCGTGTCCGTGTCCGTGTCCGTGTCAGTGTCAGTGTCAGTGTCAGTGTCAGTGTCAGTGTCAGTGTCAGTGTCAGTGTCAGTGTCAGTGTCAGTGTCAGTGTCAGTGTCAGTGTCAGTGTCAGTGTCAGTGTCAGTGTCAGTGTCAGTGTCAGTGTCAGTGTCAGTGTCAGTGTCAGTGTCAGTGTCAGTGTCAGTGTCAGTGTCAGTGTCAGTGTCAGTGTCAGTGTCAGTGTCAGTGTCAGTGTCAGTGTCAGTGTCAGTGTCAGTGTCAGTGTCAGTGTCAGTGTCAGTGTCAGTGTCAGTGTCAGTGTCAGTGTCAGTGTCAGTGTCAGTGTCAGTGTCAGTGTCAGTGTCAGTGTCAGTGTCAGTGTCAGTGTCAGTGTCAGTGTCAGTGTCAGTGTCAGTGTCAGTGTCAGTGTCAGTGTCAGTGTCAGTGTCAGTGTCAGTGTCAGTGTCAGTGTCAGTGTCAGTGTCAGTGTCAGTGTCAGTGTCAGTGTCAGTGTCAGTGTCAGTGTCAGTGTCAGTGTCAGTGTCAGTGTCAGTGTCAGTGTCAGTGTCAGTGTCAGTGTCAGTGTCAGTGTCAGTGTCAGTGTCAGTGTCAGTGTCAGTGTCAGTGTCAGTGTCAGTGTCAGTGTCAGTGTCAGTGTCAGTGTCAGTGTCAGTGTCAGTGTCAGTGTCAGTGTCAGTGTCAGTGTCAGTGTCAGTGTCAGTGTCAGTGTCAGTGTCAGTGTCCGTGTCCGTGTCCGTGTCCGTGTCCGTGTCCGTGTCCGTGTCCGTGTCCGTGTCCGTGTCCGTGTCCGTGTCCGTGTCCGTGTCCGTGTCCGTGTCCGTGTCCGTGTCCGTGTCCGTGTCCGTGTCCGTGTCCGTGTCCGTGTCCGTGTCCGTGTCCGTGTCCGTGTCCGTGTCCGTGTCCGTGTCCGTGTCCGTGTCCGTGTGTCAGTGTCCGTGTCCGTGTCAGTGTCCGTGTCAGTGTCAGTGTCAGTGTCAGTGTCAGTGTCAGTGTCAGTGTCAGTGTCAGTGTCAGTGTCAGTGTCAGTGTCAGTGTCAGTGTCAGTGTCAGTGTCAGTGTCAGTGTCAGTGTCAGTGTCAGTGTCAGTGTCAGTGTCAGTGTCAGTGTCAGTGTCAGTGTCAGTGTCAGTGTCAGTGTCAGTGTCAGTGTCAGTGTCAGTGTCAGTGTCAGTGTCAGTGTCAGTGTCAGTGTCAGTGTCAGTGTCAGTGTCAGTGTCAGTGTCAGTGTCAGTGTCAGTGTCAGTGTCAGTGTCAGTGTCAGTGTCAGTGTCAGTGTCAGTGTCAGTGTCAGTGTCAGTGTCAGTGTCAGTGTCAGTGTCAGTGTCAGTGTCAGTGTCAGTGTCAGTGTCAGTGTCAGTGTCAGTGTCAGTGTCAGTGTCAGTGTCAGTGTCAGTGTCAGTGTCAGTGTCAGTGTCAGTGTCAGTGTCAGTGTCAGTGTCAGTGTCAGTGTCAGTGTCAGTGTCAGTGTCAGTGTCAGTGTCCGTGTCAGTGTCCGTGTCCGTGTCCGTGTCCGTGTCCGTGTCCGTGTCCGTGTCCGTGTCCGTGTCCGTGTCCGTGTCCGTGTCCGTGTCCGTGTCCGTGTCCGTGTCCGTGTCCGTGTCCGTGTCCGTGTCCGTGTCCGTGTCCGTGTCCGTGTCCGTGTCCGTGTCCGTGTCCGTGTCCGTGTCCGTGTCCGTGTCCGTGTCCGTGTCCGTGTCCGTGTCCGTGTCCGTGTCCGTGTCCGTGTCCGTGTCCGTGTCCGTGTCCGTGTCCGTGTCCGTGTCCGTGTCCGTGTCCGTGTCCGTGTCCGTGTCCGTGTCCGTGTCCGTGTCCGTGTCCGTGTCCGTGTCCGTGTCCGTGTCCGTGTCCGTGTCCGTGTCCGTGTCCGTGTCCGTGTCCGTGTCCGTGTCCGTGTCCGTGTCCGTGTCCGTGTCCGTGTCCGTGTCCGTGTCCGTGTCCGTGTCCGTGTCCGTGTCCGTGTCCGTGTCCGTGTCCGTGTCCGTGTCCGTGTCCGTGTCCGTGTCCGTGTCCGTGTCCGTGTCCGTGTCCGTGTCCGTGTCCGTGTCCGTGTCCGTGTCCGTGTCCGTGTCCGTGTCCGTGTCCGTGTCCGTGTCCGTGTCCGTGTCCGTGTCCGTGTCCGTGTCCGTGTCCGTGTCCGTGTCCGTGTCCGTGTCCGTGTCCGTGTCCGTGTCCGTGTCCGTGTCCGTGTCCGTGTCCGTGTCCGTGTCCGTGTCCGTGTCCGTGTCCGTGTCCGTGTCCGTGTCCGTGTCCGTGTCCGTGTCCGTGTCCGTGTCCGTGTCCGTGTCCGTGTCCGTGTCCGTGTCCGTGTCCGTGTCCGTGTCCGTGTCCGTGTCCGTGTCCGTGTCCGTGTCCGTGTCCGTGTCCGTGTCCGTGTCCGTGTCCGTGTCCGTGTCCGTGTCCGTGTCCGTGTCCGTGTCCGTGTCCGTGTCCGTGTCCGTGTCCGTGTCCGTGTCCGTGTCCGTGTCCGTGTCCGTGTCCGTGTCCGTGTCCGTGTCCGTGTCCGTGTCCGTGTCCGTGTCCGTGTCCGTGTCCGTGTCCGTGTCCGTGTCCGTGTCCGTGTCCGTGTCCGTGTCCGTGTCCGTGTCCGTGTCCGTGTCCGTGTCCGTGTCCGTGTCCGTGTCGTGTGTGTGTGTGTGTGTGTGTGTGTGTGTGTGTGTGTGTGTGTGTGTGTGTGTGTGTGTGTGTGTGTGTGTGTGTGTGTGTGTGTGTGTGTGTGTGTGTGTGTGTGTGTGTGTGTGTGTGTGTGTGTGTGTGTGTGTGTGTGTGTGTGTGTGTGTGTGTGTGTGTGTGTGTGTGTGTGTGTGTGTGTGTGTGTGTGTGTGTGTGTGTGTGTGTGTGTGTGTGTGTGTGTGTGTGTGTGTGTGTGTGTGTGTGTGTGTGTGTGTGTGTGTGTGTGTGTGTGTGTGTGTGTGTGTGTGTGTGTGTGTGTGTGTGTGTGTGTGTGTGTGTGTGTGTGTGTGTGTGTGTGTGTGTGTGTGTGTGTGTGTGTGTGTGTGTGTGTGTGTGTGTGTGTGTGTGTGTGTGTGTGTGTGTGTGTGTGTGTGTGTGTGTGTGTGTGTGTGTGTGTGTGTGTGTGTGTGTGTGTGTGTGTGTGTGTGTGTGTGTGTGTGTGTGTGTGTGTGTGTGTGTGTGTGTGTGTGTGTGTGTGTGTGTGTGTGTGTGTGTGTGTGTGTGTGTGTGTGTGTGTGTGTGTGTGTGTGTGTGTGTGTGTGTGTGTGTGTGTGTGTGTGTGTGTGTGTGTGTGTGTGTGTGTGTGTGTGTGTGTGTGTGTGTGTGTGTGTGTGTGTGTGTGTGTGTGTGTGTGTGTGTGTGTGTGTGTGTGTGTGTGTGTGTGTGTGTGTGTGTGTGTGTGTGTGTGTGTGTGTGTGTGTGTGTGTGTGTGTGTGTGTGTGTGTGTGTGTGTGTGTGTGTGTGTGTGTGTGTGTGTGTGTGTGTGTGTGTGTGTGTGTGTGTGTGTGTGTGTGTGTGTGTGTGTGTGTGTGTGTGTGTGTGTGTGTGTGTGTGTGTGTGTGTGTGTGTGTGTGTGTGTGTGTGTGTGTGTGTGTGTGTGTGTGTGTGTGTGTGTGTGTGTGTGTGTGTGTGTGTGTGTGTGTGTGTGTGTGTGTGTGTGTGTGTGTGTGTGTGTGTGTGTGTGTGTGTGTGTGTGTGTGTGTGTGTGTGTGTGTGTGTGTGTGTGTGTGTGTGTGTGTGTGTGTGTGTGTGTGTGTGTGTGTGTGTGTGTGTGTGTATAACGCATAACTCATGAACCGATACACAGAAAAACACCAAATTTTAAACTTAAGCTTTGTTTCAGCGTCCAATGAGCTGATTAGATTTTGGGCAGAGTCGGAACATTTGGGGGGTACTTTATAGGTGGTCATTTTTATATTTTATGGAATATATCTGTTATTTACGTTTGGAGAAGAAAATTCTTTAAATAAAAGTTACTTCTAATATTAGTGTCTATAACTTTTGTTCTATACAAAATTTTCCTAAAATGGTCCGTATTCGAGAAATTTGACAAAATGTAAAAAAAATATTTTTTTATAAAAATTGTTCAAATAAAAGTTGTTTGTAATATAATTCTCTATAATTTTTATTATATACATAATTTCTCTAAAATGGACCGTATTCGAGATATTTGAGAAAATGTGAAAATTTAGAATTTTGAAGAAAACTCAAAAACGGATAAAAAAAAAACATTAAATTTTAAACTTAAGTTTTATTTCGGCCTGACGTGAAATGATTAGATTTTGGACATAGTCGGAACATCTGGGGGGGTACTTTATGGGAGGCCACTTTTATATTTTATGGAATATATCTGTTATTAATGTTTGGAGAAAAAAATTAATTAAATAAAAGTTACTTCTTATATTATTATCTATAATTTTTGTTAAATGTAAAAATTTCCTGAAATGGTCCGTATTCGAGAAATTTGACAAAATATGCAAAATTCTGATTTTTATGAAAGTTTTTGAAATAAAAGTTGTTTGCGATATCGATCTCTATAATTTTTGTTTATACATGATTTTTCTAAAATGGACCGTAATGAAAAAATTGTAGGAAATTTTAATTTTTCAGTATTTTCGTTTTCCATGAATATCTATAGAAAAATGTTTCGAGGTAGATGTATGTGGACAATGTATATATTTAGTTTATCCTCTAAACATTTATAGAGATGCTGCAATAGGTTGTACAAAATAACCGAAAAAGCCTATAATAACTAGATAGGAAAGTCATGTGTTGGACACATCAGATTTTTTATTTATAGGTTTATTCTGTCGAATTTCTTCGTCCCTTGTTCTTATTTTTAAATATTGCATCTTTTGAATTATATGTAAAATTCAATACCTGTCTCTAAAAAAAATATGTACATAAATAGAGTCAACTGATTGATCAGAAGCAAAACAGGCAGAAATGCCTAGGTTCGATGCTCAATCAGATGTCTTTAGAGAACTTTTTTGATATAATTATTTTTTTTACTATTAGGTAATGTATTTTAATATTTAAAAAAATAAATTTCATTTGATTTGAAGTCTTACCTTTATCCGTTTTTAAATCAAATATTTGTGTTGGCATTAGCTGTTCACAATTTTTTGTTGAGTACACTTTCGCTCTAAACTTTACCAGTATCTTAATCATTTTTAAAAATTAAAATGTTTACATTATTTCGCATTAGGTAATTACGCTTGTACGGGTTAAAATAATGAGCTTTCAGATAAATTATAAGAGGTTGTTTATTCACCCCTTTAATTCAATAATAAAGTCAAGAAAAGGGAAAGTAACCCGATATTTTTAAAAGTATGGTACATAAATCATAACTTCTGTAATTTGAGACGTAAAAAAGACGTAATTAAAACAAAAATGTTTAAAATTAATAAGACATTATCTCTCAAAACTCACTAAAGGACTAAATCTCGAATTAACTACTTTATTCCGCTGGTTTCCTTTATACTCTACCTCTTTCTCTCACTGGCATTGTGGAGCGCGCGCGATTATAAATGTCTGAGATTTACGTTTTAATTTAACCCGACAAATTTAATTAATTTACAAAATTTGATTAATCACGTCTGTACTCCTCAGGTGTACCATAAAATTGTAAGCCATCAGATGAAACCCCTCCAAAATTCTATCGTTTATCATAATTATAATGGACCTTTGTGATATTTTACCGGAATTAATTTGTTCAAAGCGAAATTACAAATTTGGTACCCACTTCTTCATTACCTTTTGTTTCCTCGATCTCTTTAAACGCTGCTTTTTGTAATGTAACATTTGTTAAGCGATTTGATAATGTAACACGTCAAAGGGAACAAATTTGATTATTCTGATAATTCGTTAAAATATGTTGGTTCTTTTACCAAATAAAAACGGCTAAAAACCAATTATAAGAACATTTGTATTAATATAGGTTTAAAAACTGTACAATACTGTGATGCTATTAATTAGTTTGACCATAGCAATGTTCTAAAGTTCTGTGCAGTAAATTATAGGGATTCCAACAAGGAAGCGTCTTATCAGTAGATGATAGTGAATATAAATCCGAGAATACCGATCAAGGAGAAGCGACAGTATATATATATGCTTTATTTAGTCAAAAAACAACTAATACATAGTCAATAATACACTTTCTCACTAAAAATAAATGTATACGTATAAATAGGTTATTAATATAACTGTAGT
The DNA here is from genome assembly GCA_927349885.1 of Psylliodes chrysocephalus. NCBI lineage: Eukaryota > Metazoa > Arthropoda > Insecta > Coleoptera > Chrysomelidae > Psylliodes > Psylliodes chrysocephalus. The sequence continues at coordinate 37,412,678 of OV651823.1, forward strand.
CGTATAAAATAAAATACAATTAAACAACACATATAAAATATTAATATTAATAATGAATACTTCAATAACTAAATTAGCTACTTACATCTAACAAATATTGTTTTATTTTACATTTGAATTCATTAACTGATTCTATTTTCTTTAAATCTTCTGGCAAGTCATTAAATTGCTGTAAGCCTTTAAAAAAGATTGAATTTTGAGCATGACTGGTGTTGACGGTCCTAATATAAAAATCATTTCTAAGTCTTGTATTATGGGTGTGAATATGATGGTTATACGTAATTTTATGCTGGAGATAGTCAGACCCGTAACCTATTTTTATTTTATATACAGTGTGGAAACCACTTATGGAATAAAATTCTTTATGTCATTATTTTAGAAAATTATAAAAAATGCCGAGACATGTCAACTTTTGAATTGAGTTGTGCGTTATGTAAACATAAATTTAAATGTACAGGGTGATTCACGCAAGTATGCCATAGTCGGTGTTGTTTTTTTTTTAATGAAACACCCTGTATATTTGCATACATACATTATTCAGTTTGTTGGAATCGGTTCATTAAGAGGATTTCAAAAATATGCAAATATACAGGGTGTTTCATTAAAAAAAAACAACACCGACTATGGCATACTTGCGTGAATCACCCTGTACATTTAAATTTATGTTTACATAACGCACAACTCAATTCAAAAGTTGACGTGTCTCGGCATTTTTTACAATTTTCTAAAATAATGACATAAAGAATTTTATTCCATAAGTGGTTTCCACACTGTATAAAAATTAATGTCTGGTAAAGGAACATGTCTTTAATTGAGAGCCAGTTTAAAGATATCCGCATTTCTAAAATAGGGGTCAATCTAGAACATGACAATAATATTCGCATAGCTCTATTCTGCAATTTTTGGAACCGATTTCTCTCATTTTGATTTAAGAGATATAATACTGTTGAGCAGCAAGTGAAGTGAGGTAGTATAAGAGAATTAAATAGAACAAGCCTTGACCACTTAGATAAATGATGTGAACATCTGTAAAGATAATTTATTTTAAATGAAATTGTTTTTATTAAATGGTTTTCGTGCTGTTTAAATTTAAGTTGTCGATCTATAATAACTCCGAGATATTTGTATTCATTTACCATATCAATTTCGGAAGGCCCAATCATTATTTTATGATCTTGTTCTACAAAGAGTTTATATTGCTGCTCATTGCCAATTATGATGAATTTGGTTTTTTTACAATTAGTATTTAATAGATTAGCACAACACCATCTATAAACAACTTCTAAGCACTTATTAATCATTGTAACAATATCTATTTTATTTAGAGAAGAATAATAAATGAACGCGTCATCTGCAAATAAGTGAAATAAACATTTTGTCTGAATGTCTGCAATGTCATTGATATAAATAAAAAAAACAAGGGACCTAGAACACTTTCTTGTGGTACACCTCGTTTTATTTCTAACTCCTCAGATACAAAGTTTTTAATTTTGACCTTTTGCCTTCTATTTGTTAAATAGTTTAAAATCCACTCCAATACTGTACCACTAAACCCTGCTCTTTCTAATTTCTTTAAGAGTCTATTCCTATCTATCGTTTCAAACGTCCTTCGGAGATCCAAAAAAACACCAACAGTAACATGTTTTTGATTAAGATTTTTTTTCAAATCATCCAGCACAAATTGCACCGCAGTTTCGCATGAATGCTTACTGCGAAAACCCGATTGAAATTTGGTTAAAAATTTGTTTCTTTCTATGAAATCAACAATTTGTTCATAGACTACTTTTTCTAAAATTTTTTCAACGCAGCTAAGCATATTTATTGGTCTGAAATCAGAAGCTTTATTAGATTTTGCAACTTTAGGAACTGGTACAATGGTGGAGACCTTGATATCATCTGGGACTTTACCAGATTCTAAAGAAGTATTGATAACATTTATCAAGGGTTTAGCAATATTGTCATAGGTATTTTTTATAAATGCCATGCCTATACCATCTGGACTGTTCTTATTGGGCATTGAAAAAATAATTTTTTTAAGCGTACTAAAATCAATTAAAGTAAACTTGGAAAAGTTACTGATATTTTCCCGATTAATATTAATGGGGAAGTCTGGACCATTTTTATCAATTTTATCCATAATTTTATCAATACTCTCAATGTAGAAAGAATTCAAATTATCTGGTATATCTTCAACTCTATCTATGGTTTTCTGTTCAATTTCAATTTCTAAAAAATCCGTATTGCCCACATTATTTGGAACCAACGTTTTTAGTGTTTTCCACAATTCCGTTGTATTATTTTTATAGTCATCTATCTTATGCTCATAATATTTCCGTTTTTCATTTCGTATTACTCTAACAGCAAGATTTCTTCTCTCTTTATACATGTTTTTATTCTCCTCTGTTCTATTGCTCATAAAGTTCTTATAGCTTTTATCTCGGTCATCCACTGCCTGCTTAACACCTCAGATAAACAAATGAATAATAGATAAGTAACGGTCTGGATGTGTTTGAAGCTAACATGAACCGTTTTATCTATTACTTTCTGTTTCTTCTTGGTCTTTGATGTGATTCGTCTATTTTAAATAGCAGCGCCATTTACTCACAACTGTCAACAAGCATTTGGGAACTGTCAGTTTTGTTTGCACATTTTGTGTGATTTTATATTCCCAGGGCATATTTTTAAAGTTTTTAGAGTGTCTAAAATGTTTATTAAACGAATTTTGTTAGTTGTAAGTCTAAAAATTTTTATTCAATGTTTGTTTGCCCTAAAACAAATTTGGAGAAGTTCCACGTCGTTTCAAAGGTAAGTAAATAAAACACATGGGCGGTACACCTATATTGTAAAATATTATTAGTATTTTTTTAGGCAGGTTTCCTACAAACTGAAGCAATGGAAATTTGTATTCAAATCCTAGAATTAGAGAAGGTTGAAGTTGATAAAATTAACATAAATTGGAAATATATTTTATATTATTTTGTTATGAATTCTGCCGGAAAAGACGAATTTAAATCTGGAAGCAATTCCTATTTTATTCAATTCTCAACTTGGTCCGTCTTCAAGTAAGTTATAATAATATTTTGTAATACAATACCTAATACAAATTTTTCATACATTATAAACTTGGAGATTAAATTTAAAAAATAAATGCTATATTGTATTCTCCTAGACAAAGTAAAATAAATCTCAGTGCTTTCTGGAAAGAAACCATTTTATGAAAATATAAACTACTCCAAAGTGTTTCTTTTTTCTTAGTAATGAAATGAATTATACTTATAGAATGATTATGTTGTAAATATTTTATAATTCTTTTTAGGGAAAATTTACTTCCTAGTGAATGTAGTGAAAGACAGAGTCTAGAAGAGATTTATAATTATAATATGCACATACTGGATCAGAAAATTTAAGTTGTTCCACCGACATTGCTCCAGAAGCTATAGAATAGGTTATTCAAATTATAAAGAAGACATCTATAAAAATACCCAAATTCAGAGACAAAAAGTTATGCTAAAAATAATAGATACATTTAAAAATGCCCGTTTTTAAAAAAATATTTGTCACATATCATTTTGGAGATATTAAAATATATAAAATTCCAAAAACTTTAAAAAACCTGTTAAAAGTTTATAAATGAGAAGTGTGTTAATCTAGAACAAGTCAAAGGGGGTTATTTTCTAAGTTTCAGCTGAAAATGCATATCAACGAAAGCGCCAAGCCGACTTCTCAACAAAGTTCGATCACGAAAACGACAAGCATGTGATTATGGTATTCTCAGGCTGAATGACTTCGGTCGATGGCCAGTTGGTTATGCCAATAAAGTACGTTTACTATTATTATTATTGGTATTCTCAAATGCTAGACGATTTTGCTATTCGTATGTGATTTTAATTTTTGTTGTAATCTGTCATAATAATTATAAATCGTAAATGCTGATTTGTCTAAATATCTAAGGCTAGTATTTGAATGTCATTTTGACATTATTACAATTATAAACTCAATTAGAATATATTAAGGCCAATTTCAGAATTGTAAGGAATCATAAACAATAAACATCATATATTTGCTGACATTTTAATATTCAAGTCATAATATTTAGATATATATTTTAATGTTTGACTTATCTACTTCTAAAAATAAACTTTTTTGAATGCGCTTTACTTTTTTCAAATACGAACAACACAACAAGTAGAGAATACCAAAACGTTTGTGCTTTACACTTTTGCTAGTTGTCGCGTTTATGGAGGGAGCTGAGTGCTTTCAAAAATGCTGGTTAGACAATAAGCCCCCGTTTTAACTCAGCGAAGTAGAAGGTTTCAGTCTAGAATATCTGTCAATATTCGCTTCTAACATATTTATTTAAGAGACCAAAAATTACATGAGATGAAATGCATCAGAAGCAGTTGAGGTACCTATGTATCTAGTATGAAACTAAAAATAATTCAATTTGGTGACATACATTTAAATATAATATGTAGCCCATGCACAACTTCGGTTCCTATGGGATGTCCATTATATTTCTTTGAAAATAGACACTTTTGTCCTTTTTTTATTTATAATTACCACCTTTGATACTTTTTATTGTATTTTTTTAATAATTTTATATTGAATTTTTATAATTTAATTCTTGTATTGTTTTTCAATTTGCGTTAATTGTATGTTAATACATTTTTGGATGAAGCTTAATTGAGTCATATATAAAACATTTTTATCACACACAAGTTGTACATAGACAAAATTTAATTTATGTGATTTATTAGAATACAGGAGGTTTTTCAGACATACATACATACCATGTAGGAATAAACTAGCTAGATACTGGCGTCAAATATCTGGAATTATTAATAATTGCTCTCGTGAAAAATGAATGCATGATACGGATTTTCTATTCTTACATAAGTTGTTAAATAGATGTTATATTACTTACCAGAAGTTACTTTCTGATTCGGCCGTAAAAGATCAACTCGATACTTACAGCCTTTGGTACACAAATATCTATTTTAGTTCTATAAATGTCATTAAAAATTTATGAAAAATGTATTTCTCATCTATAAAATTGTTATTTATGATAAAGAAATATTTTAGTTTACAAGAACAAAAATAAAACCTGAATCAATAACAAATCAATGAAAATGTTGCTAGAGTTGGGGACGTTTTTATGGAAAATTGTAATGTTACTATTTTACTAATAAAGCTACAGTTAATTTATCTTAGCATTTTATTTAAATATAAATATATTATCCGAATAAAATTAATGCCGCTAGTCAAGGTTTAAAAGCCTCGTCACTTCAACCTTTCTATGCTTCTAGTTTATATGTTTGTAAACAGAGATCTATTGTTTCTATTAGGCTTAACAGTCTCCATTAGATCTTTCTTGGAACAAGATTACAGACTATAAAGGTAAGTTTCAACAAATTTATAGATTGGTGTCTATCCATTATAAATTACTTTCAAAGCTTATAATATGTTTGTTTATTCTTAAGAAATGATAAAATCTATCACATATCTTTTTTTTATATTTTTAAAAATAAGTAACTGCCTTAATTCCTATTTTTTGACATCCCTCGTATATGCTAAATAAATTTAAATTTATCACTTCAAGTGGTAAGAATGCTACCTTTAGGTATATAAGGGAAAAGTAAATTGGATTTTTTTTATTGTTGAGTTTCAGAAATATTAATTTCTCCTGGTTTTAAAATAAGATGAAATGATTAAAACGGACCTGCAAAGGCACCAATCTCACCAGTATTCCTGTGACCTAATGGGTAAATTCAGTTTGGCTTACTTTTTATTTTAAATATACAGTTTACTGATATCTACCTATAAACAATATTAACAGTGTAATTATTTGAATTATAAGTATCATTTATTACATTTGAATAAAAAATAGAATTTAATTTTTGTAAAATGAAATTTTATGCATGAGTTGCATTGTTCTTTAAATTTGTTATTGACAAAATATTTACAAAAGAATGCTTTGGGTTCTGATGAAAAAACTATTTGATACGCCCATGGGGACCACGGCTGTCAAAATTTCGTAGATACTGGCTTCAAACAAAGCCTATGTAAAACTGCGCCCGTAACACATCTATATTTCATTTGTTTATCTGAGGATCACATCCCCACTTTTTTTACAGAACCGCAACTCACCACACACTATTTTATATTATTAATAATTTGTTTATTATTTTCGCAAACCGCTATACACCATTTATTTATTTTTTATCGTTTTACGCTTTCAATCACTAGACGAGCTCGACCAAGGAACCACTTGAAAACTGTTTACTAAATATAGTTATAATGGAATAAGATTTCAAACTTCCGCTGATAGAATGAAATGCAATAGATTCAATTTGTCAATTTTTAATGACCAATTATATTAAAAAAAAGAAATGTATATAGATGGGTATTATCTGGTAGGCTTAATAAATAATGACCTAAGATGGACGTCAAAATACTACTAAACTTAAAATTAAGTCCAAAACAGACGTTCTCTGGGTATCGATATTTAGCTGTCAAATCAATTAGCATAAACCTACGTACACTGGATGCCCGGATATGGACGTCCTGACCCTCAAATGGATCTAAAGTGAACGTCCATTTGACTATATGTGCTGTCTAGGCATATACGAATTTTTAGAAATAGTACTTATTTAAGTATGTATCAATATTTCCAAAATCAACCCCAGTATGATTCATCAATAAATGTAAATATGAATGGGCAAAACATCTTTATATTGACATAATCGTATCTTACAATTTAGCCATAATAAAGGGATTTCGCCCACTTTGATCAATCCTGATAGAAACACGCGGATTAACTATATTTTTTTAAATATAATTTCAAAATAAAATAAAGAAAACCTGCAGTTCATTGTTTATTAAATTTATTTAAAAAAAGACAAACATATTTCACAAAAACCAATACCTACATATGACAAATAAAGTGTCAAAAATTATTAAATCATTATACTTAATATTTATGCATGTGATAAAATTCTTAGTTTCCTAATAACTTTTTGGCACATTAAAATTATTAGAATACCTAAGTGTGTAAAAAATATTCATCTTATTACTACACAAAACAAATACCAAAAAATATCACTTTAATATTGCTCACGTACTAAACACAAATTGGACTGACTTTGACAGATAACATCATTTTGATTGATACACAACTTATTTTTGCACATGCGCGTTACAAAACGGTACACTAAAAATCGTAGAATATCGATCAAGGAGACAGCGACAGCTTGGTGTTTTCCGTTTTGATAAGCGCATGTGCGAAAATAAGTTGTGTATCACTCAAAATGATGTTATCTGTCAAAGTCAGTCCAAGTTGTGTTTAGACTGTGAGCTGTTAAGTGATATTTTTTGGTGTATCTTTGTGTTGTAATAGAATGTCTGGAGCTGGATATTTTTGCGCATACCGTTCTTGTTCGTCCAAAACTGGCCAAGGATTAAGTTTATTTACTTTTCCAAAGGACTACGAACAGTAAATTTCATGATTACTAATTAATTATAATTATGTATGATAAAAATGTTTCCAGTAGATTGAATCCCTTTTCGTACGATTCGGGGTACAAACATACCCCACCTTTACTATTTTCATCATATTTTAGTAATATTTATAATTGTTTAGTTTAGTATTTACTTAATTAAAAAACTTTGTAGCGCAAAAATGTGCAGTAAGGAAGATTTACTACCGAAGATTGAATGTCCACAAAAACTATCGGCTTTGTAAAAATCATTTTGAAAGAAAATATTTTTCAAAAGGCGGGGCTACAAGAAAATATTTGTTTTAATCATCCTTCCAAAAATTTTTCAACTGTGTATATAAAAAACTGTTTATACGAATGAAGATTTTTACACACCTAAATATTCTAATACAGATACAAAATGTGCCAAAAAAGTTATTAGGAAACTAAGAATTTTATCACATGTTTAAATATGAAGGTAACACTTGTTTAATTTAAAAACAGTTTATTAATTAAAAACAGTTTATTTATAATTGATTTATAACGTACTAATTAGTTTATTTAATAATTAGGCACTATTATAACTCACAATTCTAATTTAATTATTACAATTCGTCTTTACTATACCACACTTTCATTGAAACTTAACATCTATTAACAAACTCGCGCTATTTATATAAAGCCAGCTCTGCACTAGAACATTCTCGACCGTCTAGAAACTCTGGAATGTCTTTATGTATGACTCAGCAACCGCACAACGATTTCTCTGGTAGCTTTTCGAAGGAGTGCGTTTGTCTCTGTCGTGCGATATCGAAACATACGAAGCGATGCTCCAACGGCAAAGGGGATCAGAAGTCGACTTAAGGTGGTTTACGACATTAAGTATAATGATTTATTTATTTTTGATAATTATTTTTCATAGGTAAGTATTGGATTTTGTGAAATATATGTATGTCTTCTTTTAAATCAATTTAATAAACTATAAACTGCAGATTTTGTTTATTTTACTTTGATATTATAAATAAAAAAATATAATTACTCCACGTGTTTTCTTGAGAAAGGTCTTTCAGTATTTTTAGTTGTGATTGGTCAAAATTGGCAAAACACCTTTAATATGACTAAATTGTAAGTTACAATTATGCCAGTATAAGGATGTTTTTGCATTTTAAATTACTCTGTATATTCATATTTACATTTAATGAATAAATCATCCTGGATTTGATTTTGAAAATATTGATAATTATTTAAATAAATAATTTCGAAATATTCGTTTATGATAGCCAGGTCAGGTATCCAACCCTTAATACATAATTCTTTTTAATCCTAAAAGCTTTACAAATATAAAGTTTGCAAATACTTATTTAAACTCTTAAACCTAATGTCTTTTTAATTGTTACTTAATTTTTTTTGGTACCCGTAATTTTATTTACCTTATTTTTACTTAAGGAAAAGGTAATTTAACTTAAATATAAGGCTTTTATTATATTTTTTATAATAAATAAACAAAATATTGAACAAATGTTATAGATAAATTATAAAATAATAAACGTCTTTTACTTTTATAACAAATTATTAATTATTACATAATGAATTATATTTTGGTGCCGAAATCTGATCACTGCTATTAACCCTAACTACTTCAATGTAATTAAATAACATTACAACATTTGCGCATGGACTATAACAATGATTTCAAATAATTTGCCAAACTATTTCGCTCAGTGTAGAGAATAAGCATGTTTTCTCAGCGTATTAAGTTGTGTATTAATCAAAGTCATGCTGTAAAAAAGGTCCATCTGATATCAAAGGCACCGACAGCTACTGTCGCTTCTCCTTGATCGGTATTAACGGTATAAATATTGTAATCAAATTAAGGAAATTAAATTACGTTATTTTTCAAGTGCATCTGTGTTATTCTGTGGTAGCTCCTGTATTTACATTGGCTCAACCCATGTTTTAGGTATATGTAAATCACAACATCTTCGTTCCAAATCTATTGTCATTAAATATAGTCTCATTGTCGTGGTAAGAATTATTGTGTTGTAGTCTTCTTTAAGCTACATTAGCTAATATTATGGTTGATACTTTCAATATAAAGTTTACAAAAATTCAAATTGGATGTGATTCATAGGTTATTCAGAAATTTTTATCATTAGGTTTATGGTAACTGAAATAAGAAACAAGTTTGAGACTTGATATTCTCTAAATATTTGGAAAATACCGCGTCAATGGTGGTCCCATATTTTGTTGTGGATTCTTGTGGATCATTATTCATTTTCAAATTTAATTTTTCCGAAATTGTGTCTAAAAGAGATAGAATCAGTTATGAGCAGTTAGCAGCAAGTCTACACGCATACGTCTAGTCGCACGCACACAAACACCGTTCCGAAGTCTGCCGAACTGAAACGACGTTAGACGATGCACGACTTTCAACGGCGCACCGCTGTGCCGGTCGGAGTGGGGGGTTTATTTTCGTTACAACATTTTTTCGATTTTAATATTTTTCGATTTTTCGGTTTTTCGATTTTTCGATTTTTCGATTTTTCGATTTTTCGATTTTTCGATTTTTCGGTTTTTCGGTTTTTCGATTTTTCGATTTTTCGATTTTTCGATTTTCCGATTTTTCGGTTTTTCGATTTTTCGATTTTTTCGATTTTTCGATTTTTCGATTTTTCGATTTTTCGATTTTTCGATTTTTCGATTTTTCGAATTTTCGATTTTTCGATTTTTCGATTTTTCGATTTTTCGATTTTTCGATTTTTCGATTTTTCGATTTTTCGATTTTTCGATTTTTCGATTTTTCGATTTTTCGATTTTTCGATTTTTCGATTTTTCGATTTTTCGATTTTTCGATTTTTCGATTTTTCGATTTTTCGAAATAAAACACTGTGACTCTTTTTTGTTAATACGAATATAAGTTTCATTTGTGTCATAAATGCAATCCAATTGCCCAAAACACTGACATAATTATTAATACACATTAAAATCAAAATAATTGTAGAGTTTCATATTTAACTTAAAATATATCGAAAAATAATAACTTTATCGCTATGAAGAAAGAGTACAATATTTACGTAGAAAATATTGGAGAATCGAAAAATTGTGATAAAATTGCAATTCCGCTAGTGACGTAGATTTTGGGAAGGATTAACCAGTCACTTGCACCTGTCGTACGCCTATGATAGTAGCCAGAAACGTTTATTTAAGAGCCCCGCATACCGCCTGATCAATTCAAATGCGGGATTTGCTGGTTGCGTCGTCTCTAACATCCATCTCTTTTTATCGAAATAAACAATATCAACTGAGAATACATTGAAAAAGTTGTTTCTAAATTCGGATACGCGTATATAAATACGGTAATAGAAGCGAAACGACGGTTAGCAAAAAAACTGTGTTTTACCGTTTTTTAAACTATATACGCCAATATGACGAAAACTGTGCAAAAATTCGTAAAAATTTATTCTTGATTATTATTAGGCAAAAGCTTAAGGATTCTAATAGTTTTCAAATCATATTTTTATCATAAGTCATAAGTCATAAGCGAGATAATTAAGGTAAACTAACATTATGTCACAATATGCTTGATGTACAGAAGAATATAACTTATTAACATATTTATAAGTGCGAAAATTGCTTACAGGAATTTAAAGTGGTAGATATATTTTGTATTTTTTAATTTATTAAAAGTCGGGATAGAAGCTAAAAGATGTGCAAATTTTTATGTTCTAATAAAAAGTTGAATTATAAATTCAAATAACTAATTAAATTTAATTTTTTTAAAAAATTGTTCAAATAAAAGTTGTTTGTAATATCATTCTCTACAATTCTTATTCCACACAAAATTTCTCTAAAATAGACCGTATTCGATTTATTTGAGAAAACGTAAATTTTGAATTTAAAAAAAAAACAAAAAAGGAAACAGAGAAGAACAAAAATTTTTAAATTTAGTCTGTAATCCATCCTGCGGTAAAAGGATTAAAGTTTGGTAGTCGTAACATCTGGGGGATACCTTATAGAGGGTCGTTTTTCTACTTTATGAAATATATCTGTTATTTACACTTAGAGAAGAAAATTCTTCAAATAAAAGTTGCATATAATGTTATTCTCTATAGTTTTTGTTATATACATAATTTTTCTAAAATGTTCCATATTCAAGAAATTTGACAAAAAGTGCAAAATTCCAATTTGTAAGAAAATTGCTCAAATAATAAAGTTATTTGCGAAATTATTCTCTATAATTTTTATTCTTTATATAATTTCTCTAAAATGGACCGTATTGGAAGAATTTGAAGAAAAATATAAAATTTAAATTTTTCAGTATTTTCGTTGTCAATGAATATTTACAGGGGTTATACAAAATAACCGGAAAAAGATTGTAATAACTAGACAGAAAAGTCATGTGTTGGACACATCAGATTTTTAAATATAATGTTTTGAGTGTCGTGACAGTGACAGTTCATATTTATTTTTAAGAGAAATGAAAATAAGTATTGTACTAATTGTTTTTAAAAATATGTGAAATGATTATAATTTCACCTAAGGTCTACCGGCAAAAGACCGGTAGGCCTTCGTTCAAGCTGACGGCCCTCTTTCAGGCAGTGGGCCCTCTTTCAGGCAGTGGGCCCTCGTTCGGGCAGTGGGTCCTCGTTCGGGCAGTGGGTTCTTGTTTAGATTTTTTGTTTGCAGATTACATTATAAGGTTTATTGACAAAGTCCAAATTGACATAACATTTATACCTAATACTTAATTAGGCAGGATCGGTTTCGTGGCCAATATAAATCAAACAATTTTTGTCATAAAATATATTTATTGTGTTATCTTGCTTGTTGTATTTTAATATTCACTGTTAATGTAATAAACTGATAAAGCATTGTATGCTTAACTTTAAACCTAAGAAATTGCATAGCTACCTACATAAATAATCTGTCTACTTTTGCAAGTTTTGGTCAAAAATTTGTTTAGGTAAACTTTAATACGATGGAAATTAACATATTTTACTGAAGCACATTGCTTTTAAAATTCTATGTGATAAAATTTTGTTCCTAAGTTATGTTCATAGGAAAAATTGTATACATAACTCGTTGAAAATCGTTATTTCTGCACTCTCACTTTCCAAATTAGTTTTGGAATATACCATTTTTTTACTTCTTTTACGCTTCTAAAAAAATGTATTGCATTTAACTTCTCCCAAAACATAATTAAAAATAATAATTTTTTTAATGGGAGGAACTTCCTACAACTAATATTTCTAAAACCATTACACATAATCTGGTGGTCTGCGCATCGCAGGTTCTGTCTCCGACCTACGTGTGGTAGCAGTTCTTGCTTACAACACTGAGTATCTAACGCAAACCACATAATAATAGTACTAAAATTACTTACGTCCTCCAATATTGTTACAGGTTCTTTTTCTTTTTAAAGAACAACACAAATAGTTTTTATTAATTTTAGATTTTCTTTTTGGATTTATTTATTTTTAAAAACTAAATATACAACAACGCAATCACCGCACAGTCACAGAAACAATAGATGCACACGTTATGCAGTCAAATTTAGTATAACCTACTGTTATTGTATTGTACTCTTAGGCCCGGTTTTTCAATGTAATGTTAACTTGGAGGTTAACTAACTTCTACTTGAAGGTTAACTTTTAGTTAAAATAAGAAACGTTTTTTAATGTAAATTGTACTTCTTGTTAATTGACCTAGATTTTAATTTGGCAACGTTGTATTTTTATGTGTTCTGTGATGGTTCTGTGGTATTCTCCCGGTGAATATATTGCCTTTCATCGTGGGTATTCTAATGTTGTTTTCCTCGATGAATGACATATTCAAACTAAAAAAGAAAGATAACTTATAAAGATATAAGAAGACGCCAAATTTTCAATTCTTGGAATTTGGAATGTTTCTATAAATCTATTCAAGAATCTATTATTTAGGCAGAGACAACATTTAACTGTAGGTCCCGAACTTCATCAATGATCATCTCAACAGTCCGCTTCGACAATCTAAATATTTTGAAAAAATCTAAACTAACATATTGTTCCATAAAATTAAGCCTCTGTCGAATTATTTTTGGCCTTCTCACTATTTCTTCCTCTTCGCTCTTGTAGACATTAACAATATTTAAAGCATCCATAATGTCAAAGCACATGTAGGTTATAAAGTGAAAATTATCTCTTAACAATGGGTTAACAGTACCCTGAGAGTAAGGTTAAAATTAGCTTTCGGTTAGTCTTTAACTATCAATTGAAACACAGAAATGTTTTAGTTAACATTCAGTTAGCTCAAGGTTAGAGTAACTACACATTTAAAAACCGGCCCTTAGTACTTTTAGTAATTAGGAATTTTTAAAACAATGGGCGTGTCAAGCGTTTGATCTCCTTTTTTCTTTTACCCTGTTCTTTAGTATCCGGTCGGCGTAATAAATAATTATCATAAGTAGGTAATAGGTAATTAATAAATTATATTTCTTGTTTGGAACTAAAATTTCTTACAAAACCATTTGCTCAAATTTAGGTATATTGTTTATAAAAATTCTTTACGGATTTAAAATTATTTTGCTAATTTTCCAACGAAGAGATTCTAATAAAATACATGCATTTTAGCATTGTATTCATTTAATTTAGTATATAATTAAGTAACTAATATTTAATGTAGCCTTATTATTTATATAGTCCGTAATAATTATAATTACGAGATCGTTAATTGTATATGTGTTTCAATAAAATATCTACGCTTAGCACTTTCAGTGTTATGTTTTCCAGTGTATGCTGAGAATCCCGTCTCTAATGGTCTACGTATTACTTAGTTCTAAAAAAATCCGCCGGGTTTTGCGATGGCAGCAAAAATCAGTGGCAATTACTTAAATTTTATTTTGATCATATCTCTCTTATTTGGTGAGAAAAAATTCTCCGGTTTTTTTTAATCGGTTTTAAATTTTACTTGTGAAGGAGGCTGTTTTTTAGAATTTCAATTTTTATCGTAGTTTAAAAAATAAAAATTTCATAATTTTTTTTTCAAAAATGTAAAAAACACGCTCCAATTGTATAAAAATTACCAATCGACTAGTGAAAACAAAAAAAATATATTTTTAAAAATAAGGACGTTACGGTCAAAAAACGAAATATATGTGGTGTGCGGGGCTCTTAACATAATTTATTAGCGTGTCCAGTATCTACACTTTTTGCCAAATATGACAATAATACATCAAATAGTACTAAAAAATCAAAAAAAAATATTAAAAATTAATAAAAATTAATAAAAACTAATAAAAATTAATAAAAATTAATAAAAATTAATAAAAATAAATAAAAATAAATAAAAATTAATAAAAATTAATAAAAATTAATAAAAATTAATAAAAATTAATAAAAATTAATAAAAATTAATAAAAATTAATAAAAATTAATAAAAATTAATAAAAATTAATAAAAATTAATAAAAATTAATAAAAATTAATAAAAATTAATAAAAATTAATAAAAATTAATAAAAATTAATAAAAATTAATAAAAATTAATAAAAATTAATAAAAATTAATAAAAATTAATAAAAATTAATAAAAATTAATAAAAATTAATAAAAATTAATAAAAATTAATAAAAATTAATAAAAATTAATAAAAATTAATAAAAATTAATAAAAATTAATAAAAATTAATAAAAATTAATAAAAATTAATAAAAATTAATAAAAATTAATAAAAATTAATAAAAATTAATAAAAATTAATAAAAATTAATAAAAATTAATAAAAATTAATAAAAATTAATAAAAATTATTAAAAATTAATAAAAATTAATAAAAATGAATAAAAATTAATAAAAATTAATATAA
>OV651823.1:37428488-37579416 GCA_927349885.1 Psylliodes chrysocephalus
CCACAAAAGTGTAAAACAACTAACAAGATCTCATGATTGATGGTGTCGAAAACTTTTGAATGGTCCAGGAGAATGAGTACAGAAGTTTTATCATTGCCAATATTCTTAAATAAGTTAACGGTGATGTCCGGAAGTGCTGTAGTATAACTATGATCTTTTCTGATGGGTTTAAAGCAACTGGAGTTGTTCCGTACAATCAAGATATATTTCCGAAAGATTTGTTAAAACCAGCGAAAGCAACAAATAAAGCAATGGGCCATGTTCACATGTGAGATATGCTGTTTTATAAACTATATTGTAATAGTTAGTCGCTATACAAGTTATTCTAAATAATCAGTTCGTTAAAAAAGCTAAAAGTTTTTAAATTAAGCCCAATTGAAATTTAAAATTTGAAATTATACGTCATCGGGAATAGACCAATCAGCTTGTGTCGAAGTTTTTTTTGTTTTACAAAACCAAGCCAACGAACAAACCTACATACAGAATGTCGAAGTGAACGCACATCTAAGTGACATTTAAAAATTGACAGCACCTAACAACTAACCTTAGTTTTTTGTTTTGGTTTAATTTTATTATTAAATTGAATTTATCTGGGTAAATTATCCTGTGGGATATAGGATATATAAAGGAAGAAGAATATGAATTTATCAGCTGTATTTATAAAAGTTGAATCAAGTATTTTTCCCATTGTAAACGAAAATGATTACCGAGATTATTACTGCATTTTTTAACAATACTCAGTTTCCAAAAGATAGAAAGGTAAAACTTTATTTATAAATTGTTTTAATGGTAGGTAGTTACAGTTTATATGAAGCAGTACACTTTATAGTAAAACATATTTATCTCAGGTTTTATTTTTAGATCTGCCAAGCAAGAATATGGAGACATTTACTTTTTCCATAAGAGAGAAGGAGACAAATTACACCTAAACATAAAGTACAGCAAAAACCTTATGATGTGGCTGTTTTTTAGTGCACAATGCTTAGGATATGTTGAATCTCAAGGTTTGTAATATTTATTATGCTTTTTTGTTTTTACATATAATAAACAGTGTATAAGGCCCTTTATTCTTATAAATATTTTTTTTCTAATTTTGACATAAAGAGACATTTTTTGTAATCGCAGCAAGTGTTAAAATAATCTAGAAATAGATTTTGTTAGTGAACCTAGTAATAATTATGATACCAAAGAATGCTGCAGAGCACCTATGAAATTTTGAGTTAAAACATGCCATATTTTTAGGCTATTTTTATACCCTTTTCAAAAATTTTATGCTCCTCGTTTTATGCAAAACTTAAAATGCTCTGATAGCTTCGAACGAAGTCAGCAAAGCACCTCTGTTTTATAAAGTTTTTTCTGTAAAAACAGCAACACCATATATTTATGCACTTGAAATATTATATTTTTAAAAAATACATGGTGCTTGCTAACCTTCGAAAGAAGCCAGCAGAGCAATTCGGTTTTTTAAAGCTTTTTTCTAAAAACCACACCCCATTTTTAGACTCTTGAAATATTGTAAAACTTTACTAAAAAAATTGCTATTTTTAAATAATACAGGGTGCTTTGTTGGAACAAAGTCAGCAGGACACTTCAGTTTTTTAATATATAAAAACAACTACTTATGACACATGTTTAGGCTGTTTTAAAATCCTAAAAATGTGGTAAGTATATTTGTTTTCAGAAAAAAAACTTTGAAGTCAGCAAGGAATTGCGAATTTTTTTTAAAAATGTCAAATTTCGAATATTTTATAATATTGTAGGAGCCAAAAAATGTGGTGTGGTTTAAAAAAAAAACTGGGGTGCTCTGCTGGATTCGTTTGAAGCTAACAAAGCATCCCGTAATTTTTTATTTTATAATACTCAATAGCCTAAAATGAGACATAGCTGTTTAAACAAAAATGGTACTTTTAAAAATAGCAGTTTTTTTCGAAAAGCTCTATAATATTTCAAAAATGTGAAAATGTGGTGAGCTTGTTTTTTTTTAAGTTTTGAAAATCAGAGGTTCTTTACTGGATTCGTTCAGAGCTAGTAAAGTGCTCGTCTTGTTACATAAAATAAGGCATTTTGTAGCTGGTTATATAGTTATTTTGTAACTGCATATCTAACCCTTTTATTTTTTTCAGGAGGTTGTAAACATGTGGCTTCATAGAAGAAGTGAGGAACCATCTGTAACATCTACTCAGTGTTATTGATAATGATGTACACTTGGCTAGATTGTTAAAGAAACCTCTTCATCCACTACAGGAAAATAAATCAGTACTTTTATATTCTTAGGATTTGTATATATTTTTTATTTGTAAATAAATTGTTTTTTACTTCATTTTTCTCATTTTTTATTAAAAGGTTAATAAATAAAATTTTCACAGATTTTTATATTTTTGTTTGTAAACAATAATTGAAGTTTTTATTAAAAATCACCAATGTTAATAATAATAACTTAAGTCAATATTATTCTTTCTCCTTTTTTAAAGCTACTATTAATAAAGGTATTACTTTAGCTTGACCTATGATCAATTTTTAATTTTGTGATATATTTGGTTTGACAGAAAAAAAATTAAAACCCTTTGACATTGGTTGTTTTTACTTAGATATTTATAAAAAATAAACGGAACTGCAAACATGTTTTACTATCGTAATAACGAATAGCAACATGAAATTTTTTTTTCACATTTATCACTGTTGTCATTTTCAGAAGGCACACTTTCTGGTTTTTCGAAAAAGGTGGCAAGAATTGTGATATTTTTAAATTTATCACCAGTGATACCACATGTAGTTACCCGATTTATTGGAATATATAGACTTTGCTACCACATTCAACTGAACTTGGTTTTTAATATTTATCACTGTGACATAGGCGTTTTTGTTAAAATGTTTCATTTTAAACTGCTGTAAATAGGTGCCTTTGTTTTGGTAGTTTTAGTCCCAAAAAAATCTATGCATATACAGGTACTCATTCCTCTTCGATTTGCTCGAAAAGTTAAATTTTTATCAAAAATTACATTGGCTGTTTAAAAACTCATTATAATCCCTGAAATGTGATAATTAGGTAAATTAAATTAAAAAACAAACAAAAAAGTTTATTAAATTAATATTTACTCTTACAAAATAGGTTCTTGTAAGTTAACAAGCAATTATGCAGATATTACTAAGTAAATGTACTTGCTTAAAATTCACACACGAATGTGGTTTTAACATGTTAAATTAACTAACCCTTCTTATAACTCTTTCCACATGTATTCTTAGAGATGCTATACTTTTACTTAATTGTACATCTTCTGGAGAAGTTTTTTCATTCTGTGATACACTAGGTGTGGCTTTACTAAAGTGTATCCCATGTTTTCAAGTAGCTGATTATTCTGAAACCCCTATCTGCCATTATATGGGATCCAGGAACTAGTTTGTTTAAATACCCACATTTTTCCATTATTTCTTTATCACTAGTTCTTCCACAAAATGATGAATAAATTCGGTATCTTCAAAACTTTCAGGAGATTCTGCATTTTCTTCCAGAAGGGTTTTTAGGTTATACACCTAAGAATTTATAGTAGCCTTATTTTCAATTTCCTGAAGGGGGGGACAATTAGCAGAAATTGCTGCTACATCTTGAAAATCCCGTGTATTTTTATTAAAAAGTTCACGAGAAACATCGCTAGTAGAAGGTTGATTTTCTTCTTTCCAAATTTCTAGGAACACTAATAAATATTTTTGAAGATGAATGTGAATCATTATCACATTCTGGAACAAAACACTTTTTCGTAGTCATAATATTTATAAAAAGTACAAAATTAAACAATCAAATTCCAAATAAATTCTTGATGGAGACACTATGATGACAGATGCCATACACAGTGCTGCCATTTTGCCATTTTCTGAATTATTAAGTGACTTTTAAAACAATGAAACTTTAAATATGGTAAAAGTTTAAACAGAAATAATACTTTAAAAACACATTTGATATTATATATTTAAAAGATATTTGTTTAACGATGTTTTAGAAGTCTAAAAGTAAGAAGGAGTACACAAACGAACGTACATCACTTCTCGTAAACCTTCTAGCCGGCAACGTTGTGCGCTAGCTCCTATTGGTCTATTCCCGGTGACGTCATAAATTTTAAAAAAATTCATAACTCCGGCAAATGAATAGATAAAAAAAAATTAAAAAAATGTAATTTTATTTTCAACTCTATTATTCATAAAAAAAATTTCAAAATTTTTGAACATGCCCCATTGATCAAGAACGGCTAACCACTCCTCTACATGCAGTAGTTGATAATGTGCAAACAGAATATAGTAAATCCCCACAGCCAGGATCATTCAACGCCAGGACACTATCTCCTAAAGCTTTTAAAGAATCGCGAGAAATAATGGAAAAAGAAAATTTTGAAAAGCTTTATAATTTGCCAAGCGATATATTTTCTGTACCTATTTCGATGGAGAAAAAACAAGTGAAGAGAAAAGTTAAGAAGGACAAAACTATAGTCTTAACGTCAACTCCAAACTATAAAGAACTTACACAGGGTGTTTCATTGGTAAAGAGACTCCCTTTAACCATGGATGGAGACCATCGAGGTCCTTCCAAATAACCTATACTTAATGGGTCTTTCGACCTTTATAGCCGAGATACAGGGTGTTTTATCAATTTGGCCTATTTCTTTCCAGACTCATAACTTATTAACCACCCTGTATATGTTTTTGACATTTGGCGTACTTATTCACCTTATTCACCTTAACTTACCAAATCTAAAAAGGTATAAACAAGAAACGAAATCCAAGTCCGTCTTTACAAAAAATTAATAAATTCGTCTATCCTTAAAACAACATCTTGTATGTCCGAATTTGAAATTTTTGTTTTTAAATTTGAAAAGAGCACAAAAAACTGAATCCAATAATGTACATTTTATTTTTGCTCAGACGATTTTACTACTGAAATTATAAGTCCAAATTGTTATTTTTGTGCATTTTGGAGGTACAAACTGGAAACGGACGGAGTTTTATTAATTTTATCACGGTATATTTAAAATTATTTAAAGAAGTATATTTCTAAAAGCTACAGATATGTCAATACTTATAATTGTATGCATCTACACCATTTCAAAAAATAATTTCAGGTCCGATTTTAGGGCCAAAAATCAGAATTTTTTTTTTCGATCGCACCCTGTATAAATTATTCCATGTAAGTTTTAATAAATAGTATGTAGGATAATAATATGGAAAGAGACTAACATTCAGTAGAACAAATAATAACATTTACAACTAAAGGAAAAACACATAAATAATAACTAATTAATACATAATAAACAAATCAAAATAACAACTAATAATACAAAGAAATACAAATGTTGGAAATGAAGTAATAAACCTTATTGCTACCAAAAACTACAAGAGTTGTTCAAAATGACCTTCATTTTGTTCGATGCATTTTCTTGCTCGTTTTAAAATATGGTTGACGGCTTTTCTGAGTACATAGGGATTATTTTTCATTTCTTCGCACGCGTTTTCTATCCTCCCAACTAGTTCTTCCCTACTATTTATGGAAGTGGAATATACTTTTGTTTTTAGATGTCCCCAAACGTGGTAATCCAGCGGATTAAAGTCAGGCGATATTGAAGGCCAGTGTATGTAGTATACGAAAGGAGTTATTTAGGACCTAACGTTACATTCGTAAATAATAAATAAGTATAATTATTTTATTATTAGATTATCTTATAGGCCTTGGAATTGGCATTTCACATTTTATGTCATATGTATTTGCATCTTTTATCAGTCATTATTGTTTTTTCAGTATTTTCCGTGATATTTTTTATTGCATTTGGTAATTATTAAATATTACCACGTTTGGGGAAATCTAAAAACAAAAGTATATTCCACTCCCATAAATAGTAGGGAAGAACTGTACTCAGAAAAGCCGTCAACCATATATTAAAACGAGCAAGAAAATGCATCGAACAAAATGGAGGTCATTTTGAACAACTCTTGTAGTTTTTAGTAGCAATAAGGTTTATTACTTCATTTCCAACATTTGTATTTCTTTGTATTATTAGTTGTTATTTTGATTTGTTTATTATGTATTAATTAGTTATTATTTATGTGTTTTTCCTTTAGTTGTAAATGTTATTATTTGTTCTACTGAATGTTAGTCTCTTTCCATATTATTATCCTATATACTATTTATTAAAACTTACATGGAATAATTTATACAGGGTGCGGTCGAAAAAAAAATAATTCTGATTTTTGACCCTAAAACCGGACCTGAAATTATTTTTTGAAATGGTGTAAATGCATACAATTATAAGTATTGACATATCTGTAGCTTTTAGAAATATACTTCTTTAAATAATTTTAAATATACTGTAATAAAACTCCGTCCGTTTCCAGTTTGTACCTCCAAAGTGCTCAAAAATAACAATTTGGACTTATAATTTCAGTAGTAAAATCGTCTGCGCAAAAATGAAATGTACATTATTGGATTCAGTTTTTTGTGCTCTTTTCAAATATAAAAACAAAAATTTCAAATTCGGACATACAGGATGTTGTTTTAAGGATAGACGAATTTATTAATTTTTTGTAAAGACGGACTTGGATTTCGTTTCTTGTTTATACCTTTTTAGATTTGGTAAGTTACGGTGAATAAGTACGCCAAATGTCAAAAACATATACAGGGTGGTTAATAAGTTATGAGTTTGGAAAGAAATAGGCCAAATTGATATAACACCCTGTATCTCGGCTATAAAGGTCGAAAGACCCATTAAGTATGGGTTATTTGGAAGCACCTCGGTGGTCTCCGTCCATGGTTAAAGGAAGTCCCTTTACCAATGGAACACCCTGTATAATTGCAATTGCAGAAAAAATTGATTGTAAAAAACTCAATGAAGGTTATTTCATATTTGTAGAGCTAACATCAGAAAAACAAACGAAACAATTTTTTTTAGCTAAAGTAGTTGCTATAGGTAAAAATGTTAATACTGCACATTATTTATGTATCCTTTCTAAAGCCAATATAGCCAAACAATGGACATCTGTTTTTCCTGATATAGAAGATCTTAGTGAAGTTCTGGACACTACAGTTTTAGGAAGACTTAGATTTAAGATTTTGAAACATGTGAAAATTAAAGTTTTGTGATTTGCCTATTTAAAAAAAAATGTTTATTTTTCCTTATTTAAAATTTGTTCAATTTTTAATTTTTAAATTTAGAAATAACTGCAATAATTTTATATTTAATTCTGTGGAAATACGTTTAATACGTGTTTTAAATCCATGATTTTAATATGTTTAAAATATTTCCACTTTGCCCCACAAATGGAATCACTTTACCCCATATATGGGGCAAATTGGTTTTTTACTATAAAAACGCTTCTACATTTATTATGATTTCTTTTAGTTTAAATAGTATGATATCATATGAGAGATAAGGGATATAAAAATGTTTTTGTATTATATCAACTTTAAACAATCATAACTATCTTCTTTTTCCACGACTTTTTTTTATTAAGATTGGCTTTTGCCCCAATCTCCCCTACTGATCAGTTTCATTAATAGGAACAAAAAAGTTTCAATTTTCCACTTAACTGTGACCAGTGTTGGAACAATTTTGAACAGTTTGAAATGTTTTTTTATTTATTGTAACCTTTAAAATCACAAAAAAAAACATTGGGTATTTTATTATATTTTCACTAAGTGGAAAATAATACAAAAATTTGTTATATTTTTGACGTTGAAAAACTCCAAGCTTATCTTCGTTCGCACTGTCGTTTGTGAAATTTCTAAGTTTTTTAAATATCGCTAAATTTAGTTTCCCTTATTTTTAGTGTATCCCTCATTATAGGTCAAAATTCTAATTACTTTTACTCTATTCTGCTTACCGTATACTGTGAAATAGGTTCACGAACTGGGTTCATGCCATAGAGCAATCTGGAAACCTTTCGCATCATGTAGCCAACACCAATCATCATTAAAATTTCTATCCTCTCACTTTCCAGGAAAGGAATTTACGAAATTACAGTAAGTGAAATAAGATTAGATAGATTTAACTTAAAGCGCATTCGACTGGCCACACTGATGCGGACTTAATTCGACTTTTTAATGCGGCGTCTGTTCGACAGGCGGAACTAAATTAACTCGAAGCCAATTGTTGCATTCGACTGCAATTGCTAGGCTTCAGGATAGAGTGACATTTTTTTTCGACGTGTAAGTGGGTGCTGACAAAATTTACTGCTGAATCCAATGGTAATATCGAAAAATTACTTATTTAATCAGAAAGGGTAGTTCATGCAAGGGTAAGGGGTCGATTTATGATTAACTTTTTAGAGGTTGATTTTTTTACAACATGGGTCTATTTTTTAAAAACAACTACCTTTTTTTCATAAAAAGTTACTCTTATTGCAAGTCGCTTAAAGCAACCGTTTTCGAGAAAATTGAAGGCAAAGAGTTTGGTAAACCTGTAGTTGAAAAACGAAAAGTAAAATTACTTATTTTTTGATGGGTATCTCACAGATTAATAAACAAATTTATGAAAATTGTGACGTGTTAAACTAATCAAGCTCCCAAAAAACTCATAAACACTAAAAAAAAAAATATTTTCAAGTAATGTCGAAGAAATTTTATTATGAAAAATTATTTTTTGTCTGTGGGCAATTTTTTTCTCTCAACTTTACAATCGGAAGGTAAGTGGCAACTCAAACCCCAGAAGAAATTTGTGGGCACGCCACTGTCAATGAATACTTTTTGTAAATGGAAAAATCAAATTAGGACAGAACAATAGCTATGTACATGGCCTTATCACAATTTTTTTATTTTAATTTAGCAAAAAGAAATTGTAAATAATTTTGCATAAAATTATTCTGGTTTTTAAGTATTTCTGTCAGTTTCTTGTTGTTGAAGTGTACGTGAGCGTAATATACCAGAAATTATGGAATACACTGTACTTGAACTGACAGATATGCATTTTATTTATGGAAGAGCGAACGGAAACGGTCTTTTAGCTAAACGTTTGTATATTCAAAAATATCCAAATCGCAGAGCACCCTCTCATAGGATATTTGCCAGAGTCCATCAGCGCCTAAGAGACGAAGGTTCATTTAGTAACAGGCACCATGATCGCGGCCGTAATGTTACAGTACGTACGCCAGCAATGGGACATGTTCAAAAAATTTGAAATTTTTTTTATGAATAGTAGAGTTAAAAATAAAACTACATTTTTTTTATTTTTTTTTTTTATCTATTCATTTGCCGGAGTTATGAATTTTTTTAAAATTTATGACGTCACCGGGAATAGACCAATAGGAGCTAGCGCACAACGTTGCCGGCTAGAAGGTTTACGAGAAGTGATGTACGTTCGTTTGTGTACTCCTTCTTACTTTTAGACTTCTAAAACATCGTTAAACAAATATCTTTTAAATATATAATATCAAATGTTTTTTGAAAGTATTATTTCTGTTTAAACTTTTACCATATTTAAAGTTTCATTGTTTTAAAAGTCACTTAATAATTCAGAAAATAGCAAAATGGCAGCACTGTGTATGGCATCTGTCATCATAGTGTCTAGATCAAGAATTTATTTGGAATTTGAGTGTTTAATTTTGTACTTTTTATAAATATTATGACTACGAAAAAGTGTTTTGTTCCAGAATGTGATAATTATTCACATTCATCTTCAAAAATATTTATTAGTGTTCCTAGAAATTTGGAAAGAAGAAAATCAACCTTCTACTAGCGATGTTTCTCGTAAACTTTTTAATAAAAATACACCGGATTATCAAGATGTAGCAGCAATTTCTGCTAATTGTCCCCTTCAGGAAATTGAAAATGAGGCCACTATAAATTCTTAGGTGTATAACCTAAAAACCCTTCTTAAAGAAAATGCAGAATCTCCTGAAAGTTTTGAAGATACTGAATTTATTCATCATTTTGTGGAAGAACTAGTGATAAAAAAATAATAGAAAAATGTGGGTATTTAAACAAACTGGTTCCTGGATCCCATATAATGGCAGATAGGGGTTTCAGAATATTCAGCTACTTGAAAACATGGGATGCCTTTAGTGTATCACAGAATGAAAAAAGTTCTCCAGAAGATGTGCAATTAAGTAAAAGAATAGCATCTCTAAGAATACATGTGGAAAGAGTTATAAGAAGGGTTAGTTAATTTAACATGTTAAAACCACATTCGTGTGTGAATTTTAAGCAAGTACATTTACTTAGTAATATCTGCATAATTGCTTGTTAACTTACAAGAACCTATTTTGTAAGAGTAAATATTAATTTAATAAATTTTTTTTGTTTGTTTTTTTAATTTAATTTACCTAATTATCACATTTCAGGGATTATAATGAGTTTTTAAACAGCCAATGTAATTTTTTATAAAATTTTAACTTTTCGAACAAATCAAAGAGGAATAAGTACCTGTATATGTATAGATTTTTTGGGACTAAAACTACCAAAACAAAGGCACCTATTTACAGCAGTTTAAAATGAAACATTTTGACAAAAACGCCTATGCCACAGTAATAAATATTAAAAACAACCAAGTTCAGTTGAATGTGGTAGCAAAGTCTATATATTCCAATAAATCGGGTAACTACATGTGGTATCACTGGTGATAAATTTAAAAATATCACAATTCTTGCCACCTTTTTCAAAAAACCAGAAAGTGTGCCTTCTTATCAATCCTTTATGAAAATGACAACAGTGATAAATGTGAAAAAAAAAAAAATTAATGTTGCTATTCGTTATTACGATAGTAAAACATGTTTGCAGTTCCGTTTATTTTTTATGAAAATCTAAGTAAAAACAACCAATGTCAAAGGGTTATAATTTTTTTTCTGTCGAACCAAATATATCACAAAATTTAAAAATTGATCATAGGTCAAGCTAAAGTAATACCTTTATTGATAGTAGCTTTAAAAAAGGAGAAAGAATAATATTGACTTAAGTTATTATTATTAATATTGGTGATTTTTAATAAAAACTCTTTAATTATTGTTTACAAACAAAAAAATAAAAATCTGTGAAAATGTTATTTATTAACCTTTTAATAAAAAATGAGAAAAATGAAGTAAAAAACAATTTATATACAAATAAAAAATATATATACAAATCCTAAGAATATAAAAAGTACTGATTTATTTTCCTGTAGTGGATGAAGAGGTTTCTTTAACAATCTAGCCAAGTGTACATCAATATTTACGCATTTTGATAAATTAGAGCCTTTCCAATAACACTGAGTAGATGTTACAGATGGTTCCTCACTTCTTCTATGATGCCACATATTTACAACCAACTGAAAAAAATAAAAGGGTTAGATATGCAGTTACAAAATAACTATATAACCAGCTACAAAATGCCTTTATTTTATGTAACAAGACGAGCAGAGCTTTACTAGCTCTGAACGAATCCAGTAAAGAACCTCGGATTTTCAAAATTTAAAAAAAAAACAATCTTGCCACATTTTCACATTTTTGAAATATTATAGAGCTTTTCGTAAAAAACTGCTATTTTTAAAAATACAATTTTTTGTTTAAACAGCTATGTCTCATTTTAGGCTATTGAGTATTATAAAATAAAAAATTACGGGATGCTTTGTTAGCTTCAAACGAATCCAGCAGAGCACCCCAGTTTTTTTTTAAACCACACCACGTTTTTTGGCTCCAACAATATTATAAAATATTCAAAATTTGGCATTTTAAAAAAAATTCGCAATTCCTTGCTGACTTCAAAGTTTTTTTCTGAAAACAAATGTACTTACCACATTTTTAGGATTTTAAAACAGCCTAAACATGTGTTATAAGTAGTTGTTTTTATATATAAAAAAAAAACACATTAAAAAACTGAAGTGTCCTGCTGACTTTCTTCCAACAAAGCACCCTGTATTATTTAAAAATAGCAATTTTTTTAGTAAAGTTTTATAATATTTCAAGAGTCTAAAAATATTCTAAAAATGGGGTGTGGTTTTTAGAAAAAAAGCTTTAAAAAACCGAATTGCTCTGCTGGCTTCTTTCGAAGGTTAGCAAGCACCATGTATTTTTAAAAATATAATATTTCAAGTGCATAAATATATGGTGTTGCTGTTTTTACAGAAAAAACTTTATACAACAGAGGTGCTTTGCTGACTTCGTTCGAAGCTATAGAGCATTTTAAGTTTTGCAAAAAACGAGGAGCATAAAATTTTTGAAAAGGGTATAGCCTAAAAATATGGCATATTTTTTAACTCAAAATTTCATAGGTGCTCTGCAGCATTCTTTGGTATCATATTTATTACTAGGTTCACTAACAAAATCTGTTTCTAGATTATTTTAACACTTGCTGCGATTACAAAAAATGTCAAAATTAGACAAAAAATATTTATAGGAATAAAGGGCCTTATACACTGTTTATTATATGTAATATAAAAACAAAAAAGCATAATAAATATTACAAACCTTGACATGCAGCATATCCTAAGCATATTGTGCACTAAAAATTTCATTTTTGTTAATTACAACAACCATATCAGAAGGTTTTTGCCGTACTTTATGTTTAGGTGTAATTTGTCTCCTTCTCTCTTATGGAAAAAGAAATTATCCCCATATTCTTGCTTGGCAGATCTAAAAATAAAACCTGAGATAAATATTATGTTTTACTTGCTCCATATAAACTGTAACTACCTACTATTAAAACAAAGTCTTACCTTTCTGACTTTTGTAAACTGAGTATTGTTAAAAAATGCAGTAATCATACTTTCGTTTACAATGGGTAAAACACTTGGTTTAACTTTTATAAATCCAGCTGATTCATATTAATAATAAAATTAAACCAAAACAAAAAACTAAGGTTAGGTGGTGTCAATTTTAATGTCACTTAGATGTGCGTTCACTTCGACATTCTGTGTGTCGGTTTGTTCGTTGGCTTAGTTTTGTATAACAAAAAAAACTTCGACACAAGATGATTGGTCTATTCCCGATGACGTATAATTTCAAATTTTAAATTTCAATTGGGCTTAATTTAAAAACTTTTGGCTTTTTTAACGAACTGACTATTTAGAATAACTTGTATAGCGACTAACTATTACAATATAATTTATAGAACAGCATATCTCACATGTGAACATGGCCCATTGAAGAGCGAATTTTAAGAAGTGTAGAGGAAGATCCAGGGTTATCTGTAAGGAGAATTGCAGCGCGAGAAAACGTGAGTCGCCATACTGTGTGGATGACTCTTGATACTCAACTGCTGTATCCATACCACATCCAAAGGGTACAAGCCCTTAATCCTCCAGACTATCTCGCTCGTGCCAATTTGTGTCGTTGGTTATTAAGAAAACTGGTAGAAGATCCCTTTTTTCTGTCAAAAATTTTATGCACTGATGAAGCAGGGTTTACTAAAAATGGGATTGGTAATTACCACCCATTACTGGTCCGATCAAAATCCTCATGCTGTGATAGAAAGCCGACACCAAGTTCGATTCTCAGTAAACGTTTGGGCGGGAATTCTTGGAGATAGACTTATTGGACCATTCTTTCTACCCAATAGGTAAATTTTAAAACTGTTCAAATGTCACCAATTCCTAATTATTATTATTCTTTTAGGCTTAATTGACAAAATTACCTTAATTTATTGGTAAACCATTTACCAATACTTTTGGAGGAAGTTCCAATAGCACAGAGACAGATTAAGTATTTTATGCACGATGGTGCACCACCTCATTTTCCACTTGCCGTGAGGAATCATTTAAATCAAGTTTTCGAGAGGCGTTGGATAGGACGTGGTGGTTCACAAGCTTGGCCAGCCAGATCACCAGATCTTAATCCACTTGATTTCTACTTATGGGGTCACTTAAAAGCTTTGGTTTACTCAGTGCCGATTAATACTGAAGAGTAACTACGACAACGGATAATTGACTGCTCCAATCAAATTCGTACAACGCCAAGGATTTTCGATAGGGTACGCAGATCCTGGAGGAGAAGAGCAGGTGTCTGTATTGAAATGAATAGTGGCCACATTGAACATTTACTTTAAATAAAAGAGTCAGACTGATATGATAAAAAAATACGGTACTTTCCATAATAGTAATAAAATATTTTTCACTTTAATTTCTCACTCTTTTATTATTTAAAATAATTTAGGCGCTTCTCTTGTTTAACAGGGCGATTTGGTAATTCTAAATTGAAATAATCACGCCATAATTTTCATAAGTTTATGTTGATTAACCTGTGAGCAACCGATCAAAAAATAAATATATACTTGTTTTTCAAATACGGGTTCAGTAAAATGTTTGCCTTCAATTTTCTCGAAAACCATTGCTTTAAGCGACTTGCAATAAGAGTACCTTTTTCATGGAAAAGAGGTAGTAGTTTTTAAAAAATAGACCCATGTTGTAAAAAAATTAACCCCTAACAAGTTAATTATAAATCGACCCCTTACCCTTGCAAGAACTACCCTTTCTGATTAAATAAGTAATTTTTCGATATTACCATTGGATTCTGCAGTAAATTTTATGTCAGCAGTGATTTTTCTCGAAGTTTTATCGGGTTTTTTAAGCTTACAATTTCAAAAAAACCACTTTCCAAGTTTGCCCTTTTGACTCCCCTAAATCCCTTAATATCCATTTAACGACCCATAGTTATGGGAACTTTTTTTAATATCACCTTCCGAATTTTTTTACACTATTTCAATGACACCCTGTATATAAGAAAGCTTAAAAATATTATTAGTTAGGGTAGCTATAATCTATATAAAATAAAATAAGAAACTGGCATTCGTCGGCATGGCGGTAATAAAAAAAAGCAAATGGCCGATCTTCTCGGTTTTCCAACGAAATTCAGCAAAATGGAAATAATATAAGGCGATAGAAAGATAGAAACATTACCTGACAGTTATCCCAACGTTCACACAAAAATAGAATTAAAGAATTAAGGAAAACTACTCATAGTAGGCAAATTTATCGGTACATCCTACACATTGAACTCGATACATCAAAAAGAGCGATTGATTCTAAACGGATCGGTTTTATGACGTGGATGCCCAAAGAAACTAGATTTTGTGCGCAAACGGTGCTTTGTAAAAATCGAAGCGAAGAGAGCAGTTGTGTTACAAGGGGTTATAGAGAAGTTGTTGTTAAAAATATATTTTAAATTAATTTAAAATTAATTGCACGTAACAACTGTACACAGAAAAATATTGCCAAATAAATTATTTATATAAAAAAAGGTACGATCGACATAGATATATTTTTGGACTATAACAAAAAATATTTCTATCGCAAGTAAAATTGTTATTTAATCGCTTCTGGTACACAGTTTAAGCACTACTTTAAAGACCACAAAACATCACATATTTATCATTAGTTAAATTTTACTTATAACTAACGAAATATATGTTTAAAGTAGCGAAATAGTTTAAATAGAAAGTTCCGATCATTACCGAAAAATCAACGAACAAATATTTGAAATATATAATACTTTTTGTTTATGAGTGTACTAAATACTGTTATTTTAATTATTTGCTGCTTTTGCCATTTATCTAGGACGCAATTTCTACCCGGACCCAGAAGAAGGTAAATAAAAGTGAAATGGATAACCCAGAGAACATTAGTGATATAGAGAAAAGGAGTGTAATATATAGCACTTTCTGTAAGATTAAATAGTGCGATATCTGTCACTTTCCTAAGTGGTCGTAGGAAAATATTCTATTGAATAATTTTTTCTACAAATCATTATATTATATTAAAATCTGGCACTTTACTTAATTCCTTTGATTTTGCTGTAAAAGAGAAACAGCAGAAAATAAAACTTTATAACGTGGTATATTTCACTATTTTTAAACATTTATAATAATTGTAATACATTTTACATATATTTATATGAATGTAAAGAGTACATTCTTGTGCTGTGGCCAATTATACTACTAAAAGTTTTAGTGTAGTTATGTAAATTAAAAATAATGAATGGTCAATCAGGTATGGGGCTTTGCAGTATCCTATGATCGGTACTAGTTACGATACTGCTATGTTCTCAGGTACATTCAGTTAGTTATTAAATTAATAAGTACTCACCATATAACCGAAAAAGAGATAATGTCATGAAGACTTACCTGCAACAAATAAAAAAAAAAATTAGACATGAAGAAGCGTTGCTAAATATACAAATTCTTAAAGAAATATTCTTATGTAAACGGAAGCACCAACAAATTATCTAAATTTTTTGTTAGAGTACTTGAATTTCTGATTAATAGCCTTCACGGCTATCCTCTTCGATATTTGTGGAAGATAATAACTAATATAATTAGCGAAAATAGATAGTAATTATCAAAATATTGTTAATATGTTACTTACAGAATGCCTCATGCTTTTACAGATCTTTTCATAGTAAAAATATATTTAACATATAAATGTAGTATTAAATATAAAAAAACCACCATTAAAGTTTTTCAATATTGATTATAGTGTAGATTTTGATATCTTTGTTCGGCATTTTTATGAATAGAATTGAATCCTTTTCTAAATTTTAAACTATTTACGTTTTGAATCAAGGTTCATGAAAGAGTTTTACGTATGAAAAAACTTTACACTTAATCATATATTATTCTATTATTAAATAAATAAATAAATAAACAAACAAACAAACAATTCAATTACAAAATCTAAATATTGAAATCGTCTCTAAACGATATTATAACTTTTTTGTAATGGAATAATGTATGATAGTGCATGATGTTTTACCCCGTAAAACTCTCTCAAGAAAGTATATACAAAACGTAAGATTTTTATAAAATTAGCAAAAAATTTATTTTTCTACGACCGTGTATTTTTACCCACTTTCCCGCACGCATTTTAGTTTTGAAAGTGTCACTTTCCCGCACTAGTGCGGGAAAAAATCACTTTCCCGCACTAGTGCGGGAAAGTAAAATTATGAATATTTAGCCTTACCTATTGTATAGTTTTTTTACATTCCTAGCAGACTCAGGTGAAGCGATAACCAATATAAAACGTCTCGGTGGCTGGAAGTCCACTACTATCGCTGAAGGCTATTTGGAGGACTCCAAAACACAGAAGAAAAACATTTCGAATAAAATTCTTTCAAATAGAATTGACTTGCAACCTTTGCTGCCACCGTCATTTTCACCTTCATGTGACCTGCAACCGATGTCACTCCCGTCCACGTCATCTTTTCAATCTACGAGCGTTACGACTATTAACAGCCAATTAACACCAACTAATTCCTCTGTACCGGCAATTTTACATAATTTACAAAATGCTACAAATTGTGTATTTAACATTAATATCCATAATAATTAGTTGTTTTTATTTAAAGATTTGTATATGTTGAAATAAAATAATTTTCCAAAAATAATTTTTCCTACTTTTTTGTATATACGGTCGTAGAAAAAATAATGTTCCTAACTCATGCGTAAAGTGTCTTTCCCGAACTTGACCGCTTGCCCGAACTCAGCTTCGCGTCGTTCGGGCCAACTGCAGTCGCGTGCGGGAAAGTAACACTTTCCGCACTTGTTAGGAAAATAACTATTCCACTCTTTGAAAAGCATTTGGTATTTATTGATTTTGTCATCTTACAAGCTAAACTGAGACCACCCTGTAAGTATATTTTTTAGGCTGCCTCCAAATAAGCGAAAGGTACAAAATATTGCAACACAATGTGGAATAAATACAGTGCAACCTCGATAATCCGAACCCACGCTAATCCGAATTACGCTAATCCGAACGCAAATCGTGATGCGAGATAGTCCGAACGCCGCCTCTGTAATCCGAACGCTGACAGGAAAATACCTGCATTACATTTACATACATACATACATACATATGTAGTTTGATAATGCATTTAAATATATAAAAATCAATATACATACATAGATCTAAATGTCTAAAAATGTGTAAGAGGTGTTTTATTGTATATTCGTTAATCCGAACAATTCTATAATCCGAACAAGGTCTGACAATTAGGTGTTCGGATTAAAGAGGTTGCACTGTATTGTAACGGTTGAAACCGTTATTTCTCATTTCAGACACATTCACTTCTTACTCAAATGTCATATGTCGTCTATGCTTTGTGTCAGAGGAAGTGACGTTTTTATTTCATCTGATACACAGCGACGAATAGATCCCTTCAATTTTAATTTTATATCGGTCAACCGAAATATTAATTAATATTTATTTATGTTAATGACCGTCTGATTTTATAAGGTACGTTTTGTTAATAACATGTTATTAAATATATATTTTGTTCAATGATTTTTCGAGCAAATTGTCAAATTTTATACATAATCTCTACATCTGCAATGAATGACACATGTTAGCTTCTATATAAAATTATATATTATTTTTTGGAATAAGATATTATGCTTTGCTATATTTAAATATAGTAAATAAGATTTTTCCTTTGTAGTCTCTGTGAAATTATTAATTTAATAGTTAAAGCATTTTATCTAAATTCTTTTTAAATTTCCCTTCATCTGTCATAACATTTTAACCCTTTTTAGCCTATGGCAATCTCTAGACAGTTCAAGTTCCAATACAAATAAGAATCATTTATCCTGAAGATCATTCACGGTTTAATCACGAATAGGAGTCACGAATGAGAGTTATGAATAAGAATCCCGAATCACTTGACTGAAGTGGCCTGACTGGTATATAATATTTAGGGATTGATGTACCTCTGCAGTTTGGGGCAAAGGAAGAAATACCTGATTTTTACTTTTAGCTGATCATTATAGTCTTGTCTTCTACTGGAGAACAAAAAAGAAAGGTTTTAAGTGGTTTGTTATCTCAAGAGTCATACAATAGGAGTTTTTCAGAAAAAAATAATCCTTGTAATCATAAAGATATCAGAGAAATATAATTGTCAATCAAAGAAGTTACAGCTAAAAACACAATAAAAACAAAAATAATCATGTTAGAAGCTGATTTATCAGAAAAAAGTAATAACAATTCTTCTTTTTTTAAGGTGAAGGGGGAGAAAAAGTCCTTTATATCTCACAAGAAAAGTCAATGTTTAATTATTTAACAAAACATTGAGTGCGACCGGTTTCGAAGTGTCATCACTTCATCTTCAGGCTCGCCTAGTGGAAAGGAGAATATGTGGTGTAAGGTGTGTTAACACTTAGAGCAAACGATATATAAAATAGTAAAAAAGAGAAAACTCACCATACTCTCCATCCACTAGGGAATACTACAAAACAAGTTTCATCAAATGTGGGGTGAAATAAATTGTAAAATGAACAAAGTTTACAAGTAATAAAAAGTTAAAAATATTTGAAAAACAAATATTAGTCAATTGAAATAGTAAAATTTAAAATATTCAAGACTATACAAAACAAATCACATACATTAAACAGATTAAAAGATAAGGCTTATTTTAAACAACCTTGTTTTTTCAAAAAACTAACATTTTTGAAAGGAGACCTGTCAAGTTAAAGCCTCTACAGGTGGTGGCAAGTATTAACAAAAAAAAAAAAATTCTTTGGTAAACCCATGACAGGGTATAGGTAATAAGATGTAAACTATGAGTGAAGAAATATTTATTATTTATTATATAAGATTTGGGCCATGAACCAATCACCAAGTGTATGTGATGTTGTAGGAAGAAGAAAGAAAAATAAATGACTGGGTTAACTGTTGTGAAGCAACTGAAGAATAAAAGAAGAAAAGAAGAAAATGACGGATGTGAAATCACACAATCTAACCTAATCTTTAAACGTGCTCGTTGGTTTCTTATGAGAAATAAAGGGGGATGTTAAAAAGGAAGTTAGAACGATAAATTTAGATTAGTGTTGAGAAAACAGGAGGAGTTTCTGTTTCCTGTTTTCTCAACACTAATCTAAATTTATCGTTCTAACTTCCTTTTTAACCTCCCCCTTTATTTCTATTCACATATTTTCTTGAAAGGGGTACATTTCAGTAAGTAATTTTTTTCCCATAAGAAACCAACGAGCACGTTTAAAGATTGGGTTAGATTGTGTGATTTCACATCCGTCATTTTCTTCTTTTCTTCTTTTATTCTTCAGTTGCTTCACAACAGTTAACCCAGTCATTTCTTCTTCTTTCTTCTTCCTACAACATCACATACACTTGGTGATTGGTTCATGGCCCAAATCTTATATAATAAATAATAAATATTTCTTCACTCATAGTTTACATCTTATTACCTATACCCTGTCATGGGTTTACCCAAGAATTTTTTTTTTTTGTTAATACTTGCCACCACCTGTAGAGGCCTTAACTTGACAGGTCTCCTTTCAAAAATGTTAGTTTTTTGAAAAAACAAGGTTGTTTAAAATAAGCCTTATCTTTTAATCTGTTTAATGTATGTGATTTGTTTTGTATAGTCTTGAATATTTTAAATTTTACTATTTCAATTGACTAATATTTGTTTTTCAAATATTTTTAACTTTTTATTACTTGTAAACTTTGTTCATTTTACAATTTATTTCACCCCACATTTGATGAAACTTGTTTTGTAGTATTCCCTAGTGAATGGAGAGTATGGTGAGTTTTCTCTTTTTTACTATTTTATATATCGTTTGCTCTAAGTGTTAACACACCTTACACCACATATTCTCCTTTCCACTAGGCGAGCCTGAAGATGAAGTGATGACACTTCGAAACCGGTCGCACTCAATGTTTTGTTAAATAATTAAACATTGACTTTCCTTGTGAGATATAAAGGACTTTTTCTCCCCCTTCACCTTAAAATTACCTCAACTCACACATGGCTACCCCCTTGTCAACAATTCTTCTAGTTTTAACTCTAGTACTGTATCTATAGAACAAGTTAGTTGTCCTTCATAGACAACTGTAGATGTTCATAAATGGAGTGTATACTATGATGGTAACAATTCGTTGTTTGATTTTTTGGATTATGTTAAAATGTTAAGAATATCTAGAGGTATTTCGAAACAACAAGTGTTTTAACGTAGCTGTCATCTTTTAAAAGGTGATGTTCTATTTTGGTGTATGAATAATTGTTCTAAATTCACTGACTGGGATCATCTTGTAAAATAATTAAAATTACATTTCATACCTTGTGACTATCAATATAATTTAGAATTAGAGATTCAAAATAGAAAACAACTTTATTCTGAAAGTACAACATTATACATTTCTTACATAGAAAAACTTTTTAAAAGATTAACTATCTTGCCAGATGAATGTAGAAGATTAAGTAATATTAAAAAAAAATCTTTTACCTATAGGTAAAAGATATTTAATTCTCAGTTAGCATTGCAAGAACATAAGACTATTGATGAATTATCTATTTTATGTAAGAAGCTAGAAGATGCTCAAAGTTTATCTCCAAATTTTAAACATCCCCATGTAAATAATACTGCTGCTTTTGGTAGAAATAATTTTGCAACTAATACTAACCAATACCGTAGTAACAATAGTCAAATAAAAATAGATTAGCTAATATTTCTTGTTATAACTGTGATAGAGTTTGACATACTTATTCAACATGTTTTTCTAATCGAAATACCTTTTGTTATCGCTGTAGGTACAAAAATAAAACAGTAGTGAATTGTCCTAATTGTTCAAAAAACGGACTACCTCAAGGCCTGGCTACAAACGTTTAAGATTTGCCAGGACCATCTCGAAAAAACAATTCACAAGGTATAATAAACAAGAAAAAAATTTACTTCTACAGCGGAATGGAAACAATACCTATCTTTTGTAAAAAAATTCCTTAATAAAATATCTAACTCCAGTGCGATACCTAAAAAAATTCTTACAACTTTAAAAATGATAGTGTTTTAGTTAATAACAGTACCTCACCATCTCTAACAGTAAAGGAGGGGTCAAACATACAGGGTGTTTCTCTAAACAATAACTCAAGTCCATTATTTTTTAAAAAACTATTGGCCCTATTTAAAGGTTAAAATAAACAATATTGAAATATTAGCTTTAGTAGATACAGGTTCTAATTTAACAATTTTATGTCAACAAGCTTTTAATATTATCCATAAAATAAATACACCTATCTTATAAGATGATGATTTAAGTGTAACTACTGCTGAAGGGGTTTCACAAAATGTATTAGGTTTTATAAAAATTACAAAAACTTTAAGAATTTTACTTATACCTACAGTAAAACATAAAATAATTTTGGGTATAGACTTTTTAAATTTATTTAATATTGATATTAGATGTGGTAAATTTTCATGCTGTTTATTATCATCTGTATGTGCTGTAAATTCTATACAATGTCAAATCTGTCTTTTGAACATAAATCTAAAATTAATGGAGTGGTAGATCTTTTTTCTACTATAGGTCCAAAAGATTCTCTAGGATGTACATATTTAATTAATCATAATATTGATACTGGGGATACAAAACCATTTTTTTTCTAGACAGTACCCACCTTTACCTGATATGATGTAAAAAAAGAAAGTAATGGTTTACTACAATTAGGTATCATGCAACCATCTGTTTCTCTTTGATCCAGTCCACTTTGGATAGTTGATAAGGAAACTACTACCGA
The DNA here is from genome assembly GCA_927349885.1 of Psylliodes chrysocephalus. Lineage (NCBI taxonomy): Eukaryota > Metazoa > Arthropoda > Insecta > Coleoptera > Chrysomelidae > Psylliodes > Psylliodes chrysocephalus. The sequence goes on from OV651823.1 coordinate 37,450,947, forward strand.
AAAAGATTTAGATAGTAGACGTTTGAATCAACAAACTGTTTCTGATAGTTATTTTATGCATTTAGTGGACTCAGTATTGAGTAAACTTAGGGATGCTAAATTTTTTACCTCCATTGATCTTCGAAAGACTTTTCTACAGATTCCCTTAACTGATACCTCCAAACCTAAAACTGCTTTTTCAGGTTTTGGTATTGTGTCATTTAAATTCACAAGAATGATATTTGGCTTGAAAAATAGTCCTCGTACAATGACTCGTTTAATGGACATAGTCATAGATCCGTCTATTCTTCCTTATTGTTTTTGTTATTTGGTTGACATTAGGCTGCGTTAAGTCAACGGTCAAGTTGACTGATATGGTCAAACCGCTCGCTAGGCGATGTAGTCGAAACTGTCTAGTCCTAATTTGTAAAATTCATAACCGAAAATTACAAGACCAGGCAGTCCCTCCTGTCTCCTGTATTTTGTGAGTCCCTCGACACATCGACAGTTCTAAAGAATGCGGTAAACTCAAGACGAAGGTATTTAAAAAAATAATATGAACAGCAGAAAGAGAAATTAAGTTATTATGGCTATTTGTCTGTTAGCTTTTCAAACTGATGATGAAATTTCATTAATAAATATAATAATTCTTCAGAAAGTGTAAGTTCCAGCATCATCATTTTGAATAGAAAAAAATTTTGTAAGTGTTGATTTTCCGCCTATTTTAGAGTAACTGGTGACTAATCCCATTATAATATTACATAATATTTGGTTTTTTCCGTTTCATGTTTTAAATTGGTTTTCAACAACATTAGTTTATCCATAACTATTAATTTCTTGTGTGTTTAAATTAAATAAAAACATGAATTGACAATTGGCCATTCACTAGACAGTTTTGACCAAACAAGTCAAACTCAATTTCTCGACTGTTCTGACTGACTCTGACCGATCAGCTGATTAGTCATTACTGGTCGTGTTGGTAGGTTTTCTCTTTCGCTAGAAGTTTCGACCGGTCCGACCGCTCACTTAACGCACCCTTATTGTAGCAACTCCTACTTTTGAACTTCATATTGACACTTTGAAAAAATTGTTTAATATGGAGAAGAGTGAATTTTGTCGTGACTCTCTTCATTTCCTTTAGATTTTTCTTAGATAAGGGTGGTTTAAGGACGGATCCCGAAAAAGTTTCTGCAATTTTGGATTATAAAATTTCCTTAAATACTACGGAGTTTAAACGTCTAATAGGATTAATAGGTTGTTATAGATGGTTCCTGAAAAATTTATCTACGGTTTCTTCATCTATTAATGACTTATTAAAAAATAAGAAGAAGTGACAGTCTATAGTATGGACACCAGAAGCTGATGCTGCGTTTGTGGAGATCAAAAAGATGCTTAAGACTAGCCCAATACTTGCAAGTCCAGATTATTCAAAACAATTTATTATCCAAACGGATGCTAGCAAAATTGAAATTGGTGCTATCTTATATCAAGAATGTGATGGTCTTAAATACTCAATTGCTTATACTAGTCGCAGCTTAACGACTTGTTAAAGAAAATTATCCACTACTGAAAGAGAATTACTTGGAGTTGGAAAATTTCGGTGTTATGTTGAGGGTACCCATTTTATTTTAGAAACGGATCATTCTTCCTTATAATATCTTTATAAATTGTCGAATCCTTCTGGTCGTTTAGCTTAGTTGGCTCTCCGTTTATCTCAATTTGATTTCACTATTAAGCATAGAAAAGGTTGTTATATGACAGTGAGTGATGTTTTAAGTCATTCAGTCAATGAGATTTACAATACAATACAGGTTTTATTATTTCTTTCTTTTATTTTTTTACTTATTTTTCTAAAAATGTATATTTTAGAGACTAAACGTTTTAAATTTCGAGAACTAGCCATAGGATCAAATTTCATTAGGGATATTTTAAATTTATTAATATTAAAATATTTCTTAAGCATAAATAGGATTCCCCAATCCGACCTTTCACTGTAATAAGAATTTTGAACGAAGACCCTGAGATCCAATATTGATAAATTTTTAAGCTAGTTTTTTGGTTTTGATATTTCATACTATATGTAGTTAAAAAAAATATTCAAACTTTGACCAAAATAAATTTGTGAAAGCATTAATCTCCCTGTTTGTAACAATATTTTTATTTTGATTGCATACTCGTATGTATTTTCGAGACAAATACATTAGTCAGTAACTTCTTAAAATATTTATTTAAATTTTTTAACTTGGATTGTATGTTGAAATCTAACTATTGAATAAGGATACTTTTAATCATGACATCAATTACTAGCGAATATAAAAATTTAAAAAATGAAGGTGGTCTCTTTTGCACAAGAAAATTGCAGGGTTCTTTGTCTGATAACCTTGTTTTAGTAGCCAGAGTAGAGGGGAATTGAAGTATTTATGTAGAAAATTTTCTATTGTACGCGGGAGACATGGTTCTGAAAAGTAAGAATTATTAAAATAAAATTAAAGATTCACTTAAAGAAAATGAAACAAGGCGTATTTTCTTTATACGGTTTGTATATACACCGTGTCCCACGTAAGGCGGGCATTACAACTTTATGGAGAATAAATTAATTTGTATTTTCGCCATTTTCTGAGTATACATAATCGAATATGCTCTTTTGAATTAAAATAAAATGAACTCTGTGCAACTTCCGGTTACACCGGAAGTGACCACTAACTTCGTTATTTTAAAGGGAATACCCCATATTTTTTTTTAATTTTAGATTCAGCATGAAATTCTATAAACAACGGTACCCCATTTGCCTATTCGAGTTATAGCGGATTTGGCGTTATTCAATTTTTTTCTACATTTTTAGTCGCCGGTAGACATTTTCTTAAAGTCGTCTATCTCAGGTATTATATCTATCAGGTACTTAAAATTTTAACCAGAGGTGGTAGATGGAATGTACTTCTTAAGAATATTTAGTTATTCATTATTTGTTGTACGGGGTGTTTGCAAATTATTTTTAAAAATGAAATTTTTAAAACATAAAAAACGTTTTTATTTTAAATTGAACACCCTATATATTTTTTAAATTTTAGATTCAGCATGAAATTCTGTAAACAATGATACCCCATTCGCCTATTCTAATTATAGTGTATTTGGCGTTATTCAGTTTTTTATAAACTTTTATATGCCGGCAGACATTTGCTTTTTTAAATTTACTTGTACATCGTTTGTTCGACTGTGTGTTTGAAAATTATTTTAAAAAATAAATATTTTAAACATGAAATTTTTTTTATTTTAAATGGAAAATCCTGTATATTTTTATTTCATTTTGTTCAGAAAATTATTCTTCATTGATCTTCATTTGCACTATTAATTCCCTATAATTATCTCTCGCCAATATAGTATAGTTTTACATTTTAATTTTTTATCTTAGTATGCCGTGGAAATATGCTAAACAACAATCTGTCAACAAACTGAATTGTCATATTTCTATGTATTTAAGTTGTGTATTTTTTGCGTTCAAAATATGGAAAATATTGAAGAATATACCAACCAAGATATTCTTAATTTATTTTACATTCATGGAGAACGTAATCGAATCAAAAGTAGAACCTGCCGCATGTTTAATGAACGATACCCTCATTTACCACCAATGAACAGACAGAAATTTGATAGAATCGAAGCTAACTTTTTGAATAATTTTAAACAAAACCCGGGAAGAAACCGTCAACATTATGTCCGAGATGAAGAAGTTAATCTAATTAACGTATTAGGGTATTTTACTGCGTATCCTCACGCCTCCATTAGAATGGCTCAAGATAATTTAAATATTAGTCGAGGGTCAATACAACGAATTTTAGCACTAAATAAATGGCATCCCTATGCACAAAGAAAAGTTCATGAGTTGCGAGATGGTGATCAAATAAGACGAACTGAATTATGCGAATGGTTATTGGTACGAATTCAAGAAGATCCCGAGATTTTAAACAAAATTTTGTGGTCAGACGAGTCGAAATTTACACGTAAAGGGATCATCAATCGCAAGCAATGTCATTTCTGGGCAAACGAAAATCCACATTTTTATCGTGAAGCACAATTTCAGTACGAATTTAGTTTTAATGTGTTTACAGTGATCGGTTTTGGAAGAGCTTTTTATTACATTTATAATGAAAGACTGACCTCAGAAAGATACATTAGAATTCTTAGAGAAGAAGTTGCCGACATTTTATACCAGCTACCAAATAATAATTTTTGGTACCAGTTGGATGGTGCCCCAGCACATTCAACATACTATGTAAATCAAGAAATTACAGCACTCTTTGAAGACCGATGGATAGGTACAAATGGTCCTTGGCTTTGGCCTGCAAGATCGCCAGATCTAACTCCTGTTGATTTTTTTTATGGGGTCATATTAAAAATTTAGTGTACTCTACCCAAATTAATACTAAAGAAGAATTAGAGCAAAGAGTTCGGAATGCCTTTAACGAGTTAGATGGTGAAATGATTCGTAACGCAACAACTAATCATGTTGAAAAAAGATTGTTAAAATATTTAGAAGCTAACGGGGGGCATTTTGAACATTTGATAAAATGATTTTTTTAAACCATGTGCTTTTAATAAAAATTGTTTTTAGTTAGTATGTACCTTATCATTAAAAAAATTTAAACTTTTTAAACGACATATTTTGTTGCAGAAAACTGCAAATGTTTTTAAAAGTACATCCCATCTACTACTTCTGGCTAAAATTTCAAGTATCCAACAGAAATAGTACCTGAGACAGTCGACTTTAAGAAAATGCCTACCGGCGCGACGACTAAAAATTAAAAAAAAAAATGAATAACGCCAAATCCGCTATAATTAGAATAGGCAAATATGGTATCTTTGTTTACAGAATTTCATGCTAAATTCTTAATTTAAAAAATATATAGGGTGTTCCCTTTAAAATAAAAAAGTTTTTTATGTTTAAAAAATTTCATTTTTAAAAATAATTTGCAAACAACAAATAATGAATAACTAAATATTCTCAAGAAGTACATCCCATCTACTACCTCTGGTTAAAATTTTAAGTATCTGATAGATATAGTACCTGAGATAGACGACTTTAAGAAAATGTCTACCGGCGACTAAAAATGTAGAAAAAAATTGAATAACGCCAAATCCGCTATAACTAGAATAGGCAAATGGGGTATCGTTGTTTACAGAATTTCATGCTGAATCTAAAATTAAAAAAAAATATGGGGTATTCCCTTTAAAATAACGAAGTTAGTGGTCACTTACGGTATAACCGGAAGTTGCACAGAGTTCATTTTATTTTAATTCAAAAGAGCATATTCGATTATGTATACTCAGAAAATGGCGAAAATACAAATTAATTTATTCTCCATAAAGTTGTAATGCCCGCCTTACGTGGGACACGGTGTATATATACACCTAACAGGGAATGGCTAACCACTTCAATTAGCTCTGATAATATTGTCATTAATATCTGCTACAAATCTAGCAAGATTTTAATGGATTTTAATACATCAGAGAAAGAACGTTTACCGGAAGAAGATGAAGATTTATCTTTTCATCACATAAAATTAAGATGTCAGTTTGAATGTCAACGCAACGTAACAATTTCGAAGACAATTTTTAAAAAATATAATCGTTTAGATACCAAATTTTCCCCTAAATCGCTCGTCTAACGAATCGGAAGAAAAGTCTGTCAGGAAAATCTGTACATAATAAATCAGTACTAATCGCCAGAGCCATATATCAATAACAGCCATCAACCTTTGCTTTACCAAACAATATATTTTCGTTTCTTTTATGTACCGGCTCACCAGTAGATTACTGCCGATGAATGTCTGTAAACAGATGCCAATATTTTGACAAATGATGTGATGTAGAAGCATGATAAAAATAGCGCGTTACAAAAAATAAAGTAGTGTGTTCGTGCGGTTGGGTTGGAAGATACATTAAAAGATTTATTGGTATAAATATTGAATTCTTTTCAGAAAAAAAGGTGATGAAATACTTACAAAGCTGGTCGTAGATTTATATTATTATTATTTTTTTATTACTACCCGTGCCTATAGTCTATTTTTATGTATGAGAGACTAATAAAATAGCATTTCTAATGCAAAACTTAGTACGGTCATTTTAAATATTTTTACAGAATAATCTAAATATTTCCTAAAACTGTAATAAATGTACCTGAGCTATTACAAGTTTTGGGTCTTTTATTGGTCCTTTATAAACATAAGCTGTACAGAACAATAGAAAAAGGTTTGGACAGGCCAAAAGCCCTGTGTATTAAAGATTACATAGCCGTATCTTAAGATTATTTTCAATAAGTACCTATTTGCCAATTTTGTTTTATTTTAAATCCAAGAATTTCTTACAGTAATCGAATTATAAGTAGATAAATACCGTCCCAACAAATTTCACCGAAAATGCGATCATAGGTTTTCCATTTAGTAAGGAGGTCCAAGTTGTGTATTCTTGACAGTTTACTAAATGTCGTTTAGTTGCAACTTGCAAGGTGCAGTGTGAATTCTAGTGTGATCATGGAAAATTTGGAAGGGCCCTGTAAACGACAAAAAATCGGTCCTTTAACAGACAAACATTTATGTTAAAGTGTTGATGACACAGTGGAATTAGTTAGTAGTACGCTTGGTGTTGGGAAATCTACGATTTACAGAGTTGTTAAAGAAGATAAATGTGGCGAGTTTCAAAGCTCCAGGAAAACCAAAATTTCAATTAGAAAATCTTTTGAAAGAAAGACTTTGAAGGAAAGTGCATGCGTTCTTCTTTAGAAAAGAATTTCCGACAGTAGACAAAGTTCTTGCCACGGTTCGAGATGATAAGGATTACCCTGAAATGAGTCGAAGCACACTATGGAAACTTTTAAAATAGGTTTTCTATGAAAAAAGCATTCCAGAAAGTCTATTTTAATAGAAAGAAGCGATATTGTAGTATGGAGAAGAAATTACTTAAGAACTATAAAAAAAATGAGAAACCAAAAAAGAAATATATTTTATTTAGATGAAACATGGATCAACGAGGGATATAAACCAAATAAATTTTGGCAAGATGAAACTGTTACAAGTCGAAGACAGGCTTTTTTAAATAATTTATCTACTGGTTTAAATCCACCATCAGGAAAGGGGCGCAGACTAATAATAGTACACATCGGTAGTTCAAACGGTTTTGTTAAAGGTGGTTTATTAACTTTTGAATCTACTCGTACCGGTGACTACCACGAGGACATGAATGCTGATGTCTTTAAAGAGTGGTTCGAACAAATTATAGATCTTCTTCCTCAGAACTGTATAATAGTAATGGATAATGCAAGTTATCACTCGAGACTTATAGAAAAAATGCCCACAACCAAGTGATTAAAAAAAGATTTACAGAATTGGCTAAATTCAAAGAATATTAAGTTCCATCCCGGTTCTGTGAGAAAGGAACTGTATCATTTGTGTTTCCTTCATAAAGAGAAATTCAAAAAATTTGAAATTGATGAAATTGCAAAAAATCGTGGGATAATAATTATAATAATTATAATAATTATAATAATTATAATAATTATAATAATTATAATAATTATAATAATTATAATAATTATAATAATTATAATAATTATAATAATTATAATTATTATAATAATTATAATAATTATAATAATTATAATAATTATAATAATTATAATAATTATAATAATTATAATAATTATAATAATTATAATAATTAAAATAATTATAATAATTATAATAATTATAATAATTATAATAATTATAATAATTATAATAATTATAATAATTATAATAATTATAATAATTATAATAATTATAATAATTATAATAATTATAATAATTATAATAATTATAATAATTATAATAATTATAATAATTATAATAATTATAATAATTATAATAATTATAATAATTATAATAATTATAATAATTATAATAATTATAATAATTATAATAATTATAATAATTATAATAATTATAATAATTATAATAATTATAATAATTATAATAATTATAATAATTATAATAATTATAATAATTATAATAATTATAATAATTATAATAATTATAATAATTATAATAATTATAATAATTATAATAATTATAATAATTATAATAATTATAATAATTATAATAATTATAATAATTATAATAATTATAATAATTATAATAATTATAATAATTATAATAATTATAATAATTATAATAATTATAATAATTATAATAATTATAATAATTATAATAATTATAATAATTATAATAATTATAATAATTATAATAATTATAATAATTATAATAATTATAATAATTATAATAATTATAATAATTATAATAATTATAATAATTATAATAATTATAATAATTATAATAATAATTCCAATTACTGGTAATTTTCCATGAGGAAGATAGATGTGTTTGGCCCTTAAAATTGAGGTGTGCAAAATTGCACAAATATGTTTTTTTCCGGAATTGAAAAGTCGGTAAATTGTGTTTTCTGTTGCTAAGGGGCCAGAGTAATCTTCTAATTTTGTGAAAGATTTTTAAATTTGGTGATATAATATACTGAGCGAATAACAAAATATTGTTGTTATTATGTTTATTGTGTATTATTTATACAGAATGATTTATATGAATTATAAATATAGTAACTGAAATAATGCTTGTCATTTTTAAACAGTAATTATTCATTATTTTTGAAGATTTAAAGGATCGTCAGGTAAATTTACTAGTACGGATCTGTATGTTTTTGGTTAAAAATCTTTGAATTAGTAAATGCAGTATTATCTGTCTTAGAAAGGGTGATACATACTAAGCGCAAATTGTTAATATTTAATAATATCTATCATTTTATGCAAGGACTTTCTGGGCCACATACCCAATGCTGCTGTAAATCATCAGAAATTATACTGGTAGTTTATTTTGTATAAGGGTATTTGAAAAGTAAAGTAATGTAATCATGATGGAATTCTGAGTAATTTATATACTATGGGATCTATTCTGTACCGCTTTAGTAAATTTTAAACTCCAGGTTAAAAGCTTATTTATAACTATAACGTTTAAATTTTAACCGAACTCTATTCAATATTTCATCAATTTAATTTCGTGTTATTAGCTATTTTATAGCAAATCACAGTTAAAAATAGACATGAAAGTGAATTGAAATTAAGCCAAATGCAGCTTTAAAATTAAGAAATACATTGTACATTGTACATTGTACATTGTACATTGTACATTGTACATATGAGAAATGCCATTCTGCCTATTTTGCTTAATTCACCTTAACAATAGAATGCTGCTGCAATACTGCGAATTTGCATTTTTACATTAATATTTTTATTTTATTATAATTCAGTTCATATTTACCTTTGTAGATGAATAGAGCTTTTTTAAAAGACTTCGTAATCCTACAATCATTTAACTGGCGCAGTCAGTAGGCTTGTCACGACGAGAGACGACAAAAATGGCGTTTTCGGTCGATTATAATCGTTTGCGTGATCTTGAAGTTTTTGAATAAATTAAGAATTGAATAATCGTTCTGGTGTAGGACAACATCGCCAAAACCAAGACAACCAACTGGAGGAAGGACAAAAATCGCCATTTCCATTCTGAAGTCGAAATTTGGACAAAATCGCCATAAATCTCGATGACATTGTTATATTGACAGAATAAAAAGAATTTTTTAAAGACTTAGATAATCCAATTTTAAAATCCAATTAAATAAAAGCGAACTTTTATGAAAAGTGGTTAATTACCTTGGAAACGTGATCACCCCTCACGAAGTAAAACCTAACCCAGAAAAAATCCAATCATTTAAAAAATTCCCTATCCCAAAAACTACTAAGGAAATAAAAAGTTTCCTCGGTCTCGTCAGTTACTATCGCAAATTTATGAAAGACTTTGCAAAGATAACCAAACTATAACAAAATGTCTAAAAAAGGGCGCAAAAATTATACATGATAAAAATTGTATTAATGCTTCTGAAACTTTTAAACAATTACTAACAAATTCACCTATATTACAATATCCAGACTTTTCCAAAAATTTTATTCTAACCACAGATGCTTCCAATATAGCTTTGGGAACCGTCCTTTCGCAAGGTACTCTTGGAAACGACAAACCCATAGCTTTCGCTTCTAAAAACCCTTAATGGATCTAAACAACGCTATAGTACTTAAGTGTAATTTTACATATACCAGAATAGGTGTAAAAATAGAAATTTTTAAGAATGATCGTTTATAAAACTTACTTTTTTTACTCATTAAATGATTTATTTAGGTACAAATTGTAATTACCAAAACACACAAAAAATTAAATAGTTGAAAAACTAAGAAATAAACGTTTCTTTGGATGAAATCTAAACACTAAACACAAGAAAATAACAATGATAGAAAATGCAATAAGTAAAACGCTTACTAAGCTACTAAATGCAACTGTGCAGTATTATAAATAAGACGTTGGAAGGTCTGTGACCACACCTACTATCTATAAATTCAATCTGGTTTCTGCGCATTGTAAAGTAATGTACTCTACGCATAATAATTAAGCTCTACACTATTCAATTAAAAGGAACTTTTGTATTAGAAATAAACACTTTATGTACACTGAAAGTAAAAGACAGACAGATAAAAATACAAAACGCGTGTTTCAACCCTTGGAACTACCAAAATTAGACTTTGAAATCCCGTATTCAGTAATTCACTAATTCAAATAATACCTCTAAAGTTTGACAGTGTTAACCTAGACGAAATTAAGACTATAAAACACTCTTTGCAAATTCTAAGAAAAAATTTAAAAAATCATTTTGAAAAAGTTATAGTTAATAAAATTAGTTCATGGAAAATAATATTATATATTTGCGTAGCTGTTTTAATTGCAGTAGGTGTTTTTAAAATGTATAAGAAGAAATTTAATCGACCTTCTCAAAACGAAGAACCCCAGGAAGAGCTACCACAAAATCGTTTCCTAACCTCAAGGATTTATCACTAAGGATAGAGGAGTTATATTCTCAGAAATACATTGTACATATCGTCGTCAATTTCACAAAATGACGTATCTCGAAAAAAATCGGTTTTTGAGATACTTCACCTACATAGGTAAAAAAGTGTACTCTACAACTTCAGCAAGTGGCATATCTCAATTCCTTATAGCTACTTCGATAGACTGACGTATCTCACGAGTTTTTTTTTATTTTGCCGAAACACAATTTAAGGAATAGGCGTAACTCAACTTAAGTCACTTTGATAAATTTTATTTCGGACTTTTAGGAAAATATCTAGGTGGCGTATCTCATATTAACATGATACGACTTGCAAAACTTCTGACCCGTGCATAGTGCAATTAAACGGATATTCACCAGTTGTTCTTAGCAAAGCGTTAAATAAGGGTGGTATGTGGTTTATACAGCAAAAAATAAACTATAAGGTGTTAAAACATTTACTTTAAAGTATGGTTGTACTAGTAGTATGGAAGGATGGATCCAAAAATATTGTAGACATAAAAGAACTTAGAAGTGTGAGAAAAAATAGAAAAACTAAAGTAGACAGTGAAGTGAAGATGTTTTACTTTAATAAATGGTTTTATGGCACAGTGATCGATATTGGAATAAAAAACACAAGTGTTGACGACAGCAAGAGTTCTCATGAAGTGCCTTTAGTAGAAATAAGAATAGCAGAAATAAGAAAATTAAAAAATATTCCTGAGAGTGATAGTGATGATATCCCACTTTCTAAGGAAGTAATAGAATCTGAAATTCCAACAAACCATATAGGTATGTACTTAAATAGTATGAATAGTAAATTAAAAATTTTTCATGAATTTATGTATTTCAGATATTATTTATAATCATCTTAAGGGTCCATCTTCTAATCATATTTAGTCTGACAGCGACATAGAAAGCTTGTTTGGATACATTTATGATTTCGATGTTCATATGTATAAACAAAGCTGCGAACCAAAAGATTGTAAGAAAGAGGCATTTAGTTCATGCCACATTTGTTTAAAGCTGTTATGCTCGCAGCATTTTCAAGTTTACGGAGATTCATGTTAAAGCCACTTAGAGACTACGAAAAAAAAAATCATCTCGTAAAACTAAATCAAAAATTACTGGTAAAAATATGGGCGAAGATAATACATTAAAAAACGCAACACTACCAGAAGACTTTTTAGTAGAAGGTGAAGAAAGAGAAGAAGAATTGTGTGAGAGAAAAAAAGTAAATAAACAGAAACTAGCCAAAAAAATGAGAGACTTCGGTCAAGAGTACATTAGACTTAAATCAGATATTGTTGTACTAGCACGGCAACTCAAGGAAAGTTGTAATTTTGACGTTTGCAAAAAGAATTCACGAAATTGTTATTTAATTAACGAATAAGAAAGATCTAAACTGTTTGAGTCATTTAATAAAATTGGAAATCTAACAAGGCAGCGCGAATTCATATCACGTCATGTTAGCACACACAAGAAGAAATTTACTAACAAATACTTACTTACACAGGAAAATACTCCCAAGATAGTGTGCAAAAAATTTTTTTTAACACTGGGAATTTCTGAACAATTTATGAGAATCGCATTAAATAAAGTCGAAGAAAGTGGCGTATTGGAAGAAGAAAAACGAGGTGGCCGAAATTCCGCTGCTGTTATTAAGAGAGATAAAACCTACACGACGCCACATTCGCAGATTTTCTAAAGTAGAATCACACTACTGCAGGTCCAGTTCTAGAAAGGAATATCTGCACCCAGGCTTGACATGTTTATAAACGAACTTGATAATAATGACGAAAAACCTTGTATCGACCTATACATAAAAGTATTTCGATCTCTAAATTTATCGTTTCACAAAGCAAAGAAAGACCAGTGTCTTTGTGTCTCAGTTACAGGACAGGAGATGATAGTGTAAAAGGAAACTTAAGAGCTCGATTTGAGAAGCAGGTTGCCGAAAAAGAAAAAAATAAGAGAAATAAAACAAAATATTAAAACAGAAGCTTTAAGTAACACTCAGATTTTATGTGCTAGTTTTGACTCACAACAAGTGATTTATTTGCCTCAGTCGAAGGAAAGCGCTATTTTTTACAAAAATCGATTAGCTAACTATAATCTTACAGTGTACAATATTGCACCAAAGGAATGTTTTTGTTATCTCTGGAATGAAGTACAAAGCAAACGAGGTGCTGCTGAAATAAGTTATCTATAAAGCACTTATTATCTACGACTCTGGAAATGGGGTTAAATCGGTTGCTCTTTTTTCAGATTATTGCAGCGGTCAAAATTAAAATTCAATTACTGCAACCATGTTTCTGTATACGGTGGCAAACTCTAAAAACATGAAGGAGATATTGCTTAGATTTTTGAATCATTCCATGGACAGAATGAGGGAGATTCTGCACATACTGCACTAACAACCGCATGTTATATTTTTGTACCATCACAGCTTAACCCTATTTATGCGCCTTGCCCGAAGAAAACAACCATACCAAGTAATACCTCTAGAGTATCATGACTTCATAGATTTCAGGAAACTATCCAGAGATCAACAAATATTGTCAATAGGAAAATCAATTTCTGGAAACTCCATAAAATGGACAAATATTATAGAATTAAAGGTAAAGAAATCTGATCCACTCAAAATATTTTTCAAAAATAGTCATCTTCAAGAAGACTTCAATTCGCTTACACTTAAAAGGCACTTTGTGAAGGGTCTTTGCCAGTAGTTAGAAATCAGGAGCATAAAATCTTTTATTTTAATCTTCCACACAATGCTTGATTCCCAAGTAATATCTCATTTCATTATCAGTTATTTTTTTATTAGAATTATTATTTATTTTTTAAATTTTATTATTTTAAATACAGAATGTTTGTTTAAATTATTTGTATTATTTATATTTGTTTGCCTATAATGGTTTTGTATCTGGTTTTGTATGTTTGTTGTTGATTTTTAATAAAATTATTGTTAATTTTTTAAAAAATTTATTGTTTATTAAATTATTCGGCACTATAGTATATCCTAATGAATTGACGTAACTGAGTTGTATGTCGTTACGCAATGGTTTTTCAATTTAAAAAAGTGACGTATCTCATTGTCGGCCATTTTAAGAAAAATCAAACAAGTTTTTTGGCGAAAATGATGTATTAAACTTGTACTTGACACATTAATCTTCTAGTATACCAAAAATTAGATGTTAGATTGTTACTGTTACTTGTTGCCATTTGGTTCAACTTTATAAAAATCTTTAAAACGCTCTCCTGTAAAATTGTGCAAATCGAGTTACGCCACTTAGTGAAATTAACGACAAATTGGTGAAATGCTATTCTGCTTATTTTTCTTGATTTACCTTAACAGTAGACTGCGAGAGCAATTTTGCAAATTTGCATTTTTACATTAATATTTTTATTTTATTTTAATTCAGTTAATAATTAGCTTTGTAGATGAATAGAGCTTAAAATCGTTGTTTATTTTTCAAAAATAAAGTTTTTTAAAAAGACTTCGTAATCCTATAATCATTTAACTTATAATTTTAACCCATAGTTAATTTTAACCAATTTTTTACAGAATCATATTAAGAGGAAAATTTACATTACAAACTGAAAGACCTGCGGGGCAACGGTAGTTTAGTAGGTATAAAAATTACAACTTTAGGGTGGAGCCTAAATACTACAAAATTACTTCCGAGACTAAACAAAATCCGCATACATTCATAATTTTAACAATTGCCTGTAGATACGAGGGATACGTATTCCAAACTCTAACGCGCGAAATTAAGACAAAGGAACCGAAAAATCCTAACACGGAGTGAGTCAGAGTTACCTAAATTAGGGGAACCAGAATCGTATTTGCTTTTCTCGGTGCATTGCGAGATATTGTTACAACGCAGTTCGATTTATTAGAGGGTTTTACATTATTTTTATATTTTATTTTAGTGAATAGGTTTAGTTAGATTAAATTACATTTAAGAGTATAGAGGTGTGAAATATAAATACAAATAACGAAAAAATAGACGATTGGCTCGAATAAGGTAATATCAATTAATACAGGGTATTTATTTATTGAGTGCCGATACTTAAGGGTGTGAATCCTTTGGGTGTTAAAGTTTTAAGAAAAAAAAAATAACTATTTTATCATAAGTTTCTTATCACTCTAGATATTTTTATGAAATTTTTCCCAAAAAAAGTGTTTCCACTCATGATGGGTTCCTACCAAATTTCAACAAAATATCAAAAGCAGTTTCAATATACTGGTTTTCATTTTCTTACCCGAAAAGGGTGCTTCGTACGAAAGTACGTCATAAACCAAATTTGCTCCAAAATATATAAGAATTTTAAAGATAAAAACCAAATTTACTCGAAAATAAATAAGTAATTTAAAGATAATTTTGGTTTTTAGAAAAAGCAGTGGCGCACCATATTTTTTTTCAAAAGTATTCAGTTCAAACCCGGCACGGACGTCACTCGTAAAAATTTAAAAGTCTTTTACGACAAAAGGCGAGATTGAAATTGAAAGTTTAGTCTGTTGGTACATAATATACTATATTTATATATCTAATTTTTATTATTACACTGAATGTGACATGGCTTTTTTTTGCCTTTTTTGGATCAACAAAATATTATTTTAATGATTTAAAATAAACTGCTAGTAAAATAATAATTATCTGTACTTAAACATATGCAAAAAGAAATCATAAAACGACGCATAAAGAAAGCACCAAATTATTAAACTTTTAATTTCCGTAAGATGTGTTGAAAGTAATTTTAAAAAACCGACTTTAAAATCGTGCAGATGCCATCACCACATCTAAACCAAATTTATATGGGACCATCCCGGAAGTACCCCCTTTCCAGCAAAAAAGAATAATTTAAATCGGACATTGTGTTAAAGAATTATCGCTGAACATACATAAAAAAAATATACAGACGAATTGAGAACCTCCTCCTTTTTGAAGTAGGTTAAAAAGGATATAATAATCTATATTATTTGTAATAACTAAAAAACTACTATGTGGAGTTATATACATCTTCTTAAATTAATCTTATATGTAAAAATGTGGGTTCGGTTCCTAGAAGAGTACCTAGTTCACTGTGCAGCCAAATTTATATTTATGGTACAGAATTTTTTGAATAAATAAAGTTTTAGGTTTAATTAAACACTAAGTTTTATCAGGAATAACATTTTCTGAAAAAAGTAACATAAAAAGCAGACTTTTTGCGAGCCACTATATATATTTTAGAGGACAATCCATATTATTTTAGAAAAATAAATTAAAGTTTTATATAATCACATAAATGTGATTTATCTTTTAGAATATTGTATATATTTGTCAAAGTTTACTAATTTAAAAAAAAGAAATATTCTTCAAAAATTTTCTTAAATTTTTTAACACGGTACAAAATACCTTAATCCGTTTAAAGTTATCGAAATATGTAAAGAATTTTAACTCGTTTAAAAAGCGTTCTTTCTCTTTCCATTTCCTATAAAAACTAATAGACCTTTTTGAAATCGGTATTCGGTGACTTTTCTTCTGTTTTATTGCCTTGAAAATGATATGATTTACATAAAAAACAAAAACTGACTTATTATTTTTGTGAAATAAAAATATGTTGTTATTTTCACAATTTTTGACTACTTTTCGTTTCTAAAAAAGAAGTACGATGTTCTTCTCTAGATATTAACACATTGTTTAATTGGCTTTTTATTTTTTTTAAATATTCTTTAGTATTTTCATAATTTGGGAAACAGTATAGCATTGAAATTGTGAGTACGCTTTTAATTAATTGTCTGTTTTTTTATCTCACAATGTGTCGTTGCAACAACTAAACAATATAGTGAAGTTTTCGAAAATTTCTAAGTTAAAATTAAAATCAATTTATATTTAAAATTAAATAAGTTAACTAACATTTTTGACCGTTGTGAAGTTAATAAAGTTATAAATAACGTCGTTACAAAGATTTATGTTTGAATTTTAAATTTCTATTGATGATAGTTACTCATCTACGTATTACAATAACAATACCTACATGACTTGGCTTTGACACAAAACCCTGTATAGTAAAACTTCTAATCCGAATAAAAATCTTGAAACTATTATTTGGGGACTTAAAAGCGTGGTCCACTAGTTGGTGTAGCCTTTTAAAACATTTGGTGTAATAATAATTATATACCTATCATCAATTACCACTGCCACTGGTAAAATCCTAAATTTAAAATAGTGTAATATAATAATAAGAAGACATTAATCATATCTTAAATGGATCGCCTACTACCATGTTTTAGAAATAAATAAAATTTAATTCTTAAATTAATAAAAATATTTAAAATAATTTAAGATTCCTTGCGTTATGTTAATAAACATTAAACAAAATTTCTCACGAATTATTTAATATTCTGTCTCGTACTTCCATGTCTCTATTGCTTCGCTGTCAACAAGTTCCGGCAAGACATATTGCATATAAAAAATTTTAATTTTATTTTGTATCTTTTTTTCTCAAAAGCTGTCAATATGAGATATTTTCTCCACTTCTATTCCTCCAGAAGTCCAAAAGCACAAAATGCAAAAATCCATTTGTGTTATGTGCAGCTAGCCCTGAATTTGAAAATACCAATAGTGGTTCTCCTTAATGGAATTGTTCTTTTTCCAAAAAGTTATTTCTCTACTGCATATTTCTTCTGCTACAGTCCGCACTTCAGCTCCATATGGACATTTTAACTCTATCATAGAGTTTTGTTTTTTTTTAATTCCATCCAGACTGGCAGCAACATAATCAAATTCGAATTCAATAAAATGTCCACATTTAAAAACTTTTACTTGCAAATAAATTTCCAAATCTTATTTTGTTTTGAATTTATGGTCCATGCCATATCGGGTGGCTTTCGTTTCTTTTCTTAGATTTTTTCAAAAGAGACTGATTCATATTTTGAAAGTAAATCCAGAGAGGTATGGGTTAAGTCTTTACCTGTACTTACATAAAATTTCTTTTAGTAAAATTAAAAAATAATCCGTAAAATTGGTGTACTATGAAACCCTTGCATATAATATATATGCCAATCTTAGTATTACAGAAATAAATTACGTAAAAAATAAGGTGTAAAAATACGTAAAATTTATTCATCCCTCGTAAAACATCAGTAAAATATATTATAAATTGTTTTCATTCACAAATATTAATTTCTTAAAAATCTAACAGAGGCGCCACTTTCCAGACGAAAAATCTTGCAATGTAAGGGTTTCGTAGTACCCCACTTTTAAATTTTATTTTTGACTATTTTTAAAATAAAAAAATATGCGTGTGTAGGTAAAGGTTAAATCTATGCTCCTCTGGAACCACTTTTTCAAAATTCAATTTAGTTTTTTCTAAAAAAAATTGAGAAAATGGGTAAAACAAGTCGAGTTTTGTATTTTTTTTTAGAAAAACCTGTTTCAAATTTTAAAAAAGTGTTTCCAGAGGAGCATAGATTTATCCTTTACCTACACGTACATATTTTTTTCTTTCAGAATAAGTCAAAAATAAACTTTAAAAGTGGGGTACTACGAAACCCTTGCATGCTCCGCTCTACAGCCAAGTAAATACTCCTCTTAAGTAGTTTAATAAATGTAAAACTTCAGAAATGATGTTCAAAAAATGTCAAACCATATTGAGGAATAAGAATCACAATTTAAGTAACTATTACATAGTGTCAGCCACTGAATATTTTCCAATACGTTTTACATAAATGCATGTGAACACTACAGAGAGAGTTAGGTCAGTAGAGTTGCCAGACGTCACGCTTTTGGCGTGGCAGCCACGCTTTTGGACTTGCCTGCGCGCTTTTTATGCAAATTTCACGCTTTTTCAATACCGCAGAGGAATCGGATTTATACAAAAATAGACCGGGTAAAAGACCCTCGTTTGTACGAAAAATAGGTGGAGGATTTTTTTTTTTTAAACTGTTCGCAAAAAATGGATCTGATTATATAAGAATGCTCTACCTACTCGTTTTACGAAAAAAAGTTGAGGAACTTTTTTTTAAGAAATGTTCAGAAAAAAAACCTGATTATAAAAAAGTTCGACTCGATTTAGGAAAAATAACCTGAGGACCTTTTTTGTTTTTAGAAATGGTCACAAAATTTGGACCTGAATAAAATAAAATGCTCCATCGTCACGGTTGCCACGCTTTTCACTTCTGGAAATGTGGCAACCCTAAATATCAGTGATGCCAGACTATAAGGCCCGGCCAACGTTACAACGCTATTAAAATTATATCTAAAATCCAAAAGGCCTAGCGCTTCGTTTGCACACCAGGTATATTCATCAAACCAAAACTGGTAGGCATTGAAAACCTACATATACAACGAAGTTTAATATAATATGATCGTTAGTAGAAAATATTCCGTTTTTCGGAAAGCACATTAATCATTTAACAAGGTAAGTGCATGCATGAGGCTTTCGCAACGAATATTCCCAATTTTAAATTTTTGTATAGGAGGAGATGGGTTCAATTAAGCCACGCTCTCATCGACGAACGGACTGGCAAAATGCAATTATGACTTTCAATATTTCATAAGTAGGATTTACAGCGTTCGATGGTGATGATCGGATATTTGATTGTTGTTGTGATTTATAAACACTAAAATTAAAAAACTGATTGCGTATATAATTTTTTTAACGTCAACGCACTAGCATCATATCTATTCTAATTTAAAATCGTGACAATCAATATTCTTCATTCACTTTATACTTCACACTCAGAAGACTGAATTTTGTTTCTGTAAGTTTTTATCAAACAGGAAATGAAAGTCTTACAGTTCACACTATTTACTTTTATTTTATTTAGATTATTGTAAGAGCATACTTTTGGTTTCTTTGATCAAAAGTGTTTGTATAAACAGTTCATCACATATTAAAACAAAAAGTTTATATGGCTTGAACTAATTTCGATTATTATTTTTGTATTTATTTTATGTTATTGTGTATTACGTAAATATTTAGTTAAATAAACATTCAATTTGAAACTCAAGACAGTTCTTTTTGACCTAGATTCCTAGATTTTCACATCTTAAATGACTATTTTTACCAGCTTTTTTATTATTTTGTAATATGTGTGTGTTTTTTTAGGCCAAAGCTTGCTAGTGAATTGTAAAACAGTTATATCCTCAACGGATTAGGCTAAAATTTGTTCAATGCACGTTTAGGTTGGATGACAATGCATGGTTAGCTAAATGCCTTCATTCTAAATCCAATATGGCGGACTAGTTATTTTTTATGCACCCCATGATAAGGGTATCAATTAAAAATGGTTTGCTGAGAAGAATACGAAAATAAATTTAATTTGAGGAACCTATAAAAGCTTGTTTTTTTTTCCACTAATAATTTATTATTAATTCTGAGGATCTATTGAGATTAGATCTTAAACTTGTTAAATAAATACTTAAAAATTTAAATAAAATTATGAACGGCTTATAAGAATCAATATAAGATGAGACTGGAGAGGTAGGTAATTGTTTTTCAACACCAAAACTGCTAAGGATCAGATAATAATATGGCTGATTGACTGGTCTCTCTTAGTTGACATGACTGATCTGCTAGACGTATTGGACGAGTATGATGATAATTATGATGATGATGACAATAATGATAAAAGGTTAGTAATATTGTAATATTTGTGGCACGTCTTAGAAATATATAAGTGTTGAAAGCATGGACGCTTTGCACTGTTAGAAATACATAGGTATTGAAAGCATGTAGGCTTAGCACTGTTTGGCATTTATAAATGTTAAAAGCATGTACGCTTTTTACTGTTTGGAATTTATAAGTGTTAAAAGTATGGACGCTTTGCACTGTTATAAATGTATAAGTGTTGAAAGCATGGACATAAATGTTTAAAGAATGGGCGCTTTGCACTGTTGTAACGAATGAGTGTTGTTAGAGTTGATACTAATTATGAAAAGGCACTAAACAAGTTAAAACATCGTTGTGCTGAAGATGATTTTTCGATCGAGGTCTATGTAAAAGAAGTATTAAGTCTCGTACTTCAACAAGTTACTAAAGGTAGGTGTGCTATGAGTTTAGCTAATTTATATGATAAGCTTGAAACACAGTTAACTTCACTAGAATCATTAGGAGTCACTAGCGATAAATATGCAGCCATGCTCTACCCTTTAGTAGAGTCGTCTCTACCAGCATATATTCTGAAAACTTGGGAGCGACAGCTAAGTACTTATCTTGGTGATATTACGAAAAATAATTTTAATAATTCTAATTTTTTGACATTAATACTAGATTTTTTACGTCGAGAAGTAGAAGGTATATAATTAATAATAATTACCTAAGTACCCTTATTTACTTTAAATAGTTATTTTGTAATGTTATTGATGTTTTTCTTAAGTACTTTGTTTTGTTAAATATTTCGTATATATATATTGGATACCGAATTTAAAATAGTCACATTTGAAAAAGAAGTTGTACTTCGAAACATATGTCATGTTAGTGTTTTTTAAAAAAATTTTATATTTTTAAAATAAAAGTGTGAAAATCTACCAAATTTGGTTTTACTCTTTCAAGATCAAATGGATTTTCATCAAGTAAAGGCTGAAACAATAAATAATTCTTTAATGGTCAATTACACGTCCGAAACTTTATTTCAAACAATTTTGGTTAAAATAATAAATAAAGAAAACAACAAAGTTAAAATTATTCGAGCTCTATTAGATTCCGGTTCGCAAAGATCGTACATAATAGCTAAATGTGCGAATGAATTAAGTTTTGTTAGGAAGAGTACAGAGAATATTATACAAGGAGTTTTTGGAGGTCAAATAAATCATGTACTACATTACAATTATGATATTATAGCTCAAAACTTAAACGAGCAATATGAAATAAATATGCAAGATTTAGATCAGGAAAAAATTTGTAATTATATTTCTAGACTTTACAATTTGGATATTATTAGTAAACTACAACAGAAGAATATAATTTTAAGTGATACTTCCTTTTCGAGTGCACCATTAGAAATAGGTTTATTAATAGGTACAGATTTTTTTGGAATGTTATTCATAGGAAACTTGCAGACTTTGGTCAAATGGTCTAATAGCTCTTGAAACTAGATTAGGATGGACAATAATTGGAAAATATCCTAATGTTAAGCCAAATGTTTTGTTGTTTTCAGGATTATCAAATTGCTGTATATCAAGCTTATAGAATTTAGATGTTCTAGGAATACGTGATCCATTGGAAGTAAAATCTAAGGAAAAAACAGAAGAAGAAACACTTAAGTTCTTTTATGAAAATATCATGGTTTATGAAGATGGACGATACGAAGTTAGATTACCATGGAATGAAGAATATCAATCTTTGTGTAGTAATAAAA
The DNA here is from genome assembly GCA_927349885.1 of Psylliodes chrysocephalus. Taxonomy (NCBI): domain Eukaryota; kingdom Metazoa; phylum Arthropoda; class Insecta; order Coleoptera; family Chrysomelidae; genus Psylliodes; species Psylliodes chrysocephalus. Next base: position 37,473,250 of record OV651823.1, read on the forward strand.
CTCTATCAGAGCAAAGATTAATGTCTACCAGCAAAAGTTTAACAACTATTGAAAAGTTAGAAAAAGAAAATCGTTATAGTGGTCCAGTACTTTATTTGCCAAATCATGCAGTCATAAAGGAAGCAAGTAAAACAACCAAAATTAGGCCAGTATTTGATGCATCAGCCAGGGATGGCCTAGGTAATTCGTTAAATAGTTGTTTACAAACAGGGCCGAATTGGATTGAATTAATTCAATCTTTATTAATAAAATTCGGATTAGGGATTATAGGAGTCACTGCAGATATTGAAAAAACGTTTTTACAGATAAGTATTTCTCTTAAAGACAGACATTTTTTAAGATTTTATTGGTGGAGCAATTATCAGGAAAATGATCAAGATTTAATTCCATTGACACCTTCGATGTTTCTTTATGACCTAACAATATGTGAAATACCAGATTTGGACAACATCGACAGAAATCATATAATCAGACGATTATTTGCAAAAATTAAGAGACATTAGATCTCGATTCAGGAATGAATACCTAGCGCAACTCATTCATCATCACCAACAGAGAAAACTATCTAGACCACTAAAAATTGGAGATGTAGTTTATGTGAAACAAGAAAATATAAAAAGAATAAATTGCTCATTGGGTAGGATTATAGAATTAATAGAAGGAAAAGATGGAAATTGCAGGGCAGCAAAGGTAAAATTACAACATGGGGAAATATTAAGGCCTTTTCAAAAATTGTACCCATTGGAAGTAGACGCAAATTGCGAAAGTAAGATTCATATTATGAAGGAAAGGAAAAAGCGCTTAGAAAAGAGGGTGGTTAAGCAATATTCAAAACAGACCCAGAAGCTAGTTGGGAAAGAAAAGGATGATAAAGACGAAGTGAATGGACAGGCACGTCTAAAAGAAACAGAATAAAAAGGTTTGAAGACAAAAAGTGGACGTCTAGTCAAACCTGTACAAAGATTTGGGTTTAAGCTCAGGGGGGAGGATTGTTAGAGTTGATACTTCCCCATATACTTATTGTTAGACTTAGTTTGAGAATTGTCAGTAATTTTGGCATTAATAAAAATATATTTGTCAAAGAGAAAAGTATTCACGATTATTCCATTTTTTACTTGCACATTTCTAATAAGTGTTAAAAGCATAGATGCTTTGCACTGTTGTTATTGAATTAGTGTTGAAAGCATGGACGCTTTGCATTGTTAGTAATAAATGAGTGTTAAAAGCATAGACGCTTTGCACTGTTGTTAATGAATAGGTGTTGAAAACATAGACGCTTTGCAATTTTGTAACGAATAAGTGATGAAAGCATGTATGCTTTGTTGACGAATTAGTTTTAAAAGCATGGACGCTTAGCATTGTTAGTAATAAATGAGTGTTGAAAGCATGGATGCTTTGCACTGTTGTAACGAATGAGTGTTAAAAGTATGGACGCTTTGTAGTGTTGTTATTGAATTAGTGTTGAAAGCATGGACGCTTTGCAGTGTTAGTAATAAATGAGTGTTAAAAGCATAGACGCTTTGCACTGTTGTTAATGAATAGGTGTTGAAAGCATGGACGCTTTGCACTATTAGCAACGAATGAGTGTTAAAAGTATGGGCTTTGCACTGTTGTTAATAAAAAAGTATATGTATTGAAAGCATGCGCGCTTTACACGGTTGCTAATTTATAGATGATTAAGGCATGTATACTTTACAGTATTAGTAATATGTATTTATTAGAACCATGGAGGGATTGCACTGTGCAAAATGCTTTAAGTTTGAGTGTTACGCATTTTTATTGATGATTTGAAAACATATATGTTTTAGGCGGTAAATAACATTGATAACGTTAGGCGCTAGTATGAATAAGCAACTAGAGTTTAAAGATGTTTTAATGTGTCATCAAGCTAGTAATAATACTTCAATAATAACTAAGTACCTAAAACAATTTTGTTTTGTTAATTAAACACTAATGGCCTAAATTTAAATATTTAAGAAGCTGAACGGGTCTTACCGAATTAGGTTAAATCAATAGTTCTCAGAAAGTAAAGAAACATAATTTAAAGCAAAAGTAATTTTCTGTTTTTACCTTCTTTGTTAGTCACCACTATTTTCAACTATCCTATTTTTTAATTATCAGAGTTTTATTTTTTCCTTCTCGCTGCTAAACAAACTTTATTCTCTTTTCTAAATATTCTATTAGTCTTGTGAATTCCTTGATTCATGTAAGCCGTAACCAGAAATATTCTCTTACTAAAAATCAAATCATTATTGGTGATAGAGCTAAGTAATCAAAACAAAGTGACCTTACCTTGAGTACCAGGCCACTAAGGACATCAGGGTAATAAAGGCCAATGAACTAGCCCATGAAGGCTCAGATAAGGTCATGACATGCTCTAAACTCTTCTGAGGAGTTGCTAAGGCATTGTGCAAGACATCCATCATACAATGAAGACAGGAAAAGTCTAAGGAATAGCAGAATAATTCTTTAAGGAAGACCTATTGGATCAAAAACAATAAATCGTCTGCATAACAGTAGGTCTTCTTACCGAAAACTATCGACTATCCAGCAGAAGAAGCAATTTTGTGCAGGTTCTATAGAGAAGAAGAGGAAAGAGCAATCCACGTCCTGTTCCAATATGAAAAACTGGCTAGATTAAGGTGAGGAGAAGCCAGACTACATTTAAGAATCACTATCAAATAAATAAACGAAATAAAAAAGACTTACTTTAATTAACGGAGTCCCACAATTGATCTGAGAAGGGCAAGAATAAATAACGTCCAACTCCTTTTAAATCTAATCTAAACTAATTGAACCATAAATATTTAGTTGATGATAAATATGACGATTATATCACGGTATGTAAATTATTAATTCCAAAATAGACTGTAACCAAGCAATGAAAATATGCAGAATATTTAAAACGTGTGGCTTTAGGGCGCGAATATACAGTTACCTGCTCGTTATTCATTCCAGCAAAGATTTTCCTACATCCCATTCTCACCACAATTCATCCAAATGAGGGGGTATAAAAAGGCTTCATTTAAAGCCATAAATACGGAAGGATAACGAATTAGCATATGAATATTCTCGTGCCGTGGATTTATTGCCTCAAAGTTCATAAGAAAAACAAATAGTGAGTGGTCGGTCCTTAATGATTCAATGTTTGCACTGTTTTTGTACGCTCGGACATCTGACGAATTACTGGAGAGATGGATAAGCCGAACAATATTTTTCTAAACGAGTTGGATTTGAATAGTTTATTTTGTGCTGTTAGGAATTCACTCTGAAATATTTTGAAACATTTCCATAGCCTGATAATTGGCTTCCGATTAATGAGAACTAAAATTGAGAGAAATAGATGAAGAGAGAGGGGGTGGGTTGACTCAGTGGTTAGAGTTTGAGAATTTGAGATCGAATGGTCCCAGGTTTGAATCCCGCCGCACACTGGGGCAGAATACCTTAAAAGTTGGTATTAATTCTTAGATGCCATGAATCGTGTATTAAAAGAACAAAATACATAATATATGTCTATATTTTGTAAATAAAACATAAAACATTAAATTTTAATTATTGACTGTCGTCAGAATCAGTAAGAAATGAGTCATCGTCGTCATCGTCTTCATTACTTTGATACTCCGTGACTGTGGGAGGCACTAACAGATCTAAAGCATCTTTTGGTATGTTTTTCAGTTTCTTTTTAGGTTCCTTTCTCTTACTTGTCAACAATGGGTTTGAACTCAATTAAAACAAATTAAAAATGTCTTCATTGGATTTTTCCCGACAATATTTCCTGTAATATTGTTCGCGGTAATTTTTGAAATCTTTGTTACGCGCCTCTTGTGCCTCTTCAGTCAGTTGGCCAATTGGCAACAATGCACTAGATACTATATCTGCTCCGTGTATAAAAAACTTATGTAGTGTAGGAGCCATACAAATTTACGAAGTGCCTGGCAGTATCATGTGTATATTCGCGGAATCGCTCGATGTTGATGGAGTGTCCACATGATACTACTATCAATATAATGTGCATTTTTTTATTAGTTCTACATCTAATTTGGTTATTTCTGCAGAGACTTCTGGATTAGAAAAAAACCGCCTGGCAGTGTTGCCGTCATTAGAGTTTCCAAATCCGAGCTTAGGGAAGTCCATGATTAGTCCAGTTTTTTCCCTAAATTTGGATTGGATATTTTTTTAGCTTGCCACTTTTTAATTGGGAGTTTATAGGAAATATGGAGGAGACACTCAAAAAAACGTATCCAACCATGTAGGACAGATATTCCAAATTGTAAGTTTTGTGTTATTTTTCTATTAATCATTTTGTCAATATCATTAAAATCTATTGTCGTTGCTCCGCAAATGTAACACTTCTGTGTAGATGTTGTTTCTGCGAGAGCATTGCAAATCTTGCCATCTATCATTGCGAAAATCATATTGTGACTGACTGAAATAGATCTACTGTTTAAGTTTAATTTACTGTTCTGCAACTGCTGTATTTCAGTATATACACGATTTTTTTTTCTGCGACAGAAACTTCTGATGATTCTTTTATAAAAACAATTTTTAGAGGTCTGCAGTATCTCGTAGAAGACGGGCGAGGATTCTGCCAAACTATTTTCGAGTTATTGCTATTTGGGTCACATACTAAACGAAGTGGTACGATGGAAGCTATAAATACAGATGAATCACTCGCTTGCACGGAAAAAAATGTGACTAGAAAATTTTACTACAATGTTGTAGTAGTAGACTTGTAGAAAAATACTTAACAATTTGTAGAAAATTTTACTACAATTTATAGTTAAAACCTATTAATTATTGTAGCAATTGAATTGTCGAATAAAATGCTACAACAATAGGAAAAAAGTCCACAATGTTTAGTATATTTTACTATTGTTTGTAGAAGTAGAAATTTATTACAATTATCGTAATTACTACTACTAACTTCTGTAAAAATTTGTACAAATATTAATAATTATCTCTACAAAAAATAGTAATTTTCTCTACAAAAAATAGTAATACTTTACATCCCTTCTTATAATAAACATTCAATTTTGTTGAAAAATATTCTACAATATTGTAGAAATTCTTAGTCATGTGAACAAAACAAAATTCTGCTATTGGCCAACGTTTTCTGACGTCGATCATAAACGGCCAGACAGCAGTAACCGTTCGCCATGTTCACATAACAAAGCATGGTACATATACGAGTACCTATAACACATTATTATATTATAAGCACCGATGCGTTTGAGAAAATTTTAATAATAAATTCTATTGGTGGTAAGTACATTTACTATTGTTTCTGAATAATTTACCTTTAGATAACTAATTTAAATAACCTTAGTAGATTATTTTAAAAAAATAGTTGTGGCCAACGATCAAATGTTGTGCCCAACGATCGAATTTTGTGCCAAGTTCAATGATATTTTTTTGTCTTAATTGTGACATACCTACTTTCTCATTTTTGTTAGTTATCTGACTTAGTCATTTAATATCCAAATCAGTGTAAAGGTGATAAATATCCCCGTTTTAAGGGTATAAACAGTTCAATTAGTATTGATTTTTATTTCATATTTTTCAGGTGCAGAAAAGCCAACTGAAACTGAGGGCGCTATTATTACTGTTATTTATTATATAATGTAATTAAGAATTTGTATCTTTTATATTAAAACAATAAATTGAATATTTTATTAAGGAACATTTTTTTATAGGTTATAATTATAATAATTATGGAATACTACTACAAATTTTATTAAAAATTACTACAATTTGTATGAATTTTTACTATTTATTGTGTAAAATTTTCGTATTTATTTTCATAAAACGCAATACATTTTTAATATAAATTCATACAATGAATAGCAAAAATTATAACAATTTGTAGAACAATTCTTATGATGCATTTGGATAGTTTTACTAAATATTGTAGATAATAACTCTACAATACATTCTCCACAAATATTTGGAAATTTTTACTACAAATTGTCCCTGTCCCTATATGTACTATTTATTGTAGAGAAAAAATCTACAATTGTAGAAATTTGTTCTACAATTTTTTTTCCGTGTGGAATCCATGGAACGCCTGCTTATAGGAACTATGTCCTGAGCTGCCATCGAAGCCCCACTTTGTCATCAACTGTAGTTTTTCTACTTGTTCGTTATTTAATGATGATATTACGCTCTCCTGTACACTTATTAAACGTTCCACAGTATGATTAAGAAGGTCCTGTAACGAGACTTCCGCGAAGGTCTCACTTACTTTAATATTATTTGGATAACATTTTGTTTTCTCAGCTTGTAATATTTTATATGAAGGAAATCTTATCTTATCAAGTTATATTGGTGCCTAGACAACTTAGCGTCTACTAGTAAAGCCAGGGCATCTTCACCTGACATCTTACGTGGCTCTTTCTCAATTGAAGTTTTGTAGGCTTTTCTATATTTGCTCGCCCGTTTCGGAGATGTTGAAGTTATGTCTTTTAATAATTTGGAAGCCTCTGTATTTCTTGATGCCCTTAAACTCATCTGTGTGGCGAAACTTAGCTCTGCAATAGATTTATTTTTTCGCAGGTCTTCTGTTTTTTTGCGCTTAGTTCGCTCATTGGTCTCTTCAAAAGGAACTGTTGAACGTCCTCTCATAGTTGAGATAGACTGCCTGTAGCGGGTGAAAGATATTAACGTGTCGAGCCAATTATCATATTTCTTAAGAAACCTATTCCTAGATCTACCTACATTCAACCATCTAGACTTAAATTCTGATTTAAAGTGGTATATTTTGCTGTTTATATCCTTCAAATTTGTATCAGGACAGCCTGTGCGTTCTTTAAGATAACTTATTAAAAACTTGAATTGGTCATCAATTTTACACTGACCAGAATTTGTTAAGATGTCGTATAGTTTTCTTTTCTTGATATTGCTACAGTGCTATAACTAGGCCCTTAAATAAAAAAGCATCAAGTAATTAAAATCCTCATGACTAAAATACACTATTTACGCCAAGAAATCGCCATTGTAATATTTTATAAAAATATTTGTTTTTCTCTGAAGCATGTAGATGTATGTATATGTGTGCATATCGAGTTATTTTATGTATATGAATAAAATATTTTGTTATTGTGCCTCTGCGGCATGTTTCAAATTTTGCGTTTTTTGATGATTTTGGTTTAAAGAATTTTTTTAAGAAAAATCGCAAAAAATCGCAAGAAATTTGAACGTGCCCCAGTTGTACAATCACAGAACATTTTATTCATCTAAACAAAACTACTCGATATGCCTCGATACGAAACTAAAACTCTACATATCTCTGCGAAACACAATATTTTCATGAAATATTACAGCTATGATTTCTAAGTGTTTTCTTTTACCATAATTACAAATTTACTAAGTAATAATTATGAAAATTTACCACATACCTGCCGCTGACGTCTCCATATTAAATGAAAAAACAACAAAGATGATTTACCACATTCACAATGTTTTTTATAATCGCGTAACCAAACGGATTAACAGGCGGCATACGTGCACTTTCTATTACCCCTTTTTTACGACTGAGGTGTGAGGAGCGGGAGAGACTTACAGTCCCGAGACATTCGTTGTCTTATGTGCTGGAGTGTTGGTAACATTTCTGCAAAAAAGCGAATGTATTCAAAGAACTTTTGATTTTTGAATTAATACCAGATTTTAATGGATTCTGCCCCACTGTGCGCCGGCAGCAGTGATTTTTATTTATTTAAAAAATAATAATAATTGTAATTTATATATAGGATTTCTCACTCGACCATTTACTGTTAGGTTTTAATTAATAGCGCGGTTCCTTAAGTGGCACTGGAAAACAGTAACAAAGCCTATACATAACACGAGGCTAATAACCGTAGTAGTTTATCCGATAACAGCAAATAATAAAAAAGCAATGAAGAAATACCAATCCCCATTAAAGAGAATTACTATGTTTCCTTTGACTCTAATTTCAGCGTATTTAAAAACAACACTTATGTATCTGGAGTATCTTATTTCTTCTAGCTTCAACTGAGAAATGCAAAGGAAATCTTCGCTTGGCTTTATCTTGTCTGTTTTGGCTATTGTTGTTGCCACTAGTTTGGTTTCGAATAATTTTGTATGATTTATTCGTGTAGTATTTGCTTTTTTGGAAATTTTGTTTGGAAAGAGAACAAGTTCATGGTACAGCATAAACATTTAAGAACTTTACTGTTAGAAAATCTTTTTAGGAAATGTTTTGATGAACGAAGTAGTTTGAAAGATAAAAATAATTTGTACTTAAAAATTACAACTTTAGCATATTACTTCTGAGACTAAACAACATTCTGAAAGAGTAAAACCAAATTTGGTAGATTTTCACACTTTTATTTTAAAAATAAAAATTTTTTTAAACAAACACTAACATGACATATGTTTCGAAGTACAACTTCTTTTTCAAATGTGACTATTTACAATTCGGTATCCAATATATATACAAAATAATTTAACAAAACAAAGTACTTAAGAAAACATCAATAACATTACAAAATAAACTAACTATTTAAAGTAAATAAGGGTACTTAGGTAATTATAATATCCATCAAATAACAATAAGATAGCCCATTACCGGGATTATCTCACAGAAAACTGGGAAAGAGGTTTAATAAGGGTGAATTATTAATATCTAATTGATCATTTAGTAAGTTATCTGAATTTTTAAATCTATTTATTTCAAGTGTTTCTAAATGGTTTAATTTAAGGCTCTTATTTTCTACATGTAAAATTTCAAAGTTGTCTGTAAAAGAATGATTTTCAGCTAAAATATGATTTGAGTAAGTAGAATTATTTTTGTTTTTTGTATAGCTATTATAATGTTCGGAATAGCGTTTTTTGAAAGTACGGCCTGTTTGACCAATATACAATTTTGGACAACTACCACAATTTAATTTATATACCCCCGATTTATTATTAGGATTAATTTTACCCTTATTGTTTTTAATATACTTCCCAAGCGTATTATTGGTTTTAAAGGCTACGTTAATATTTTGGTTTTTTAAATATGATGATACCTTTTCACTAGGAGCTCCTATATATGTAAGACTCTTATATCTGCAATTTGGATCTTTAATTATGGGATAAACTTGTTGAATAGCCTGTTTAAAAAATTTTTTCTCTAAAATGTTGTCTACTAACTTTGAATTAAAGTTATTATTTACTGCGATTTGTTTAATGATATTTAATTCTTTTGTGAAGTTCTCTTTGGTAAGGGGAATATTATATCTTATTGTTATTTGATGGATATTATAATTACCTAAGTACCCTTATTTACTTTAAATAGTTAGTTTATTTTGTAATGTTATTGATGTTTTCTTAAGTACTTTGTTTTGTTACATTATTTTGTATATATATTGGATACCGAATTGTAAATAGTCACATTTGAAAAAGAAGTTGTACTTCGAAACATATGTCATGTTAGTGTTTGTTTAAAAAAATTTTTATTTTTAAAATAAAAGTGTGAAAATCTACCAAATTTGGTTTTACTCTTTCAAAATTAAATGGATTTTCATCAAGTAAAGGCCGAAACAATAAATAATAAAAAAAAAAAAACAACATTCATTCATAATTTTAACAACTGCATGTAGATACGAGGGATACATATTATTAACTCTTACAAGAGAAGTTGAGACGAAGGAACCGAAAAATATTCCACAATAGCACAAACCAATATGTATTTTACAATAATTGATTGTCTAAGAGTAGAAAAGCGTCCATAGTTTAGCAATACAACCGCTCCTGTACCACCGATGTCCTCCATTTAAAAAGCTAAAGTAACAAACACAAGAGACCAATGTAAATGGACAATAAACAAAATTACAATTACAAAATTATGTGAAATTAACATAAAAAGCCATGCATTTAAAACATCATCTCCAGCATCAGTGCAACTGCGGTGAGTTGTAAAAGCTCAATTAGGGTTCGTTTTTTGGGACCGAATTTCGGGTATACCGCCTCCTTCTCTCTACTCTCTAGTCTTTATAGTAGTATCCGACTGCAACTCTCTCAAATTTAGATATAATTGTAAAACATAGTGCCTGTTGTATCTAATTACGAACAGCATTGAATTTCAATGAAAAAACATGCTGGAATACTGATAAATAGACCTAGGAATATATGCACCCAAAAAGTAGTTAAATATGCTCATATATATGCCGCAAAATACTTCAATATATGCGTAAAAAATTTAAAAATATGCAGAGCATATGCAATAAGAGTAATTTGTTATTTGATCGAAATAGTTTATTAATATTTATTATTTGTTTTATTTTACAATACCTAATATAATACTTAATAATTATTTAATTAATAACTAATTTTATTTACAAATCAACATTATTATAAAACGAATGAACAATTAGATGTTTTTCTAAATTATCTGTATTAAATGATGGTCTCATATCAGTATGTACTTGTACAAAGAAAAACTCCTTTCGACATCTACAGAAGTAATAGGTGCAAACTTAAATTTTCCTGAAATATCTGGATGAATAGAATTAATATCTTCAAAGTTACCAGAATAAATATTAGCAAGGTTTCTTAAAACAAATCCGTCATTTTTTAAAATTACATTTGAAAATTTATGAAAAATCGTCTTTCCAATATCGCCCTGGACATTTTTACACTGATTCAAACGTCTTAATTAAATTTTGCGGAAGTCACCAAAGGTAAATTTTTTTGTTCTAAATCTAATATAATTTTGGGTACAAATGCATAATTTTTTAAAAACACTAATTGCTTTGGCAATATGTGATTTTGAAACAACTTCTTTGTATTAGATATTCCCTTAGATGAATCATTAAAATCAAATATGATTTCTTTTATTTTTTCATAATTAACTACGTAAAAAAAGGCACCTTTAAGTCAAGTACCCCACCGAGTAATCACAGGTTCCGGTGGCATCTGTAATTCAGGAAATTTTTCTTTGTACAATTGTGTTCTTAGAGGAGCTTTAAGAAATATTTTTTTTAGATTACTAATTAAATCATTTATTAAAGGAAAGTTAGACCTAATTTCTTCTGCAACTTTGTTAAGGCCATGAACCAAACATGTAACATGGATTAAGTTTTCATAAAACATTTTTAAATTTTGTGCGGCTTTTACCATGGGGCAGCATCGGATAACAGCAATAAACATTTTTCTGTTGGAACGGCTTCCGGAAGAAAAAAGGAAGACAATTTTGTCTGGATAAAACAAGTTATTGTCAAGATTTGTTTTATCTAATTGCTTTGAAGTGATTAGATATGGACCAATTTGCATTTCTTCGCGTAATGAACCTATCAACTGTCACTTTTTTATGACGTTTTGAAAATTTCTTTATCCTTTTTCGACGGTTTATTACAAATGAATAATTTTTTTATAATTTTTTTTAAACACCTTTTGCCACTCTTTAACTTACCACAATAATGTAGAAATGGTTTCCAACGGTAATCTTACGAATTTTTTCACGAGTCTCAATGTACAAACTGTCAACACCACGTTTGCGTAATATACTTTGCTGTGGAATATTAAGTTTACAGTATTTTTGCAAAAATGATCGGAGATTTGGATTATTTAATCGTATTAAAGGGATATTCGAAGTCACTAAAGCTTTGCATAAATCTTCATTAAAAATAGCTTGTTCACTTCTAGACGATCCAGATTCTAAATATTGTTTCAAGGGAAGTTGACTTTGTCTGCGAGTGTCTTTAGATTTCTGCTTTGCTATATGTGAGGGTGTTTTCGCGTGTTGGTCGATTTGAAACTTTTTTTTACATAGAATCTAAAACAAATAAATTTCTGTAGATGTTGAAGTTTTAATGAAATTACATAAATGCGTACGTTGTAAAGTTGCCCTACTTTTTTTTAACTGTGAGTTGAAATAATATTTTACTGTCGTTTGATTTACCATTGTGAAAGGTCAAAATAAAATATAAAATAAAAAAGTACTTACAATTTTGAGAACATGCTTTACAAAACACCTGGTTATCACCTTTTACACCCAAATCTGAATAAGATTTTACCCACGACTCAATTAATTTTGCAATTTTGCCCACTGATTAACACAACACAACAATAAAGACTGAAATGAAGTTGAAAGTAAACTGAGTCATTTAGAAATTTGAAGATTTTAATACAACTACCTAAAAGGATATTTAGCAAAATTTGTTGGTTTAAGAAGGGTGTTTATAATTTAATGCTCTCAAGTACCTATACCATTAACCGTAATTTATTACAGGGAAAAGTTAATCCTTCAAAATTTTAGGAAATCGACTTGTAAAGGCATTTCACAAAATATTATTTTGGTCCAAAACTCATAATTTTAATATATCCAGCCAATTAGTACGTCAGATATATGCCAAAAAATTAACAAAATGTCAATATATGTATTCAAAATCAAAAATTGTATATACAGGGTGTTATTGAAATACACGTACATATTAAAATGGGGAATAGTATGTAATGACCAAAAACGATTGGCACCAATTTTAACTTCAAATTCTAAAATTTAAATATTGAGGAAGAGTCCCCTTTTCCGACCTAATAGTTTCCATATTTAAAGAAGTAAAATAAATCGAAGTTGAACTTACCCATAGAAATTGCACTGTTGCCGTAGCAAAACCAATTAATTCAAAATAAAGTTTATTACAGTAATTGTTCAAAATGCCGTCCATTATTATTTACACACACTTGCAATCGTCTTTCCAAAGAACTTTGAACATTAGAAATTAGTCTTGGATTTTGTCGTAGTTCCTCGGCTACCGCATTAACTTTATTGGTTAATTGTTCAACACTATTAATAGGTTCATTATAAACCAGTTGTTTCATGTGACCCCACAAAAAGAAATCGCATGGATTTAAGTCCGGAGATCTCGGAGGCCACTTAGTAGGTCCATTTCTGCCTATACACTTTTGAGGAAATCTAATGTTCAAAAACTGCCGTACGTTTAAATCAAAGTGAGGAGGAGCGCCATCTAGTAGGTACCACATCCGTTGCCTTAATTGTAACGGTATCTCTTCTAGGAGTACTGGCAAAATATCTTCTAAAAAGTGGAGATATCCTGGCCCATTTAATCTGTTCGGGAGAACATAAGGCCCGATTAAATACTGATCTATTATGCCAGCCCAAACATTTATTGAAATTTTTCTTTGATGCCCAGTTTCCCTAATGGCGTGAGGATTTTCATCACTCCAAATATGCGTATTGTGCATATTGAACACGCCATCACGAGTGAATGAAGCGTCGTCAGTATACAATAATATTTTTAGAAAATCAGGAATATCAACACATTTTTGAATCATCCATTCACAAAACTCTACTCTCTTTTCTTCATCACCTGGATATAAAGCCTGAACTTTTTGGATGTGATAAGGATGTAAACCTTGTTCTTTAAGTGTCCGCCACACAACAAATGAGGACACTCCAATTTCAAGACCTAGTCTTCTACAACTTAATTGAGGCCGGTTTTCAACAGCTTCCAATATTTCTTCTTCGGCCGCCAATGTTCTTTGTGTTCTTGTTCTCCCTCGATCTGCATTGACACTCTCAAATTTTCCATGGTCTCTTAGATGCTGAACAGTTGAAATAAACGTACGACAGTCCGGAATTCTCCGATTTGGAAACCGTTCGCGATACAGGATTTGTGCTTGCCGAGAATTTTCTCCAGCTGCCCCATAAACCAGCACTATATCCGTTAGTTCAATATTCGTAAATAGTGGCATCGTAAAAAAATATTTAAAAGTAATCGTAACAACACTTTCTACCAACTTGGAAATGACGCGCTCGTGTTAGCCAGATTCGTAAATCAACTAAAATTTTAATAATCTATAGTTTCAAAAATGTATAGTTTAAAAACAATCATTTATCAAATATTCTAGTTTTTTGATAACGAGGGTAGTAAAAACCAGTCTTCGGAAATAGAAATTAATTCGAAAATCTTGGCAACATGGTTATTTCTTACAAGACTAGTTTTCTTATCATCTGACAAAAACTTGCATATTAATTACTGTTGATCTTTAAAATAGGTAAATAAACCTAATTTATATAGGTCATCCTCAACATATCAGTGAAGTACGTTTGTTTTAGAATTAATTTTCAAAAATTAATAACTCCCTTAATAAGGGGCATTTTTAAAAAATAATATTTTTCTACATTCAGTGGGGATCTGCGCAATACCCAGTTTTAATATGTACGTGTATTTCAATAACACCCTGTATATGCAACATATGCAAAATATGTCATTTTTTGCATATATTCCTAGCTCTACTGAGAAATGATGAGAAATACCTTTTGAATCCATTGCAGTAGGCAGAATTGGTTGTTCAATATATGAAACTCAAAACTTTTTCAACGAATTTCTGAATTTTATTCAATTCTGCGATTCACATCTCATTATTAAAGTACGTAATATAGTATACGCCAACTACTGATTGCTCCTAACTGAGAAATTAACAATACAACTCCGACACAAACGTATGAAAATTACTACACGGTACAAATTGATATCTAATATTAATGAAGTACAATTACGTCAGCGAGTCAATCTAAAATTCACCTAATAATTCACGCGGTAATGCCATTGGTTAGATGGATTAAACTTAAGTGCGGAGATGTTTGCATTTAAAGTTGCTTATAATTAATTAAAAACTAATTCGAAGTTGGTAACTTGCTATTAACAAATGCGAAAATTGATTAATATATAAATACTACTACACTATTTAAGTACACGTCAGTTATAGAGTTGCTATACTTTTAATGAATAAGAAATGAAGGCCTCGGGCGTAAAATATGTTAAGTGACAAAGAGGAGAATTTTTCTTTATAGCTTGTAATATAAGGTAGTGGAGGTATATATGGCCCGCCGGATTATATGGCCCAGTGATCAAAAAAATTATAAGCAAAGAAACTTTTTAAAACTTGGCAATGCCGATTGCATTTGGTTAATATGGCCCGTTATCGAGATGGGAAATACGGCCCATGGGCCATCCTATGCTGGGCCATATTACCTGTCTATTGGGCAATACTACCAGGAAAGGTTTTTTTGAAAGTTTTATTAAAGTAATTTATTCTTTTTTTGCAGGTGCAGTCAATATGGGCAAAATAAAGAATAAGAATAGAAACATTAGAAAGCAGTGGACACAAAAAAATTTAGAAAGTGCGTTGGAAGCAATTATTAATAACAATGAGTCACAACGGGAAGTATCAAAAAGATTTGGGATTCCACGACGAACTCTCAGAAGATACATAAGAGATGGCGGTGCTTCAGTAAACTTAGGCAGACCAAGCATTTTGTCCCCAGAACAAGAAAGAGACTTCGTGCAAAGAATTATTAGATACAGCCAAATAGGTTTACCTCTAACTTCCAATTTAGTTCGTCACCAAGCTTATAGATACTGCAGTCGTTTTAACATAACTAATAACTTTAGCAGAAAAATGAAATGGCGGGCAAGGATTGGTTGCTACGTTTTATGAGAAGACATCCCGAGATTTCCAAGAGGAAGGCTCAGTCAATGAATCCGGCCAGAGCTCAAAAGATGAATCGGCCCATTGTTGCAGACTACTTTCAAAAACTTGGACAAATTTTGGATGACCTAAATTTAAAAAACAAACCGCAAAGCATTTATAACATGGATGAGAAAGGGTGTCGCCTTACAATCCATCACCAGCAAACCATGCTTGCACTCAAGGGAAGTAAACGGGTTCACCTAATAGCACCTGAACACGCTGAAAATGTCACAGTGGTTGGATGTGCCAACGCAATTGGAAATGCCATACCTCCAATGATCATATTTAAGGGCATGCGTCTGAAACCGGAATATTGTGACAATGTGCTTCCTGGTACTTTGGTAAAAATGGCTCCAAAGGGCAGTATGGTAACTGACCTTTTTATTGAATTTTTGCATCATTTAGCCAAACCTAAAGTAGCCGGCCAAGTTTTGTTAATATTTGATGGTGCCTCAAGTCACTTGGATCTAAGTATTGTAGAAGCTGCCGATGGTTTAAATATTACCTTATTTTGCCTACCCTCTAACACAACACATGAACTGCAGCCCCTAGATAAATCAGTTTACAAATCTTTTGAATCTCATTGGGACACAGAGTTGCTGAGATATTGGGATGTGAACCCAGATAGATCGTTAACAAAAGCACGTTTTAATATTATTTTATCTCAAGTTTATCCCAAATGCATTACTCCTGAAAATATAATAAATGGGTTTAGAGGTACTGGGATTTACCCCTTTAACACATCGGCGATACCAGATTGTGCTTTTGCTCCGGCACAACTATCAGAGCGACCTCAAAATATCCCGGTACATTTAAACGAACGTCAGAATTCTGAATCCTTTTCGGAGGATGAAATTCCACTGGCCAGCCTAAAGCAAAGAAAAGAAACTGGCTAAACGAATAAAACACCTGCAGAAACAAATATCGTAAAAGATAGTTTCAA
This sequence comes from Psylliodes chrysocephalus, assembly GCA_927349885.1. Classification (NCBI taxonomy): domain Eukaryota; kingdom Metazoa; phylum Arthropoda; class Insecta; order Coleoptera; family Chrysomelidae; genus Psylliodes; species Psylliodes chrysocephalus. The sequence continues at coordinate 37,489,688 of OV651823.1, forward strand.
AGATAAGGAAAATACTCTCTCAAACATCCTTAAGACTAGTAAGCGACAATCAAACAACCCTGCGGCTCATAAAAGTCTATCAAAACCATTAGATCTAGATAAGTCGTTTAAGGAACTTTTGCCTACACCCGACGGTAACAAGCGAGTCACAAGAGTTAACCGCCGTAAGGCTATTAACTATAAAGCTCAAAAGGTAATTAAAGACCTCTTTAATAAATCCTATTGCCAGCCTTCCACATCAAGGCATCCACAACCATCGCTTTCAAAGCCAGTATAGTCCTGGTATTGTTCGATATGTGATACCGACCAACAGATTGACATGAGGTTGTGCTCCACGTGTCTAACATACTATCATAAAGAGTGTGTCGGCCTAATAGCAGATGATGAAGATGATTTTGAGTGCCCAAACTGTTCCTAAAGAGTTGTTTTTGCTTGTTTTTCTTTTTGTGCAATTTAGTAACTAGGATAATATGGGCACACATATACATATTAGTTTTTATTATGGGCCATATTAACCACCATAGGTGGATAATATGGCCAGATGAAACAATTTTTATGTTTGACAAAAATATATATTTTGTTTCAAAAATACTTAAACCAAATATGGAGCTTGGAAGTACAAAGTACATGCTAAATATATGTAAGTTTAACTTATATTTTTTTTGATAAAGTTTTAAAAAAATCAATGATTTTGCTTAGGTGGGCCATATATACCCCCACTACCTTATGTTAAGTACACATCTATTTTATGGAACAATTCAAATATCCCGCCAAACGGCTCATTTGTGTTATACCGCCATCTAGTAAAACGTGTTAAATGGAATTTATCATGACAATTGCAAGTAAAACTTGGTAAGTGTCAAACATGGTGGCAGTACTTAACATGTGTGCATAATATTTTTAAAAATAGTGAAAAGATGGATGCCAAAATGAACGAAAATAGTGATCTAAGTGAATTTGATGACAGTGACGCTGACCCTGATTATTAAAATTCATCGGATTCATCGAAAAATCAAGAAAATGTAGAGGTTAGTAAAATTAATTTTTACAACATTTTTCAAGTAAAACATGTTAAATGAAGTAGATAACATTATTTACCTTCATTTTGAATTTTTGTGTAAATTATGTTATGTGACACATCACTTAACATGTTTTATTTGAATTCGTTAGTTTGTATACTTAACATTAACAGCAAAACTATAAATGTTTGTTCATTGTTGAGTTAATTAATATATTTATTTAGCAAGTTTTATTATTTTCAGAATAGTGAGCAAAAAACGTACCAGACATGGATCAAGACAAAAAATTAACAAGATATTGAAAGACAGTGGAAAACGATACAAAAATTACAGGGGCCGTGGACGAGATGTTGATAAGAAAAAAATTGGTGATCCTTAAAAATGCAAAAAAAAAAATGTTTTGAAAACGTAAGTCAAGATGAAAAGGAAGTTATATTTTCAAAATTTTGGGGTTTAACAGAATACGACATACAAAACGCGTATTTAATGGGATGTATGAGTATACAAAACATAAAACTAAAAACTAAAAAGCGTGATACCCGCCGAGCACAAACTATTTGCTACGTTGTTGGAAAGATGCAAAGATGCCTTTATTAGTTTGCATGGAATAGGTAGAGGAGGTATTGAATGTTTAGTGAAAAAGCTAAAAAACAATCAAGTTATGATGTTACCAGAAAGAGATGGACGCGGACGACATACTCAACATAAAAAAAATACAGTGAAGATGATCTTACACGAGTCCGTGATTTCATAGATAGCCTGCCCAAGTATGAAAGTCATTATTCCCGGTCAGTAAATCCTGATATAGTTTATATGGGCATGGAATATAATAATTCGAACTTGTTTGCATAAGTGAACACACCATCCCGGTTTCTTTTGACAAGTTCCGAAGGATTATAACAGAGCAGTACAATATATTCTTTAAGATCACAAAAAGTGCTGAATGTGATTCAAACAAAGTTGATATACAACAGGCTAAATTGAACAACAATAATGAGGAAGTCCAAGAACTAACAGTAAAACATGAGCTACATCTAAGAAAAGCCCAAGCAGCTCGTGACTTATTACAATAATTTATCAAACAATCAACTTCTGACCCAAATATACACGTGATAACCCGAGGGCAAATCACTATTTGTAAAAATGTACATGTATTGCCGAATTCATATGATTTCCGCAATCATATGGCGATTTCTAAATGACTGCGATGATTTCCACATGACTTCCGACAGATTTCCCGTGATTGCGGTGATTTATGTATTGACTGCAACGATTTCCCTATTGATTGCGGCAATTTCCCTATAGGGACCGTGCGTGAAATATAGACGCAACACTACTGCCGAAGTTAGCCCTCTCTAGTGTTCAATTTTAGAATTAAATGGGGTAAACATTGCAAGTAAAAAATAAAGGATATTTTTTAAAATATTAAATATAGTTAAATATAGATACCGGCCCGTAACAAACAATCGTTTACATGGTCAAAATGATATAAAATGTGAAAAATTATTAAAATCTGGACATGTATATACATTTTAAGCAAAAAGATTTAAATGGTTCAGTGACAATAAATTGTAAAGTTGCACCTCAAGCAAGTGTATCCAATGTCAAAATATCGGTATTTAGTAACACTGAATTTAAAAGTATTACAATAACATTTTAAAAATGTAAATTAATAAAAAAGATTGAGAATAATAATAATAATAATTATTATTTATGTTAGTAGAAATGTCATTCATCCACCTTAGACGTTTATGAGACATCCAATGCTATACATAATTATACAGATTGCTCACCCATCTATAAAAAAGATTACGAAAAGCGGGTTGCAATGTGCACTGCTATATTGCCTTACCTAGTGCCAACGAAATAAGGCGTTCTAGCCCAAATGTGTTTTAAAATAAAATTTCAGCGTTTTATTCTTTAGAAAAAGAAAATAATTATTTAATTCAAGACACGTTATTATGTATTTTGAGAGTTGAGTTTCTATGTAGTTAAATATAATATTAAGAGATCTAAACAATTTTTATAAGGATGTGTTACGGTTCAAAATCCATATGAATGTACTGGGATGCTTTTACCACAAAAATAATATATATAGTATTGGCATTTAACTTTTAATTTACTCTAATTTATTATTTAAGTATAATAGGAATAAAATCTATTAAAAGCTCACTCCGTATACACCGTTTTGGCTAGAAGATTATTAGGAGATCCATTTCTCATGTTCTGTGAGTTAACTAGAATGAAAAGATACCTTTTATATTGTCAAATTGGAAATTGTAGAAGTTTAACCTTTTATCAAGTGTTTCTTTCTTGTTTTGAATATCCGTTCTGGTCCTCTGTAGATATATTTTCCATTGTTTTTCTTAAATTAGTTTGTAGTTAAATTCTAGGAGCCTAAAAGGGACAAAGAAACGTTTTGAATTCTATAAATGGTTTCAGGGTTCATTTTCTTTGTTTATTTACATTAATTATGACATTATGTCATTCAAATTTATTCAGGTGATTGTCTAAATCATTACAAATAATTAAAACCCCAAATAATCTAGGTAATTTTGGAATTAAGTAGGTGATTGTGAGAAATTGGCTAATAATATTTTAAATTACCTGTCATATTTTATTTTCACTTCCTGTAGAAGTCAGTAATTTTGTCAGTGCATATCCTTTCCACCATTTTTCATTCTTCTGGTATCATACCTTCATGGAACATGTGTTTTTGAAGATCTTTTCATAAGGATATAAGATACTAGAAGCGAAGACATTGAAAATTTAATAAGTATTGCTATTTGTTAGTATACTTAATCTCATTAGAGGATTTTATTTTCAATTTAGCAAAAAAAACTTCTTAAAAAGGCCACCTTTCACCTCAGGTAACGTGATTTCTCATTTATCACTTATTTGTCCTTGCCTAATATAGGATTGTATATTTAAAGTAGTATTCTGTATTTAAGGCCTTCTATTCTATTCCATTCTATACTATTCTGTTTCCTTTTCTGGCTATCGTAGTCACAGATAGTTACTTTTCATTTTTATTACGTACAATTCCGGACATAACATTAATCTGAGGTAGTCTCAAGGAGCTGTATTTGAGAACCTTACTGTTGGATAGAAGTAAACGATTGGGACACCATTTTCATCTCTTACTAACTGGAGTTACTACAAATGAAGGACATTTTAATTAGAGATTAAATAAGTGGACCTACTCGTACCTTTGGATCTAATCTTGTCAAGTCACCCTTCCAAAGAGGTCTTCGAATTCAACCCTCGACTATGTAAGATAGTGACAATCTCCAAGGTAGGAATTTTCTGATTATACCAACTCAAGTCCATCAGTTAGAAGGTGTTATCACACGAAATATCTCCACCCTCAGTGTTTGGGGAATATTCTGAAAATTGTACATATAATTAACCAATTTTAACCTTTTAGTTTGTAAATATTAAAGTCATTTATTTTGTGAGCCACCAAGATCGATATCTATTTTAACCGGTACATAAGCTGTATATATATATTAAATTCCAAGGACTTACCTATTACAACCAAAATATAGCTAAAGTTTGAATAAAACATCAAAATTCTCCTCTTATAGCTAATAAACACGTTTTATTTATATATAATAACCTTTTAAAAAAGTATTCAGTATTCTTCTTTTTCATTTGCGGTGTACATAAAATTTATCCAGGTAATAATCGATTGTATCTCGGTACAATCGGTCATTCAGCCAATTTCGAGGACAAAAGGGAAAAATTCACCTACGACCCTCTCTGACTGAGCAGAGATAATTAATAATTCCACATCAATTTTGTTTTGCTCTGAAGGTCATAGCAGATGGATGTAAATAATTTTAGACCACTCTCATTTCAGAAATAACACTATATAAAACACATAATTGCAATATGTAATACAACTTTGTAAAGGTAATGTAAACAACTTTAATATGAGATATAAACAACTTTTGTAAGAGTTGTAATTGGACACTTATCTATTATTCTGAATGTTTAATAGTAATGTTACTAAAATTTTTACAGAAAATCACTGCATTTTTAATATTTTAACATTTGTTGCAATCTCTTTTGACAGTAATTGCAATGTATTAATTATGATTTGTTTATTTTAGTGATAAATGAGAAATAGTAGGATATGTTTGTCAAATTGGACATTCTAATTTCACAGTAACATTCTACATTAGTTTTAATTAACAGAATAAACCATTAATTATCTGTAAAATTATATTTATATAAAATGTTTATTTAAATATGTAAAAATCTTAATGACTAAAAACACTAAAGATTCTAATTTCATAAACCGGTTCTGTAAATGATTTGTTTAAAAGTGCTTAAAATTGATACAAGATAGATACATATGGATAAGCAATCTATGTAATTATGTATATCGTTGGGTGTGAGACACGAAGTGTGCTCTGTGCACATACTTTGAAATCAATTTATGTGGCTCTGTGGAAATTTATAAAATTTCTTTACTACCGAATCAAATCCAGGTTTCCAAAGCGATATGTTTGTACATCCACGGATCCAACAAGTTTTATCGATAATGATATTACGAAAATAATTCGACTTTATTTAATTAATAATTACTAAACAATAAATGCCGTATAAAACATTAATAAATCTCCCCCAAAACGTGCACATTTTTGTCACCAGTTGGCGTTAAAGTCATGACGCACAGTCCCTATTGATTGCGGCGATTAACGTATGGATTGCCAGTATTATTGCAAATTGCACGCATTCTGAAGGATTTCTACGATATTGTATGGATTACCAGTTGGTTTCCAGTAAAAGAGCATTAGCTAGGTGTTTCATCAGAAAACCTAAATTTTGTATAGCACATGTATGAGTGCTAAATACAATGCATTGATTTAAAACTAAGTGTGTATCACAAATTTATCAATATATCAATAAATCAACTTTTTGTACGTTTTTTATTCATTCGGAAGATCAGTTTTAATTAATGTGATTCACGAAATATAAACTTCTATGTAGGTACTTACATGCCTCCATTATTAGATATCTTTGATATGCCTAAATGAACAAATAGGTACAGGTAAATAAAACAAGTTAAATAATTAAGTAATTGGAGGTTTTTTATTTAAAAATTTCATAAAAGTGTTTTTTTAGACGTTTACAAATTTTATCAATGTTTAACTTATCATTTGTTTCTAGTTTAAATGGACCAGATCCAATTAAATTGATGGGTCCGTAAAATATGAATTTATTTTTAACAATTTGAATGTCGTCTAGACATGGGTAACGCAGCGCTGCGTTGCGTTATTGCGTTAACGCAGTTGTATGCGTTACGAGCGTTGATACACCAGCTGTTACTGTATCAGCGCAACGCAATTTTCGATACTGACGAAAGGATCGCGAGTTGTTGATGCGTCATGCGCCAGGCACTGATTCCGTTTTCCGTGACGAGTTGAGAATTTTAATTTACGTAATTAATGCAACTCGTAATGCAGATTACCCAAAATCTATCAAGTAATTATGTTCTTTGCAACATGTCACATCATTTGTAGGATTGTAGGTCCAATTTTATGGATTTTAACCTTGTACACTGTCAGTTTTTAGTTCTTCCCATTTTGATTGGCTACTAGTATACAAAAGTTATATCTTTTTTATATAAATTGGAATTTTTGTATTCTTTGTAAAACACAATGAAATAAAAAATGGGTGCATTACACTGTTATATTTTCGTTTATTTTTAAACATATAATAAAAAAAAAATTAGTTAAATTCCCAATTGCGTTATTGTCTTGAACACGGTTTGACCCTTATAAAAAGACAGCCCGCGCTGAATAACACCGCCAACACCGGTATCATGCGATACACCGAAAAAGGTGCATCGACTTCATTCGACGCAGGCAGTGGTGTGACGTAATAACGCAATTGCGTTAACGCAATGAGTTGGCGCAATAGAGTGCGCCGGAGTTAGTGCATCAACGCAAAGAATTTTAATGCGTTACCCATGTCTAATGTCGTCTTTTTTTGGCCATAAATATTCTTCAAGTTCAGAATTTAAAAATTTTATTTTACTAGTGGTTTCATCAATTATTTGAACAATCCGACCTATGTACCAAGACTCGTAAAGAACTGCGTAATATTGTTCGATCCTAATTAAAATGCCATTGATATTTTTCTGGAGCAAAGTATTTTCACCGGTAGTTTTTTCACTTTCTGTTACATCTTTGTCATTGTAGTTATTTGGTATTTTAGCTGTTTTTTTCTGGACTGGATTTTTTTTTGTTATTTAGTACTGCTGAGGATGTAGCTTTTACACGAAGTAATCTGTCAGTTGACAAGCGCCCGTCTTTAGTGGAAAATAACCAACAAAGCTTATTTTTTTTACCTTCATATTTTTGTTGTTCACAATTATGTTTAAAAATGAAGTATCAGAATCACTTTGTGTCGTAATTTCGAAAATCCTTTATATTAAGATCTTTTAATCCATAAAAAATGCTCATTTCATTATCTATATCATATATGGAAACTGTTTTTTACTTTATCCGTTTTTGATTTTTCTTCAAAATTCGAAATTTACACATTTTCTTAAATATCTCGAATACGGTCCATTTTAGAGAAATTATGTATAGAGCAAAAATTATACAGAATTATATTACAAACAATTTTTATTTGAACTATTTTTATAAAAAAATAATTTTTTTACATTCTGTGAAATTTCTCGAATACGGACCATTTTAGGAAAATTTGGTATAAAATAAATTATATATAATAATTGTAAGTAACTTTTATTTGAAGAATTTTCTCCTCCAAACGTAAATAACAGATATATTCCATAAAATATAAAAATGATGACCCATAAAGTACCCCCCAGATGTTCCGACTCTGCCCAAAATCTAACTAGTTAATTGGACGCCGGAATAAAGCTTAAGTTTAAAATTTGGTGTTTTTCTTTGTATCCGTTCATGAGTTATCGAGGATACAGACACACACAGACACACACACACACGCACGCGCACACACACACCCACACACGCACGCACACACACAGAGACATACACACACACGGACACCATCGCGAAAATAGTCAAAATGGATTCAGGAGACCCCAAAACCGTCGAAAATTCGAGGTCGAAAAAAATCATGATTCCTATACTTTCCTTATCTGTACACAGGAAAGTAAAAATACATTTAAAACCCTAATTAAAACGTGTATCACCCCAACCCCCCATAAAATACCAACAATTTTGTTATACATTAAAAAAAAAATTAGATGAAAAAGGACAATTTTCGACCACCTTGTAAAATCTTGTAGATTTATTGTCTAAATTTATATCCTAAAAAAACCTTCAAATTCCAAAATGTAAATTTAGGTTAATAGTTCTTACCTCAAAATGCACGAAAGGACCCTTTCGATAAATGTAAACTGCAATTTCTTTACACATAATGGTTTAGATGGCTTAATCAAAGCACCCTAGCCAACAATGGCAATAGTTTAATGTCACCTTACTGTGCGCGATTTTTAACGATTGCTAGTGACTGCGAGAGAATTCGGGGGACTGCAAGGGAATTCGGAACGACTGCGAGCGAATTCGGAACGACTGCGGCGATTTCTTAGCGATTGTCACTGATTTTGGTGAGACTGCGGCGATTTTCAATGGGATTGCGGACATTTTATACACGTATTGCGGAAGTGATTTGCCCCTCGTGATAACCTTTGACTTTGTTACGGGTTTTATTCTACCTAAATCTATTCCAGTCTAAAATACCCTAATTTACACTATTCTATTTGCTAGCCTATCTTATTCTAAGCTACTCTAAACTAAACTAGACTAAACTACACTATTCTAAATTATTCTACGCTTAACTATTTACATTATTCTACTTCTAATCTATCCTACGCATAACTATGTACACTATTCTACTTCTATTTAATTCTAACTTACCCTAAGCTACTCTAATTACTAAACTAATCTATTACTTACCTATTCTACTATAACCTATGCTAATCTCTTTAGTTACCTTTCGATTTAAGGGTGTGCGGTATATAAATGTATACAAATCAATAAAATGGGTCCATTAAATAAATTCATAAAATATCCATTTTTATCAAACATATTTTGTAGTAAAATATAAAATGTTTTGTAATAGAGTATAATTTCACCTGGAGTATATTTAATAATAATTAATACCTTAATAAATAATTTATAATGTAAGTAAATATATTTCGCTACTTTGAACAAAAACTCTAGCTCATTTAATTACTAAAAAGCTTTATTTTTATTGTTATTGTTTACATGTCAATTTTAACTCCTTCAGTTGTCAGATTCTTCTAAATTTATAAATAATGACCACAGTCTTACCAGAAATTATCCTATTACCCTTTTGTAGTCAGGGCCTTCTTGCTAAGACATTGACTTTTGTTGGCCATTTTGTGGAACTTCCTTCCTGGCCCAGTTTTTGCTTGGATTCTGATTGTGGCATGTGCCAAGATTTCAGCTAGGATTTTCTAGGATTTATTCCTGTGCAAAAACCATAGATTCCTTTAGTCCGATATATTGTTAGTGATCTTTGTGATTCATACACCTAGTGGTGGATATAGTATCGTGCTAAAAGTGTGAATAAATTAATAACTAAGAGGTCACATACCATCAAGGGTGAGTTTTTCAAAATGAATTATTATTTCACTTACCTATATTCCCAACAGCCTTCTGTATACATAATAGTTACAATCGTCAATGTTTTTCAGACCTCCTTGGTTCGCTCCTTTCATTAGTGCGTTCCTTCCTTCGCTCGCTCCGATTTACAATTCTGAGTAACGCTTTTATTAGAGGAATACTTCTAAGGACTGTGTGCAAGTTCTCTCCACCTCTCCAGATAGAATAGGGCTTCTCCACTTCACCGTTTGCGTGCTAGCAACAGAGAACAGACAATTAGATAACCGAATACGAAGTAATTTTCATAGCGGTCTACCTACCGACATCAAGAGGAAGCTACCTAACTGGACATCGTCCTTCATTGAGTTCACTTAATCACAAGTAAGACGGTTCCTTTTTCTAACTCTATATTTCGGAGGGCCCCATCTACTATCGAGATTAGGTTGTTTGAGACTCAGCCTACAACAGACAGAGTTAAATACCTGATTAAATACTCAATTTCTTTTGTATATATACTTATTAATTGTAATATCCACCTACCGGGTTTTCTTTTGTAATACGAAGAGTACTCTACGTAACCGCACTTTTACCACCCACTTGGAGGGTTATATATTATAAGTGTATGTAAGTTAAAGGTAAGAATAGTTGTGGGAACGCCTTGTACATAATAATTTTCTTTTGTTCCTAATAATAGTCCATATTTCGGATATGAATTTTACTTTTGACAACGAACGACGATCGAGGCATCGAGGTTATAAGATAATAAAGGCCTGTTCACATTCTATCAGTCATTTTCTTCTCTCTATTTACAGGAACCCGATCCTGAGGTTACTAGTCAACCTGATTAGAGGAGTTCGATAATTTGAACCCCTTTATTAGGCTACCTGTAATAACTTACAGCAGGCGCTTCGAACTCCTAGGTCCATGTTTTTATAAAAAAAAAGTTATGGTGCTATAATTTCAGTGTACACAGATGTGGTGGTAAAGATGCAATGGGCACTTCTTTTATTGGGATGAAGTGACTGCCAAACGTGGATCTTTCGAGATTGCAAGCTGCTTAGAAAAATATTTTTCAGCTAATAATGTATCTGGAGATACCCTTTATGCCTTTTTCGATAACTGCTGTGGACAGAACAAAAACTATACCATTGTAAGTTTTTGGCTACATCTATTAGCAATGAAAAAATTCAAGAAAATTGTCCACATCTTTCTTCAATCGGGTCATTCTATGATGCCAAGTGATAGAGATTTTGGTTTAAATAAAAAATTGTTAAATTTAAAATAGCATTCGTTATACTCAAAAAATAATTCATAGATACTTCATTTTTCAACAACTTAATTTAGAAAAAAACCTTTTATTTAAACAAGTTCCAAGTATCAGAGAAAACCGATCACATTTTTCAAGTAAGTCGAATCCCCAAAACTCTCCATAATTCTTCCATTGGCACGACTACGCACACACAGAATTATAAATCCACTTTATCACACTGTAAATGCAAATGTTCCCCCAGCAGAGATCCAACTGAAATAAAATGGAGATATTTATCAGACCGCCACGGGAGGAATGATCTCTATTACTAAGAAAATACCCAAGATGTGAGGACAGCGTGGAATATTTATGGAAATGAATATCCAAAGTTTGCGATTTCGTTACGCGATGTACTGCACTAACTGCATTGAACAACTGCAGTTCTAACCCAGTTAAATGAAACTTTCTGTATACATGAGGCTGTTAAAACATGCAACTGTGATAAAATAATACTAATAATATTTTTTCTATTAGATACATTTGAAGAATATTTTCTACAAAATTAAGAAAAGGATTTACTGATACATTTTATTTTCTCGTTTCATGGCTTAAGTGTATACGGAGTGGCCCAAAAGTCTGGAAACGGTCAATTATCTCGTAAAGTAATTGTCCTAATTGTACAAAATTTGGGGTACACCTATTAGGGGATACGGAAATGCCAGATTTGTAATTTTTCTTTATATTATTAGTCACTTTGGATATTTCAAATCAATCACCCTGTATATTCGGTCATTATTGGAATCTCCTATTCAATACGATTTTAACCATATGTAACACTTTTATGAAGTCTGGAAGGTCTCAAATAAATAAAACAATCATGGATAAATGTGGTATATGCATTCTACCATCAATTAGGGTACTGGCAACTCAAAAATGGAGCACATTTTGAACACTTGATAAAGTAACCATTATGTTAAAAATGTTGTAATCTTTCAATTGTTATGTCTAATGTAGTTGAAAATAGTTTGTATTAAAAAATTTATTAAAATAATTATGCGTTGCTAGATTTCTGTTTTATTTATTTAAGACCTTCCAGACTACATAAAATTATAAGTGTTACATATGGCTGAACTCGTATGGAATAGGAGATTCCAATAATGACTGAATATACATGGTGATTAATTTGAAAAACCAAAGTGACTAATAATATAAGAAAAACGGAAGATCTGGCAACATTGCAAATATCAATTCTGGAATCTCCGTATCCCCTAATAGGTGTACCCCAAATTTTGTAACGTTTTCAGACTTTTGGGCCACTCTGTATATGTCGTAGCCAAATTGTAAAACCCGGCGTTTTATAAAATGTCTAGACTTTTTACAAAAGACGGCTATATTGTCAAATTTTCATTTAACATTCATTATTTTCCGATCTGGCTAGTCGGATTGTAAAATGCCTAGGCGTTTCATAAAATAACGGTTCACACGCGGCCAGAATGTCAAATGTTTAAAATTATATTGTGCTTGACATTCTGGCGGGTTAAATGTTTTAGTCGTTTTATAAAATACGAATTTTACTTTAAAGTTAGGGCCATCAAAATATTTATTTATAGATTTAATGGAATTAAAACATTTTATAACGAATATTTAACATATTTTTTCTAATAAGCAGATTAAATTAAACTGAAGAACAAATTAAACTCTAGAACAATTAAAACTGACAAACAAATGAACTACAAAAAACACTTGTTGAGCTAAAAAGAAACAATAATAGTCTTAGATCTGACCGTATGATTTCTGCACTATTTTTAATCAAAATATGGCTTTTTAATATTACCTAAAGGTATATTTCTATTATTTATTATTATAGAAGAACATTTAACCAGATTTGTTTGTAATGTTATTCTCTATAATTTTGATCAAATGGGTGATTTTATTACATGGACCGTAATGGAGAAATTTGAGGACAAGTGCAAAATTTAATTATGTTAGTATTTTATTTATTAGAACACGCACCATTGAAATGACACCTACTGTGGCATTTTCCCCGTGCGTCAAAACCAAGACATTTGTCTGTAAAGCATTAGATCTTTACTAGGTTTACTGGCTTTCTTTAAACACTTGTCCCCCAAATTAAAAACCCTTAGAAATAGCTTCTTTTAACGTAATACTGGTGTTTTCTGGATTTAAGTTTGACGTACCAATTGAGTTGGTCCCTAGAAAACCGTCGATTTAAAGCCCATGTTCAGTTCCTATCTAGTACATGTAGTTGGTTCTTTATCACTTGATTTTTTATTTTCTGCATTTTCACTTACACAGTTGTTATCAGCTAAAATTAAATTATTCATGTCGAAAATCGGCAGTGTTTTACAAGACGACTAAAACTCCCTACCCGCCGGAATGTCAAACATAGAATAATCTTAAATATTTGACAATCTGGCCGTGTGTTGACCGTCTTTTTATAAAACGCCTAGGCATTTTATAATCCGGCTAGCCGGATAGTAAAATTATGAAAGGTAAACGAAACTTTGACAATTTGGCCGCTATTTATAAAACGCCTAGGCAATTTATAAAACGACGGGTTTTGTAATCTGGCTACGACATATACATGTAAGAAAACACGATATTTTCAACAAATTAATCTTCCAAAATTAAATATAAAACAAGTGAAATCGACATTCTGTTCAGACAGCTGAACCGTAAGTGTCCCCTTATTTCCCAGGACAGATTGCCCTAGGAACTCAATACATAAAACTAAAATAACAAATATGAGTCTTAGGGTAATAAATAACACATTTTAATGCCTTCGTCGTCACTCCGTTGAGAGACAGGTACTTCGTCCGGTCCATATGTTTCGACTAAATACCATCGATCCAACGCTTTCGAATTTTAAATTCTTACATACATAATATATTTTAAATAATTTAATAATTAATAAAATTAATTGCTTGTCAAACCTGTAAGATTTTTTAAAAACATTCTAGGATTGGATACAGGGGTACGGACGACTTTAGGTCCAGTGGAATTTTAAAGAAATTTATTTATCAGAAATAGTACATTTAAAAAAAAAATTTGCGGTAAATGCATTATTTAAGCCAAAAAAAATTATTTAATTTCAATAAAAAATCAGCATTTTGACGACTGTAAACATAGAAACTCGATGATTTCTGTCAAATTTGGAAAATATGATTGCAACGTTGCCGGATTGTGAACAAATTAGTAGTTAATGGAAAATTGTGATTGCCCATACCGGTCTATAAATATGCAACAAGAAAACGGAGTAACGACTTATCGTCGCCGCCAAAAAACATCAACCCATACCTGGCTACGCTGACCGGCATAGACTCCAACGGCCTGGACACAGCACAAATTGAATAATTAAAATGAAAAGTCTCAAATAAACACATCTATATTCTGGTTTTATCATCTGGCCTGAAGCTATTGAAAAAACAGCCAATGTCACTCCACATTTATAGAAATAAAAATATCAGTTGTCATATTATTCATAAACAAAAAATAATATAGAACGGTATTACCATGAATATATTTATTTATAACAAAAAGCAATCGGCAACATCGCTAAAATCACGCACAGGCGCTCTTAGTGTGACTGTCAAATCGAAAAAATTAAAAACAATATGACTACGTGAGAATGTCGTGAATAAATGCATATTCTTAATTTGTTAGTTTACAAATGTGTTTTAATAATATTTGTTGCTTTAATTAGGTTAGTGCACACTTATAGAAGATTAAAAATATGATGTGTCCAACACATGACTTTCCTATCTAGTTATTATAGGCTTTTCCGGTTATTTTGTACAACCTATTGCAGCACCTCTATAAATGTTTAGAGGATAAACTAAATATATACATTTTCCACATACATCTACCTAGAGACATTTTTCTATAGATATTCATTGAAGACGAAAATACTAAAAAATTTAAATTTAGCACTTTTCCTACAATTTTTCCATTACGGTCCATTTTAGAAAAATCATGTATAAACAAAAATTATAGAGATCGATATCGCAAACAACTTTTAGTTTAACAATTTTCATACAAATCAGAATTTTGCACATTTTGTCAAATTTCTCGAATACGGACCATTTCAGGAAATTTTTACATAAAGCAAAAATTATAGATAATTAGAAATAACTTTTATTTGAACAATTTTTTTTTCCAAACATAAATAACAGATATATTCCATAAAATATAAAAACGGCCTCCCATAAAGTACCCCCTAGATGTTCTAACTTTATCCAAAATCTAATCATTTCACGTCAGGCCGAAATAAAACTTAAGTTTAAAATTTAATGTTTTTTTCTTTATCCGTTTTTGAGTTTTCTTGAAATTTCGAAATTTACATATTTTCTCAAATATCTGGAATACAGTCCATTTTAGAGAAATTATGTATGGTATAAAAATTATAGAAAATTATATGACAAACAACTTTTGTTTAAACAATTTTTATAAAAAAATGTTTTTTTACATTGTGTCAAATTTCTCGTAATACGGACCTTTTTAGAAAAATTTTGAATAGAACAAAGATTTTAGATAATAATATAAGAAGTAACTTTTATTTGAAGAATTTTCTTCCTTAAATGTAAATGGGTGATTGCCACAAAAGCGACTAATCCCGTGTCCTGTTAATTAGTCGGAAAACTGAAATCATTAAAAAAAATTAAAATATTTCAATTTATCCAGATAAATGTCATCTAAAAGTATACTGAAAAAAAATATATTTTTTTTTAATTTTAACTACTATTTTAAATTAAAATTCACTTAATATGTCAGTCCCGTGTCTGTCCCTAACCCGACGTTTGCATACATACTTTTAGGTATATATCTCTCTTGAAACTATTTAAAAGAAAAATAATGTTTTTCTATTTACTACTTTATTATTAGTTAGATTACTCACTGGGTAACAAATTAAAATTTAATTTTTCCTATTTTATTGCCACGTAAACTTTGTCCTGTGCTTATGAGGTCTGTTCCGTGTTCTATACTTAAAACCGCCAGAACGATGATTTAGGAGGGGGAAATACCCGATATTTCATCTCCATTGCATTTTTAACCATTTAGTTTTGTCTAAGATGCAAGCAAGTTTGCACGCCTATTTGTTGTAACGCACGTGGTTAACAATTTATTGGGCCAAACATGGGTGTAATGTGTTGACTGGTCAGTCCCGGGTTCGCCTATTTTAGGCAAAAATTTTATTGTTGATGTCAATTTTCAAGGTAAGTTAATCCAACATGATTTCTAGTAGTTGTACTATATTTTATTTTAATTTATATTTAATTAAATAGCGTGTTTTAACCAATTTTTCTTAAAAATGTCAGTTCCGTGGTGTCAGTTCCGTGTTTTATTAAAGACACGGAACTGACATATCTAACCCGGAACTGACATATCTAACCCGGAACTGACATATCTAACCCGGAACTGACTTTTTCTATATGTTTAACGGTCGTTTAGTTTAATAGATGTTACTAACAATATTTTTTTTTTATATTCAAGGAAAATAAATAATGGATAAATATCCTAAACTGACAACTGAGAAACGTAATCGGCGAAAGAGAGAAAGAGAACGTGAGCGTAGAAGAAAGATTAGAGAAGACCCTGTAAAGCGAGAAGAGCAAAGAGAAAAAGAAAAGCAAAAGTACAAGAGATAGAAAAAACAAAATATAAGGAAAAGTATTAAGAACATGACTCCCAGAGAACAAAGAAAAGTACGGAAACAATGGAAGAATTACACAAGAATTCATAAACTTAAAGGAAAGCAGGAAAATACTCCCCCTCCTTCTGAAAACGAAAATGAACCAGAAATAATACGCAACATCGTAACCCAAGAAAGTTTTAGAGAAAGAGGAAGAAGGATTAGTAATAGAAATAGTGTCAGACGATATCGGACAAAAAAGAAAACATTGGAACACGTAGAATATTACAGAAAAAAAAACTTGAAAAATATAAGAAGCGATATCAGAGATTACAATTCAAAATAAATCGCAAGACTAAAAGCAATTTAAAAACAGATAAAAGCCCCGGCCATACTCCTTTTACTCGCACAAATATTATTTTGGAAGAATCTAAATCCGAAAATAATGAAAAGGTTAATGAGGTCAAGAAAAAACTTTTCTTTGGAGGTTATTAAAGGTCAGCTTCGTGAGGCTTATAAACATTTAAAAACGACCAATGAAAAGTGGGTTTTCAAGAACATTGTCAACGGGGAAATTATTAAGAAATATAATTTTAAAACAACTTGCTCAAAGTATTTTAAATATGGAAAAATTAATGAATATCATAACAATGTAAAACTACAGGATGGATCACGAAGCAAGTTCTTGGGCCAGTTGAGAAAAAAAAAGTTTCTAATATTTTTAGTACAACTGTACAAGTACAACAGAATTAGATTTTTATTTGTGGTGTTACTCATTGCTCAATTATGGGCAACTAAATTATTTTTTGTTTTCTTTTTTATTGTTCTTTAAGTGTATTATTACTTTTTTATTTTTGTATGCTTAATTCCAGAATTAAGAGTTACATGTACTAATAATGTTTTATAAAGTACTTATTTTCTAGTATTAAAGTTCCTTAAAGAAACAAAAAAGTATGTTTAAACACTATTTGACTGTTCAAGCATTTATTTTTTTACTGAGAGACTTTTTACATTTACTTTTTTTATTTTTCATGAAATAAATGTTTCTTAAACTATAAAAAGTTTGTTTGTTTTTTATATTTTTTAAAACGCATCACGTTAGTTCAATGTTTTGTCAGACTCATACTTCAATTGTCAGTACCGTGCTTTGATTGTCAGTAACGTGCTTTGATTGTCAGTACCGTGCTTCGATTGTCAGTTCCGTGTTTGGCTATTTCTTTAAAATGCAAATATTTCAATAAAATAACATATTTCATAACATTATCATGCAAAGATTTTTACGTATGCATCTAATACATATCTTAAGCACAGTTATTACAATTATTTTTGACTTTTATCTTTCAGACACATTTACCTTCTAAATTACTCACTTTTGGGGCAATCACCCAAATAACAGATTTATTCAATAAAATATAAAAATGACCACCCATAAAGTACCCCCCAGATGTTCCGACTCTGCCCAAAATCTAATCATTTCACGTCAGGCCGAAATAAAACTTAAGTTTAAAATTTAATGTTTTTTTCTTTATCCGTTTTTGAGTTTTCTTGAAATTTCGAAATTTACATATTTTCTCAAATATCTGGAATACAGTCCATTTTAGAGAAATTATGTATGGTATAAAAATTATAGAAAATTATATGACAAACAACTTTTGTTTAAACAATTTTTATAAAAAAATGTTTTTTTACATTGTGTCAAATTTCTCGTAATAAGGACCTTTTTAGAAAAATTTTGAATAGAACAAAGATTTTAGATAATAATATAAGAAGTAACTTTCATTTGAAGAATTTTCTTCCTTAAATGTAAATAACAGATTTATTCAATAAAATATAAAAATGACCACCCATAAAGTACCCCCCAGATGTTCCGACTCTGCCCAAAATCTAATCATTTCACGTCAGGCCGAAATAAAACTTAAGTTTAAAATTTAATGTTTTTTTCTTTATCCGTTGTTGAGTTTTCTTCAAATTTCGAAATTTAAACATTTTCTTAACTATCTGGAATACGGTCCATTTTAGAGAAATTATGTATAGGATAAAAATTATATTACAAACAATTTTTATAAAAAAAAATATTTTTTACATTTTGTCAAATTTCTCGAATACGGATCATTTTAGGAAAATTTTGTAAAAAACAAAAATTATAGATAATAATATAAGAAGTAACTTTTATTTGAACAATTTTCTTCTCCAAACGTAAATAACAGATATATTCCATAAAATATAAAAATGACCACCTATAAAGTACCCCCCAGATGTTCCGACTCTGCTCAAAATCTAATCAGTTCAATGGACGCCAAAGCTTAAGTTTAAAATTTAATGTTTTTCTGTGTATCGGTTTATGAGTTATGCGACACTCCCCAGATAGCACACGACGTCCATTGGACGTCCATATTTTGTCCAAATAATGTCCTGGATGTCCATGAACTTCATATGGATATTCATTGGACATCCGTTTTTCGTTATCCAATGGATATACCCATTCAGAAGTCCAATGGATTTCCAAAAAATGTCCATGATGGACAATATAAAAATGACTAACTTATAATAAATTATTATAATTCTTCCCTTATAATTTAATTATTTACTACTAGGTTTTAATTAAAATAAATCAAATAATTTTCCTCTCCTCTCGCCTCTGTTGACAAGATAGAAAAGTAAAAGGCCACTCAGGCCAAACTCGAAGAAGAAAAGAAGAAAGAGGTTAAGAAGAAAACAGCCTATATGTAGCACAGATGTTTATCTGGCAAGAAAATAAGTATAATTATTAATTAAATCATTTAAAAATCTAAAAATTAAAAAGCAAATCGTTTGGTTTAAACTAATATAACCTTTCAATTATGTTTTAAACTTTATGTTTTCGATTTACATTCCAAGAATCCCTTTCTTTTAGACCTTTTGTCAAATGATGTACCTACCTATTTAAAAAAATGGCTATACTAAAAGCTAACTAATATGCTGCAAATTCGAGATAATGTCAACACAATTATTATTGTAACTAAGAGGTGAGAAAACTTTTAAAGCAGAAGAAAAGTTTCTATTTGTACTACATGAGACGTTAGCAGAAGTAGAAGGCTATTTAGAAGATACAAATATTTTTAAAGAAGCTGTAAGTTTTACTTTTATTAAATAAAATAATAGAACTGTTTTGTAACGTTCAAGAAATAATGCATTGAAAGTTGTTTCATAAGTTATTTCTCTTTTTTGTTCACAAATACATATTTTTATTGCAATTTTAGATTCATCAGTTACCAAAACCAGGGACAAGGACAAACCTATAAAAAGATACTTCGTTTCCATAATTTCTAATACCCTCATGAAAGAATTCATATAATATGATGACATGAAAGTAAAATGGCAATTTAAAGAAACAATGAGCAGTTTTTTGTTTATATGTAAGTATAGGGGTAAAATACATTAGTCAATGCATATTTTCATATTAGCTAATAATATTTTATCTAAAAATTTTACATTTTCTATCACTTTTGCCCGGTCAGGCGTTTATTAAACGATTGATTTAAGACTCGAATGTTCCTATAAAATGTAATGTCTTTTGATATTATTTATGACAATAAAAATAAGTCCATAGTTGCAATTATTTTATTTCATATTAATATAGGTGGTGATGTCCGTCAGATGTCCATAAATTGTCCAAAAGCAATACAAAAAGAGGCCATATATGGACCTTTCATGGAGTCCAAATGGACGTCCAGGAGTGGGACATTTGTATAGTCCAGTGGATGTCCTTCGGTAAAATGCTGGACGTCCTTTGGACAGCCGATATGTCCATGAATGGACTTCCGATGGACATCCAATGGATTGACTTGTGCTGTCTGGGACACGCATACGCACACACACACACACAGACATCATCGCGAAAATAGTCAAAACATATTCAGGGGACCTTAAAACGTAAAAAATCCGTCGAAAACTCGACGTCGAAAAAAATCTATATGGAAAAAGTGACAAAATTACTGTCCCTAATATCGACCGTAGCCAGATACAGTATTATCAGACCATTTCAAAACTGCAACATAATCCAGGGCGATCTATTTAAAAAAATATACATTTTTATTTAGCAGACAAAAATTTAACACCCTGTATATCCACAAATATTTTTAAAATATGTTATTTTTCAAATTCATATACCTTTTATTTAAAACTTGTTTGTACGCCTATGGGTAGACAAAAATTGAAATATCGTACAATTAAGCACTAATGGGACAACACCCTGTATAATATTTAGATACCTATTAATAGAGATGATATTAAAATAAAATAATATACAAATAAAAATAACAAAAATTTATTGCAGTAGATACCTAATAACTTTAAAAATTTCAACTATTTTATGATCTTCAAGAAACGTCATTTTCCTGTGAGCTGTCTTGCCCTATATTCCTACATCTAAAAGTTAATTACTTAAAATGTCAAGTGAAAAAGAAATAAATCAGTTTTTTGAAAAGAAAAAGAAAAAAATTCACACGGAATACCATTAGTAATAAAAATTTTTGTTATAGCATGTACTTCTAATGAATATGAATATCTATTTACTTGTAACTATCAGACAGTTTGCATCAAATTTTAAAAAAACCCAACAAATCCTATATTTAATGATACATACCTATTTGTTCTTATCGGATTAAGGGTCGATCTTTTCACCTCTAAGTAAAGTTACATGCAGGTTAACTTGACAAATTAACAAAGTGAAAAGGCCCTTATGAAAAGTATTTTCGTCTAAAACCATCATAAACATACCTACCTACTTTTTTCTTCCAAAACTATTTTATACATTATTGTATATTTTGTTTTAGATAGAGGTGAGATAGAGGTCACAAATACTACTATACCTATCAAAATAATATAAATTCAACAAACTAGGTATATAGATTAAAGTAACTATGTACCTAACTTTCAATATAAACTTGATTTGTCACAAGAAGTTGATTTAAAAAAATAGACGCTATCATTTCTATGACGCTATCTGCCTAATAATCATTTTATTGAATGTTAAAAAGCTTACCTTGTAGATATTTATACTAATTCTTGATGGAAAATTGGTATGGCACACACTGCTTGATAATTTACACAAACTAAGTCACACGATACGCGAATTTAATTATAATGTCTTTGAATAATAAGAACAAAAAACCGACATTGTTAAG
Organism: Psylliodes chrysocephalus; assembly: GCA_927349885.1. Taxonomy (NCBI): domain Eukaryota; kingdom Metazoa; phylum Arthropoda; class Insecta; order Coleoptera; family Chrysomelidae; genus Psylliodes; species Psylliodes chrysocephalus. The sequence goes on from OV651823.1 coordinate 37,511,401, forward strand.
ATGGCGAGTAATTAGGACTGAGGAGGGAGCGCGCGCAACGCGCAAGCATAAAGCGAAGCTTGTGCGCGATTGTTGTGTTCTCAACAACTGTTGACAGTGTTGCCGACCTGAGGAAAATTTCCTGTTTTGAGGGAATTTTTAACAGAAAAGGCAAAAAGTTGACTGAAAAAGGGATTTTTGATTCTAGTGAAAAATTTATGTTTTTTAGATATTTTTTATACTTTTTTCGGTTATATTCGACTTAAAAGACACGAATTTCAAAAAAAAAAAAATTGTACTATTAGAAAGTAAAGAAGTTATATATTATGACAATTAAAAAAATTTTGGAGATTATCCACGATTAAGCGAGAAATTTAATATTAAAATCTCAAAAATTGTACATTTTGCATCAAATATTTTGACTTATGTGTACAGGGTTGCCAAGTATTTTAATATGTAAAAAGATATAATTAATTTGTAAACTAGTAAATTATTATACTTTTATGATTTGTTTATTTAAATAAAAATAATAGAATTTTATGATAAAATACCAGAATCTGTATCAAACATAGCTCCCCGACCCCTAACACAGATCAAAGAATAATATCTGTTCATATCAGCTCATACCCCAGACAACACACCAAGTCCCAGAGATATCCACAGAATATATTTTGTGGATATCCAATATATCCACAGGATATCAGAAATATTCCGTGGAACTAATATGGATATCCAAATGTCCGTCTATATCCAGAATATAGAAGATATCCTATGGATATTCAGCAAAATATCTAATGAGTATCTCCAGACAATACAAGAAATCCCAGATATATCCATAGAATATATTTTGTGGATATCCAACCAAATGTCCGTCTATATCCCAGGATATAGAAATTCAGATAAATATTTTATAATTATTTTTAGTAGAGGTTCATAAGTAACCAATGGTTATTGAATAACGTCGAAAGAAAATAGAGGTAAAAAATATTCCCAACAATCTGCCTTTGATTTTGCCTACTAAGGAGAAAATCATCCTTATTAGGAATCTTCAGCAATAAATGGAACTTCTCGACTTCAGTCTCTAATGAAGTCTGTTTGTGAAACAATGTCGATCAAACTCAATTACGGCGGGTTAAGCATGAGTAGATACGAAAGTGGTATCGCCATCTATACTTAGGAAGCAAAATCAAAAATTACATCTAGTAGATATCCACGATGGTTTGCGTCCGCGCTTAGACTTTGATATATTTATATTTATAGTGGATGTCCATGGGATATTGAATACACCTTAAAAAAAATTAATTTTAAATATCTCAACGGTACTATTAGCCACAATGGCGAGTACAATGGCGTAATTTTTTAATAATTTGCTATATAATTACAATTATTTATGGACATTTGCATGTCTATAAATTACATTTCATGGATATAAAATAGATATCCACCATGGACTGGACATTCAGTGGATATTGGGATGTTCAGTAGATATCCAAAGGATTTGGTGTGCTGTCTGGGACAATTGTTTATAAAATTAAACAGAAATCCTTTGTAAGTTTTTATAACTTACTGATATTTCACATGACATTTTTGAGTAATTTCTAAAAATACAATGTTACAAAATCATTTTATTTGACTCATTCAACATAAAATTTCACTCTAAATTCTCTGCTACCTGGTCATACTGTTAATACACAGACTACTTAGTTTTAATAATAGTAGTAATAAATTAATCTTGGCAACCCCGCTTATTAACCAGAAAAGAAATGTCAAATATTAAAATGTTCAAGTTTTAGGTTAAATCCAAAGAGGTTAGAAAGGGTAGAGGTAACATAGGAAGCATTTCTCGCTGCGCGAATTTTGCCAAAACCGAAAAACTGGGTGGAAGGAGTTCTGGGCCGGACTTAAATATTTGTATTGTAGTACCTAATTTTGGTGGGTAATTAAAAGATGAAAAATTATGAGACGTTTGTTTGACTTTATTTGTTAGCACGATTCATGTATGATGAGGGCAATAACACTTTATCAATATATAACTAGCTAAGGGCCGATTCCATACCGTTGTGTCAAACGAAGTTTAAATTATTAAACGAAGATTAAAATGACATTGTTAATATAAAAATGTAATTTTAAACTCCATTTAGTAATTTAAACCTCGTTTTTGTTAATATAAAAATGTCATTTTAATTTCGTTTAGTATTTTAAACTTCGTTTAATAAAACGGTGAAATCGACCCTAAGTAAAAGTTTATAAGTACTTTTTGCTCGAATTACACACAAGATTTTTTCTACGATCACACCAAAATAAAATAAATAACTAAATTTTATTAGAAATGGGTTACCTTTTCGTTCGTTATAATATTTTAAGTTTATTTGACATAGGCCTGCTGTTCTAAGAGAAAAAAAATGTTTTGGTACTTATATCCTGGTAATTATTTATGATTTAATTATTTACGGAAAATACCGTCCAATGAATTAAAATATTAGAAAGTCAATTAATAGTTATTTATGTAACCAGTTACGAAATGCCTTATTTTGTGTAGCGAGTAAATATTTGCAAAACGAGCGGAGCGAGTTCCCGCAACATGAACGACTTATACAAAACGGCATTTCGTAACGTGTTTATATACAAGATTTTTTCTAATTTTGACTTGATTATTTATAAAATTGTGTTGAAAAATGATTCACCATCATTCTTGTGTAGGTACTTCCAATCAAATATTTTAGAAAATTGTTGTATTTGATTGCCCTACGACGTTTTTTTTTTTTTTTCAATAGTAATAATAAAAATAAGAGACATGTGCAGTGTTGCCGATCTAATTTTTGATATTACCTGCGAGAAATTTGAAAAAAAGAACATTTTTACCCATTATCCTTAAAGAAGTACGTCAAAATTTTACCCCCAACATTTCTGGGCAGTTTTCAATAACGGTGTTATTTTAAAAATTAAACGCAATTTACAGCTTCTCTTTTTTTGTTTTTAACCGTAATGTCATATTTTCAAATGTGAAATGTCACTATTCATTGCCTCTTTTCCGATATTTGGTTTTTCCGTTTTTTGAATTTTTGGATTTTTCAATTTTTTATTTTTAGATTTTTCGATTACTCAATTTCTCGATTTTTCGATTTCTCGGTATCTCAATTTCTCGATTTTACGATTTTTCAACTTAGAAACCAAAAAAGAGGCAGTTTTATTTATTTTCATTTCGTAACTGGTGACATAATCAACTTTTCGTAATCAGTTGCATAATGTTCTACTTTATGCAAATGTCCATATAAATATTCATTAAATTTATTTAAGCCAACAATTATTGCAAGGACCTCTCTTTCAATTTGGGAATATTTTTGTTCGGACTTTGATAAGGTACGCGAAGCAAAAACTATAGATTTCTCAATATTTTTTTTTTTTTAAACTTGACACATCATGGCCCTTATTCCCACATTTGATGCATCTACGAATAATTTAATCGGCTGAAAATGCACAAGAGCATCATTTATTTTTGATTTAAACCAAATATTCCTTGCAAAAATTATCCCAAATCTATTTCACCCATAAAAAATTAAATAAAAAAAAGTCCTAAAGCAAAATCATATCCTCCTTCCTGTTAGTGACTTAAAAAAATTACTTCCCAAAAAACGGTCCTCAAGCCAGGTCCCTCCTTTTTGTGGCGATAGTACTGTTTTTTTTTATTGTGATTATTTTCTTCGCGGAAACTTTGGCTTTACACTTAGAGAATTACTAAATAAATAGTTTTGAGAAAACTATTGAAACCAGTTGTGAAGTTTGAAACGAATAAATTGGCAATGAAATTGATATTTTTGTATTTGATTGTATGTTTCTCTTTTCACTTCCTAAAAAAAGATTCCCTATGAAACAAGAAATAGTAAACAGTTTATAATAATAACCTTTATTTGCTACTTATAACATGTACCAATGACCAAGTCCGATTCTGTTTATTTTCAAATCAACAAATATGGACGTCGACAGAATCTTTAAAAATTAAATATCTCACCGAAATAAATATAAGTTTCTTTTATCTCCGTCACATTTCGCAGGTTTATTATAAATAAAGCTTTTTACAACACATCTTGGCATTTTCAACGTTAATTTCCAAAATTTAAGTCACTAAAATACCAAATTAATTCTCGTTGACACATTAAATTTGGATGGACAACGGTCTGACATGTGATGTTCTCAACTGTGATTGGTGGGTGTGAATCATTTTGAAATGGGATTATGCGCAGTGTCTTATGTTCCATCTAAGGTTTGTATAATCTAAGGTTAAATCATAGACGGTTAAATTTAATAAAAGACTTCCTATTTCCAAACCTAAGGTGAGTTAAAATCATACTTAATATCATTTAAATCAAAAAAAATAAGTAAAACTGGTCAAACAGTGTGTTCCTAAAGTCGAACGTAGTCATTTTTTCTTTTAATAAATATTTTTATTTAATTTATGTTTGATTTTTATTTATATCTGTTCTGTGCAGGCTTTGTTATTGTTTGTCAGAGTCACTTTAGGAACAGCACTAATAAATAGAACCTAACAGTGAATGATCAGAGTGGGGAACCCAACCTAGGCATCAGAATTATCTTTAAATAATTAAATTAAATGAAAAAATGCTGGCCGTCGATATGATTTGAACCCGGCACAATTAAATCCAAAATTCTGGACTCTAACCACTGTACCACCTGCCCCCCTTGAAATATTTATAATTTTAATAAATACCTTGAACCTACATGATCTAGTTAAAGCATAGAACTGCAACGTAAAGAATATATTTGATATCAATTTTCTCTTAAAATTAACATTTCGATAACTTGATTTAAAATGGAGGTCTCTGAGTTTGCGCCAAGTGTACTTGTCAGATGCTAATAACCATTCGACCAGTTAATTTAAAAGATATTCATTAATTTCAAATTAATTTTAGTGATTCCCATCTTATTGGAACCAAGGCACCCACAGGACAAACTCACAATATAAAAAAAAAAACAAGAAAATATTTGATTTTGAAAGAAAGTCTTGAGACGTTGAATTTTTAGTATTGTGAAGAATTTGCGTTACTTAGCTAAACCGCGTAGAGGTTCTTTACATTTCCAACTTTTTTTTTGTCGAGAAAATACGTTACGCTCACCCTGAGGGAATGTGTTTGCGACCGACGGCTGGGTTATCGCCCTTAAGATAGCGTGTGACTCTCCCTCTATGGGCCTACCCACTAAAAATTCCACCTTACTCGGCCATATGAAATACTAGATATTATGGACCATTCTAAGACATTCGTGGTGGTATCTCGACTCGACTCCTGTTGTTGATGTGCTCCTTCGACTATTAATTTTTGCCTCATAATTGCCGTTCATTTCTCTTTACTCTCAACCACATTTAGAATTATATTATTATGTTCTCCTTTGTTATGTCAGTGTCTATATTGAGCCTCACTTTGCGATGCACAAATCATCATCCGTCTTTGCAATTGTTTTTGTAACGCTCCGTGACCACCTGTGAAATTCATGTTCATTTACAGTCCTTTATACATTATCTATATTGCCATATTCGTCTTGCATCCTTGGACTCCTTTATCTTCATATTTGTGATGTTATTTTGGTTTTCATGTATCTATTTAAGCACTCTGGTTCAGTTTTTAGTTAATAATGGTTTTTTAGGAATTATTTCAATTTCATTTTGATACGGGTTTGTAAATTGGTTGAACTTAAAAAATGTATGCCAAAACATATCTGCTTTATTCCCTTTTTTCCTTATAAAAAATTTGAGTCCTTTACCCCTTTTGTTTGTTCATGTAAAACTAGTTGGTCCATTTCTCCTTAAGTCTGCCCATATAAAAATATTTGATCCCTTTGTCGTTGTTCATGTAAAATATTTGTTTCCTTTATCCTTTACCAGTGTGTCCTTGTAAAGACAATTAGCACTTTGATAATAATAATAATAATAATAATAATAATAATAATAATAATAATAATAATAATAATAATAATAATAATAATAATAATAATACTATTTATAATAAACTTCCATTATTTTTAAATAAAAAAGTAGAATCAATAATTGTCTTATGTATGAAATAATATTTAAACTGGTTTATTTACAAAGGTAAGTACTACTATGAAAATAAGAAACACCTAGGTATTTAGGAAGAAAATATGTGGCAACGTACTTTTCTCCTTGTTTAACTTGTTTTTTTAAAGCTGTGGATAGCATAATTATAAATAAATCACTGTGTACAAACCTATATATTTATATTATTTAAATGGGATAATTTTTCCAAAACCGAAAGAAAAAATATGCTTATTTTATAAACTTCTAAAATAACCTAATTTTACGTGAATTTATTGTACTTTTCTTGCAGGTGTTATAGAAAAATCAACAATTTTTTTAATCTTCTATTATTCTACCTATTTTGGTTGTGATAGAAATCAGGATTTTAAATTTAAAAAATTTATATATAGTAATTCTTTCCTATATACTTTTTTTAATGTAAGCCTCTTTTTGACTTTTTCTTGGGTACAAATGGTATTTTTATTAATAAACACAAAAACTCATTAAGAAATAGTTTATATAAAACAATAAATCACAAAAAACAGCAATCGTGCATAACAAGAACGCTCTATTTCCATGTAGCATCTAGTGAGTATTAGCGAAAGCTTTTTTTTTACGATTTAAAATCCAGTAGAGAGGTTATTAGTTTTGTACATTATTAAAATATGACAATTTAAACTATAGATTAGGGGAAAGTAATTAGATGGGAAACTCAATGGTAAAATTCTGAGCCGATGTGCTGCCATCTATCAAATTGGAGTGGTACTATCTGTATCTGTAACGTGTGGAGGGTCGGTTACCTCACGGCACTTAGGCCTCATTAGGCCCATTGTGCATCCTCCTGAGATGATAGGCATCTCCTAGCTCGTAAGCCAGCCTACAGATTTAATATAGTTGACAACATCGCCAAGAGGTGGTTCTCTATTATATCGGTCGGTGTTAGCCGATACTCGCCGAACACAAATTTTCTAATAAATGAGAGCGTCGAGCAATCGTTAAGAATATGCTCGATGGTCTCATCTTCTTGTGTGCATCCTCTGCAGAGTGCGGATTCTGACAGCCTCATGATATGGAGATGCTTTCGTACTTGACAATGACCAGTCAGTGTGCCTGTGACTAGGCGCAGATTCTGTCTAGTCATAGTCAAGTATTTGTTTGCTGCAGTGTTGTCAGGATAACTTAAGAGCTCCCTTGCAACTCTTATTTCATCCCATCTTTCCTTGAATTTCACAAGGGAATATTTTTTATTAGGTCTGTCACTACCGATTTTGTTAGGCCAATAGAAGGGCCAGGTCCAAAAAGTATTTTGTTGGCTGCTTTCTTGGCTAATGAATCAGCAAGACGGTTACCTTTCGATGTGGCGTGAACTTTAATCCATCTTAAGGTGACCACATTGTTGATGGATACTTCGGCCAAAGCTTCGTGACATTCTAGTACTAATCCTAAATAAATTCGTAATCTGTTCAGGGTGAGTAGTACTTGTCTGGCTTTGAATCAATTTTTGATAATGATAACTGAGGCTCACATATTTCATCGATCTACAGGGTATTTTCGAGGACCAACTTTTTTTGTTTACAATAGCATTGATCATTTAAAAACTTAAAACAAAAATAACAAACCAATTATTTTAACACTGAATCAAAAACAAGTTTGTAAATATTACTTACCATTGGTACAGAGCCGGTATTACCACTAGGCGCACTAGGCGGTAGCCTAGGGCTTTGTATTTAGGGGGCATCATAAAATGCCAAAAATATCAAATTAGGCCAGCAGAGCTTCAATCTGGTAACAGAGCAAGAAAAGCTGAATCAGCGCGGCGCGACGTAATGGTGTAAATAGTGTAACTGAACCACTGAACATGGCCGTTGTTGTTGACCGTGATAATTATTGAATCAGAATATCTATTGTAATAGTTAAGCAGTTATCTTTAATTCAACAAATTGAAGTCTTAACCTGGCGTAAAGGTAAGTTGGAGTAGAGTTTGTATTAGTATTATCTAGATTACTAACATTCCTAACAATCTATTTATGTGGTATATAACATAGCATAAATAAAATAGGTACCTATTTTCTTTGCTTGCAGAATGTCGGAATAGAATGTAAAATCTAATATAAAATTGTCACAAGATGCGTTAACGGTAATAATTGCCCTATTGGTGAATAGTTTCTACTACTATTGGTTTTCCATTTAATAGATAAAAAACAAAATCGTACTTTCGCAACAGGAATCATTTTTAAACAGATTACGGTGTTAATATTTATAACGCAGACATGGGCGTCGTTTAGGGGGGGCAAGGGGGGCAGTTGCACCCCCCTGGCTTTTACGACTTTACAACGCGTAATGGCTGTATGTCACGATACTAAATTAGGTACTAAAATTTAGCCCTAAATTAAGTTATTAATTTAGTACTAAATTTAGAACTAAAAATATTTTTTTCTTTTGCAACGATATCAATTTTTTGTACTAAATTAATGAATTAAAAGATTTAGTACTTAATTTAGTATCGTAACATACAGCCTTAATATATGCATTACTGATATTTCGTTAGGTAGGTAATATGTAAAATTACATAACTAACACAATTACATAACTGGCACTGGCTCATATTGTCGATTATCGCCGTGCACGCATAAAAATAAACGCAAGGCATAATATGTTAGGTAGCCTTTAATTTATTGAATTGTTTAAGGAAATAGAAGAAATAGGTAAACATGACAGGTGTAGAAATCTAAATGCCATGAATTACGGACAACAATAGAAATAATATTCAAGCTAATACAATTGACCAATATTATAGTTTGAATATATTTATTTCATATCCATACCTTACACGTACCTATCCATTTTACTTTCTTTTTTTAAAGTAGGTAAAAACAAAACAAAAAGCGACCGCAGTTGCTGTGTAAATTGTAAAAATACTAGCAGAAAAAACAGTGTAAATTATATAAATTTTCAGTAGCAAAATGGAAATTAAATCAAAGAAATAAATGGATAGCTGTACAATACGAAGAAAAGAACCTTTTTTTCTTGTAATAATAACAGTAATACTGGAAGTAGTAGACATCAGAAAATTGAAAGGTTTTAAATAAACAATAAATTATTATTTTACAATGTTGTTCAACATCCTTTAACTCTTAAATATTCAGCAACGATTAGATTTCTGCCTTTGATTATTGTATGTGGCTGAAATGCTATCTTGTGACTTATTGATGTGAAACCAATTTTAATCATTAATTTCTATGGGTTCTTCCGAACTAAAAATTAAGAAAATATAAATTACAATCGCAAATATATCAATTGTTTTTGTTAATACGTTATTATTATTAAATAATGGTAATGTTTTTATTTTCACATTATTTAACCTATTCTTCAATGACAACTTATTAGGCTTAGGCAATATATCATACATTTTGTCGTAAATATTGTTGACTGCCTATGTTCTATTATTGATTATACTACTTTTTTTTTAGCTGAAATAATAAAAATATATAAAAATAATTAATTTCTCACTTGTTTTACAAATCCATATACTTTTATTAAAATCAACATATATATTTTTTAATTACGAATTTTTTTAAAAATTGTACTGTCTGTATACACAAATATCGTCCGTTAGTTCATAAATTCGTTGGCGCTGCTGTCACGCACAGAGCGAATAAGTAATGAAAATAGGCTGACTGGGCTTTACATCGAAAAATAATCGCAAAAAACTGAAATGAAATCATGTTTTCTGTTATCGAATATTTTTGTTAGAGGAAGAAGAAATTAAAAATTTGCGTTTTTCTAGTGTTCGTCGACGTGTTTGAGAGATTTTTTTATGTTTTTGTGTTTCTATAAATATTTCATTTTTTTTTTTATTATTATGTATGGTTCTGTCTTCTTGTTCATATTTTTCTTTTATATCACACCATTTATTTGTTTTTTTAAAATATGTGTATTTATTTTCTTTTTTTTTTTATTTTAGTTTTTGTCTTTTTTGTTAAGTATTTTATTTATTAGAAACTTTTGTTAATTTGTATTGCTCTTTTATTTTTCAGTTTCTTTGTTTTTCAACAAATAAACATTCTAAATTTTTTCAAAATTTTGCCCCTCCCTATAGAATTGGGTAACGACGCCCATGAACGCAGATGCTTTGCGTTTTAATAATTATTATAGTCAAATAAAATGTACCTATTAAAAAGTAAAAAAAAAAAATCTTTTTGTATTTTTTCCCTTGGCTGTGACTGAAATTTGATTTAAAATATACCACGAAACACCCTGGTGACTCTATAGTTTATTTAGTAATAATATTATAAAATAGATACCTAAGAAAAAGCCTCAAAAGTGTCTGGCGCCTAGGGCCTCATGTTAGGTATCTTAAGACACATTAAAAATTGTTTGGTTATCCTTAATATGACGACCGCATATTTCATATGGTATAAATTGCATCACTTCCAATATCTGGGAGTGTTTTATTGTTCGTTGCTGAAATCCATCTTTACATCTTTTGAAAACATGCTTAAAATTGGAAGGTATTGAAAAATAAATCTAGATGAATTAAAAATAAAAATCCAATACACCTTCAACTGCAGCAGCCATTTTATTTTTCTAAGTTTAAAGTTTTGACGAGCTGACTAAATTACATTCTTCTTGTTTTTCAATTTGAGTTAACAGCCACTGATTTAAACCTTAAAACTTAAACTAAAACCTGAATCAATAAAATATCCATGCTTTTATTAGAGACTTCCGCGTTACATCAATTCATAAAAAATAACAGGAATTTATAAATTATTCTTTATTTAGAAATCTTTAAGAAACTCCCATTAACTTCAAGCCCTTTAAGAGTGGTTTAAATCCAAGAGACTTGATTTATAATTTCGTATACCGTATTTTCTTCGATATTTAGAAAATCAAGACACTCCTCTCTGAACTTTAAGGACCAGTAAGTCCCTTTAGTTCGCTGTTCGCTATAGGTAGGTAGCCCACTCGTCGTGATCTCCTTAATATTTTCCATGTGCTATAGCTATATAAAAGTTTACGCGCCAACTTTTATCCTGGTGGCTTTCAACTTGGAGAACTTTGAAATCCGTTACCGCCATAAATATGTAAAAACGATATTGGATAATAAAAGGACTACGCAGGTAAAATTCTTTATCCCAGCCACCGTGAATAATTTTACTAAGATGGATTTCAGAATCTTGCTTTACAGGTGCGTAACTCTATTAGAATACGAGGCAAGAGAGAATAAATGCTGAATATATGTCTTAAGGAAAGAACTGACCAAAAACCTGTCTGTAATAAATAAATAATAAATATTATCAAGCCAAAAGAATGTTACTTAAACTATTTGTTTTATTCTTCGGACCCCTCTGCTATTAATCTAGTCCCCTAGTCCATCTTCAAGATGGTTAAGCTTAAACCTTAACGGTCTGTATCCCTTGAGGCTTTGGATTACTTTTTTGAAATAGTAGTGACCGGGTTGTTAAAAGTTAGACTATATAAGTATTCAGGAATGCAGTTCATAACATAAACGGCTGAAAAAAAACAATATACAAGTAGGGTAAAGGGAGGAGAGATGTACCAGGAGGATAGACGGACCACTGGAAATGTTTTGCACGGTGCGACAACACCGCTACGTTCATCAGGTGCAAGTAATGCTTTTTCATCGGTTCACCTTGAGACAGTAACAAGGCTCGTGTTTACGTATTTATGTGAGAGATTTTGATTGTAAGCAAATTTTAGCATGGTGAAAACGTACAGATTATACATTGTGAATTTTGTCACATCTAGGTCTAAACTGATGAGAGATTTTTATTGTAAGCAAATTTTAGCATGGTGAAAATCTACAGATTATAAATTGTAAATTTTGTCACATCTAGGTTTAAACTGTTTTTTGTTACTAAAAGTGGTAAATATGCATATGATTAATTTACATATACATGAATAAGAACGCTTGCTTTATTTGTTTCGTTGTTATAGAGTGGTCCATCTATCCTCCCAGTTGAGGAAAGATGGACCGATAACGGGGAGGTGAGTTGGACCGATATATTTTGATTTTAGTACCATGCCCAATGAGTACATACGTTAAAAGCATATGCCTGAAAAAAGTTCTTGGAGCTTTTAAGCTTTGAAGAGGCACCAAGGCAGTTAGAGAAGGCCAAATGGGAGTTAACGAAGCTACCAGAGCATTTTGAATAACCAAAACTACATTCAAAAGATGATTAAAATCAAATTAACTCGAAAAAGTCAAAGACTGGGACCTGATGCCACACTGGGATCAAATGAAAAGTTAGTGAGCCATATCAAGAAACTCCAAAAATCGGGATTTACGCCGACAAGAACTGAGGTGAGGATTATGGCATATAATTTAGCTAAACGAATGGGGATACCAAACAGATTCAACGAAAAAGATGGTAGTATTGACCAATTTTAAAATATTGTTGTTCCTAATACTCGGTTATAATTTTGCAGCTAAAGCTTGCAAGGAATGGCTGAAGTTGTTTTTGCGCCGAAGGCCCGATATTTCTACACTTCGATAGCACGATCAGTTGGAATGTCAAGAGAAATCGTTGTAACCCATTTCGCAGACGTTGAGAAGGTTTTGACTGAACACAGCCTTTTGGACAAACCTGAGCATATATTTAATACGGACGAAACAGGCTTACAGCTGAACACTAGAGATGGAAAAGTTTTGACCAAAAAGGCTCTAACAGTGTTCCAAGTATCAGCTCTGGCGAAGAAGGAGACACTATAAGCGTCTTAGCATGCTGTAATATAGAGGGAAGCTTTTTACCGCCTTACTGCATTTTCAAGGGGAAACAAAGAAAAGAAGATTAGCTTGATAAAAGTTAAAATATCTGTTATGTGAATGGTAAAATATTTATGGATTGGTTAAAGTTCATTTCCTACCAAGAAAACTTCCTGGTAAGGCACTGCTAATATTAAATGGACATACATCCCATACTACCAACCTTGAATTACTAGAATTCGCCAAGGAAAACGATATAATTTTATTTTGTTTGCCCTCACATACCACACACTACTTACAGCCACAGCTTTTTTCAAATCTCTAAAGGGAAACTATTATGATGCTTGTAGACACATGTTTAGGAATAACCCAAAAAGAGTTTTAAACAGATTGCAGTTTGGAAAGTCACTCAGTGAAGCTTGGGAAAAATCAGCCACAGCCCAGAATTCAATTTCAGCATTTAGGTCAACGAGAATATTACCTTTTAATCCCTTGGTCATACCTGACTATGCATTTTTGGCCGTAAATCCTGATCCCACTACAGAAAATCCATTGCAGAATTAACTAGTTCAGAGAAGATCTGAATCTCCCCAACCAGGTTCCTCAGGCACTGTCACCCCTAACAAATCAACAGCTACTGAAGACATTACTATCGGAAAAGCACTTACCCTGTACCCGTCATAACTGCCGCTATAAAAAGAGTCTGTAAAAAAATATCTGGATATAATAACTCACCAGAATTTATTAAAGAATAAAAAGAGGCACAGTGAAAGAAACAGGCTGGTTCTAATCCGGCAACGAAAGCGGTAAAAAGAAAAAATCAAGAACAAATCAGTCGAGGGGATCTTCATCTTCTGATGATGAAGCAGACGATGTTACACTAAGTGATTGCTCTAGTGTGGATGAAAATTTTAGCGACCTAGAAAATGAATGTGTAGGCTGCAGTGAAGAAGAATAATGGTTAAAATGCATTTTTTGTAAACGCTGGTTGCATGAGAACTGCACAAGTTTTTGTAACCTTTGCCAGAAGTGTGGCATCAATGTAGCTCGTAAAAAGAAAGAAAAATAAAATGGTCCAACTCTCCCACCCAGTATGGTCCATCTCACCTCCACACAGTAGGATAGATGAACCTTTCACAGGTCTGGAAATATCATACTTTTTATTTTTATTTATTTCTTATTTCCTAACTATAACAACAGGAATGCCAAAGTTATTTTATGTAAAAAATTCAGATTTTTATTTCGTTAATAAAGAAATTACCTTTACCATTTTTAAATGGTGACCCATCTCTCCTCCCTTTACCCTATTTAAAGTAATTAACAAAATTTATATAGTACTACCCCTGAATAACATGGTGATTAAGAATTATTGCTAAACATTCATAAAAAATAAAAAATTTGAGTATTTTCTCATGGACTCAATTATTAAATTTTGGTGAAATTTATATGGGACCATCCCTGAGGTACCCTTTACTAACAGAAAGAGAATCATAGAAATCGGAAAAGGTGGTAAAGAATTATCGCTAAACATACGTGAAAAATGAAGAGTTTGAGGATTTTCTCAAGGACCCAATTATTAGATTTTGACCAAATTTGTATGGAACCATCCCTGAAGTACCCTCTTTCTAACAAAAAAAGAATTAGACATTGTGTTAAATAATTATCACTGAACATACATAAAAAATATATGTAAGGGTGTCCCGAAATTAGACGGTCATATTTTAACAGCGTAATCTACATCCTAAAATAGGAATAAAAGTTCATATAAACATAGGTCCGAAAACGTTTCGTTTTCGAGATACAGAGTGTTACAAGTAAAGTCCTGATGGCACATTTTTGTAAATATTTTCACCGGTTTTCCAAAGTAAAAAAAAATAAAATTTCTGATTTTACAGGCCTACTAATTATTATTTACACTTTCGAATATCTTATCATGAAATTTTCAAATGCTTTTTTCTTGAAAATGGTGCGTCCTAGCGAGATGCCACAGAAGTAGCTTTATTATAAAGAAAACATTGGTTTTCGAAATTTTATAGTCAAAAATGTTAAAAACTGTCAACAAAAAAAATTTAGGGCAATTTTACCCTAAGCCCCTCCTAATTTACCCACCTGTGAAGATGATCAAAAACTGAGGTTTAGTCCGTTAAATAGAGCGTAAAAAGGTAAGCATTTTTACCAAATTTCACTTAGTTATCTTTAAACGTTTAGAAAATATTTACAAAAGAGTGTCATCAGGACTTTATTTTTAACACCCTTTATCTCGGAAAAGAAACGTTTTTGGACCTATGTTTATATGAACTTTTACTCCTATTTTAGAATGTAGATTATGCTGTTAAAATATGACCGTCTAATTTCGGGACACCCCTGTATATCGACGAATTGAGAACCTCCTTTTTTGAAGTCGGTTAAAAACAAATAAAAATTTTGGTCGCGGTGGCAACCAAAAATACTCATCCAATTTTTTTTATAATAATTACAACTTCAATCTAAATATAATCTAAGTAAACCAAAGAAAACAAACGATAACCAAAAAAATAAAAAAATATAATTAACGGATTTCATAATTCACATATGGAATAGAAATCAAAATCCACCAAAAAATGTTATATCAATAATTTTAGTTAATTTATAGATAAGCAGGATTACAGGTGAGAAGGTAAATAGTTGAAAAGTCGTTGATCAGATACAATGGATGACTTGAGTACAAATGATAGATTACTATCTCACATTTCCAAAATTTTATTTTCAAATAATTTGTAAACACAGCTCTAAACCATAGACATTAAATAACATATTAATTACTTCTAAAAACATCTATAGCCAAATAATAGCTAAATATATACATTTTCCACATACATCTACTTCGAAATTTTTTTTATAGATATTCATTGAAAACAAAAATACTGAAAAATTTAACTTTAGTACTTTTCCTCTAATTTTGATAATAATATTGTTAGTAACTTTTAATTATAGAATTTTCTTCTCCAAACGTAAATAACAAATATATTCAATAAAATATAAAAATTACCACCTATAAAGTACCCCCCAGATGTTCCGACTCTGCCCAAAATCTAATAATTTCATTAGACGCCGGAATAAGGCTTAAGTTTAAAATTTGGTGTTTTTCTTTGTATCGTTTTATGATTTATGGTGGATACAGACACACACACACACACACACACACACACACACACACACACACACACACACACACACACACACACACACACACACACACACACACACACACACACACACACACACACACACACACACAACACACAACACACACACACACACATACACACACACACACACACACACATACACACACACACACACACATACACACACACACACACACACACACACACACACACACACACACACATACACACACACACACACACACACACACACACACACACACACACACACACACACGCACGCACGCACACACGCACGCACGCACGCACCCACGCACACACGCACGCACGCACAGAAACACACACACACATTAAGTGGTGTGAATAAACTCAAGCAATATCTTGAAGCAATAGCTTGTTAGTTTTAGCAGTTGCTTAAAACGGAGTGAATAAACATGAGTTGCCTCTATGAAGTAATTGCTTACCGAAACGAAGTCGAATCCGGAAAAACCGAAGCTGTAACTTGGTCAAGCATTTGCTTCAACGGACAAAAGTCGAGCACTTACTTCAAAAGTCAAGTTGTGACATGAAAGTTTCTCGTTCTATCGCCGCTTCACATCACATCT
Source organism: Psylliodes chrysocephalus (assembly GCA_927349885.1). Taxonomy (NCBI): domain Eukaryota; kingdom Metazoa; phylum Arthropoda; class Insecta; order Coleoptera; family Chrysomelidae; genus Psylliodes; species Psylliodes chrysocephalus. The sequence continues at coordinate 37,527,928 of OV651823.1, forward strand.
GTCTAGGTCAGTCTTAATTAGTAAATAAACTAAGTAGACATTTCAAGTTCTAGCGAAGATGAGGGTTTTATGGGAAAAAAGTTTGGTCGGGGTTTATTTAACAAATTATTGGCAGATAATAAAGTTGTCTTAGAAAAATCTAAATTACCGGCAGTTGTACAGGAGAAAAAAGAAGCGTGGGAAACAATTAGGGCGCTATATGCAAAAGGAACGGGGCATCAAGTGACGAAAGTACAGCTGACTAAAATGCTTGGTAATATGAAGACAATCGTAAAAAAAAAGACCGATGTCAAAGCCACGGGCAATAAAACAATAAAACTAAAAGTGTGGGAGAAAGATTTTTTTGCCATCATCAGCGATGAGAATAATCCAGTGTTTTCTAAAGTGCCTGGTAGTCTCACCGTCGGAGTAACTGTGGATAATGTAAATGTAAGTAATCAAAACGAAGATGAAGAGGTAGATGAAGTACAAGAGCAAGTGACGAAAAGATCGAAAATTGAGAAAATAAGAAAAAGTGCTAAAATTGTAAAGCAGTATGAATGAAACAAAAAATGTATCAATACCACAACTTCAACGAATCGTATTATTACAACAATTTGAAATAAATAAAATGAAATTAGAGAGAGAAAAGAAGCTAAAGGAAAGTATGAGTAAGAACTGTAAAGAAGAGTCAACTCAAACCACAGAGGAAGAAACTGGGTGTTTTATTTTATATGAACAATTGTGAATAAATATTTTAGTTCCTTTGTGATTGTGCCTTATCTTGTAATACATCAATATTTTTCTCCAAAAGGTTTAGTAAAATTTATTAAAACTAACAAGAATTTTTTTAAAACGCCCTTTATAATAGTACTTAGTAAACAAATACAAGGTAGCGAAAAAGTGGCAAAAAGGTATTTTCGGGTAGAATAAATAGATTTTAGGAAAATCGCTCGGATAATTTTGACCTCGAGGGGGACATTTTGACACAAAAACCATCATCGTATCATTTCATCCCTTTGCTCAGCAATTCCAACCCTTAAAATTTGAATAGGAAAGGAGATCAAATGGCACATCGATTTAAAGGACGTTTAATTCTCTTTCCAATGGTACCCAAATTTATTTACCAGACCTCGATTTTTGTGCCCTTTTTAGGGTAAAAAAGTGTGGCACCTCATATGAAAGTTTATTTTCGTCTAAGGTATAAATTTGAATATCATTGGAAAAAGAAATAAACGCCCTTTAAAATGATGTGTCACTTGATCTCTCTTTCCTAATCAAATTTTAAGGGTTGGCGTTGCTGAGCAAAGGGCTGAAATAATATGATGACATGTTTGAGCGAAAATGTTGCCAGACTTTTTCGATACCTTATGTACTAGAAAAATTGAAATAAGCAACTCCTTAGATAAATAAAAAACAGTATGAAAGTATGTGCCAAATAAACAAATTTTTACAATTATCATCAGTTTAAATACCCAACTGTTCCAACATTTCTTGTCTTTTTTGTTCCCCGCGTAATCTGGTTGCTGCATTCTCGTACTGATCTTGAGCATTTGCATTTTCATGAATATTTTCGTTATCATCTATTTGATCTTCAAACCGATCATTCAGATGTTTGGCAATATTGTGCAAAATAGCACAAGTTACAATCACTTTTGGTACCCTCTCTATATTAACCCTAACACAGTTTCCTAGAATTGGAAATCTTCTTTTTATTTGTCCAAAGACCCTTTCTATCACAACACGCTCCTGTGAGTGGTGCAAGTTAAAGATCCTTTGTGCCTCCGTATGTGCCGGCTTGAAAGGTGTGATTAGCCATGGCGAAATTCCATAACCAGAATCAGCCAGTAAACAAACAGAACCATCAAATCTCGACAGGATGTTTCTAAATGGGGTTCTCCTCCATATACGTGAGTCATGAACGCTGCCCGGCCACTCCGCACTGATGCTTGTGACTTTTTCACTTGCGTCGCACGTAGCCTGCACATTAATACTAGTGTAACCCTTTCTGTTGACGTATTCATCACCAAATATTGATGGCTTGTTTATTTCGACGTGCGTGCAATCTAAAGCACCTATTACCGAGGGCATATGAAAGCGAGTTTGCCACAAAACTCTTGCTTCATTCATTTCTCTTGCTGTCGAGGGAAAGTGGATTCAGTCATTAGCTCTTCTAATTATCTGATCCATCACAAAATTTTCAGTTTTACACACTGTACTTCGGTGCACGCCAATATCTTCAGCAATTCCAGATTGAAAACCTGGGTCCCCTACGAATCGCAAAAGAATCTCCATTTTTTGTCTCGAAGTCAACGCACCACCACGAAATTCATTCCTTTCCGGCAAAAATTCGTTTGTCAAAAAATCAATACTTTCGTTTTGAAAACGCAGCAGTTCTTTTGAATTTACTTGTCTTCTTTCACGATAAGTTTTAACGTTGCGTACATTCATGAACATCGCCATAATCACTACTTAGATAAATGAAGCCTGCTGTACCCCAGACTTCAAAAAATCTAAGTAGTTGCTTAGATATAAAGAAGTATCTAATTTTTATTCACACCATTTTAAAGGAATTGCTCGGCTTTCCGGAAAAACCAAGCTTTTGCTTGGCCGAGGAATTTCTTCATATTGTATTCAATTGAATTAAAGCAGTTGCTTCCAAAAATCATATTTTAAGCTAGTGCTTCACTTTATTCACACCACCCATTATCCCGAAAATACTCAAAACAAATTTAGGGAACCCTAAAACGTAAAAATCCGTCTAAATCTGGAGGTCGAAAAATATCATGATTCCTATACTTTCTTTATCTGTATACAGATAGGAAAGTAAAAAGTAACATCCATATTTAGAAAGAAAATATTTTTACTCTACGGCCCTGGATAATTATCGTTTCTATTGAAAAAATGCTATAAAATTTTACAATCTTTTTCCCATAAGACTTGAATTATTTAATAAAAAGTTTACAGAAAGCGAATTGATCTTGAATAAACGACTTTTTGGTATAGTAGGATTCAGTATGATAATAAATTTGTAAATTCGTCGATAAAATTTTACTTCCGTACTTAAGTCCGTTCATTCAAAATTTTAATTAAATTCGCTGTTTATACAGAAATGAATTAGGATTTTATACAAATGATGGAAAATAACTGTGATGCTGGCTAGAATTTTTTTATGGGTCATTATAGAGTCGAAAGATTCTTGTCACAATAAACTTTTAATATACACGTTTATTTTTTTTTTCAGCTCTTTATAATATTTGTTGTAAGGTAATTGTATGATCATGTAAAATGTACTTTTTTCAGAATTCACTTTATTCATCTTATAGTTTGTTTCGTCTCATCTCTAATGCCTTTGCAGTGACATTTATTAAAATAGCCTTTTCTGATTTATGGTACAATTCTTTTTCATTTTTTTATTTGACCTTTCAGTAGCTCTATTTTGTTACTTACCAACGAATTATAAAAATATTTTTTATTGTTGTCAGCAATAATATTTTACCCCTTTTTTTGTTTTTTGTCAATTTAGTAAGATCAACATTCTAAATGACAATGTTCAAACTAATTTCTCTTCTAGAAATACAAATCTAACAAAAAATTCAATGCCATTTACTCTGTCGCCTTTCGATTTCATTCTAGAAAAGGTCTCGTTCTTTCATTCAGCTCACCAAAGACATCCATGATTTATCCAAAAAACCTAATGAAATTGAATGCTAGAGACGTGCACAAAGCGGACATTACAAATAAACCTAAAATTGTTTGGTTTCAACAAAATGGATAAAAGCAATGTCGCGGGATCGATTTATCTTGGCCGGATGGGCGTAATAAACAAGGTAATAAAAACTTTTAGCTTCAGTGGAACATCTAATTCATAGCACGAGTGTCTTAGATTACGGATAGATCAGAGGCGTAGTGATCTATGAAATATTTGTTAACGCATGTCGATATAATTGCGCAAATTATGATAAATAATAGAGAACAAAACTATCAGATTCAATGCAATCGATGCATCTTGAGAAGTATTCTGAGAAATATACTGTGCCTAAGTAAATTTAAACTTCACAATTTTTATTATATTTTAAATACTCGATGTACATCCTACTATATTGTTACGGGTTCTAATTAATTAGTATATTTATTTGGTACACCATAGTTTGCTATTATAATTTACTGCCTTCATGATGATTATTAAAAGCGATAATTAAAAATGCATCACTTACTTCTTATATATAATAAAACAAAATAGCAACAACCAATTAAATAGTTAATGTAAAAGTCCATTATTTTATTTGTTTATCTTTCAAATTATTTCTTTCTATTTTTTTCTATTTCTTCTTCTTATACCTTTCTTCGGTTAGGCCTCTACTGATAAGCATGTTTAGATCACCTACTAATATTCTAATAAAATTTGATATAAGAGTATATTTTATTTCGATCGTAGAAAAAATATTGTGTGCAACACGTGCAAAAAGCATATTTGTTGCACTCAGCATGATTGCAGCTTTCGACTTCGTCTCAAGCTGCAAACTTCATGCTTCGTGCAACAAAGATACACTTTTTGCACTAGTTACACAAATAACTATATTTCATTTGTAAAATTATAGTTCGCTAATAACCCTCGTGCGATTTAAAATAAAAAAAAAATAATAATAAAAAAAATTTCGTTATAATTTATTGCATACCATATCAAGATATTTTTGGAATTAATGGTTGATAGCTATAGAGAGACAAATGATAATTGTTTGAAATTATACGTAAAATGCCACGTTTCGCGCATACAATGGTCGACCGCGAAACACTGCTTCGGTCGAGTTGACCAGGAAAATTGTAAAAAACATTGTCCCATTCTAAAATTAATATCTCCTGACAATATTGAAATTTAGTTTATAAAATAACGTTCAGACGCAATTTCATCAAGAAAATATAAGAGTTTAATCAAATTAATCGACTGTCAAAGTATTGCCATGCAGTAGTGATTAGATTTGTTTTTTATTTTAAAATAAAATTTCGACTTATATGACATTTTTATTTAGAATTTTTATGGTAATAGTTTTATTCGTTCCAAAAAAATATTTTAGAAACTTCAATGCATAAAGATTCTTCAACGCATTTGCACAACTTTACTGTAAAGAAAGTTGAAGAACATCGTAAAATGATAATTTATTGTTTGCTTGATTATTTATTTAAAACAAAAATAAAGGTACTTTTGTGTTCTCATTTCAATACGAGATTTTGTTAAATTATAAAAAAGTGGCATTTCTCCAGCTTTTAATAATTTTACTGATCGACATCCAATTTCAAATTATTTCCTGAATTATTATTGAAGAGCACATAATTTACTTCAATCTTTTTATTTCCTCCATTATTAAGAAATTTTTCAAATAAAAATTAATTATCTCTTAGAAATGGGATGAAAGTAATTGCACTTATTTTAATTGCCGATAATTTTTGATTTGTAAGCACAGGCACAGTTGAGTGAATCATTCAGAAATTAATTAGGAAATAGACTGAAAAGATGGCGTTATTCAGTTACCAGTTCATTCAGGAGCAATTGCAATGTTAGTCGTCATAGCTATGTTCCTAATCGTAATATAATTCTAAAATGATTGGGAAAACATCTGTTTATTAGATAAAATAAAATGAAAACAATAACATAAAAGAATGAATATTTTGACGACTATTTAATATTCCAGTTTGTTGCCTTCAGTTCTATATAAAATGGTTAATTTTTTATTTATTGTAGAATTTACAGCTTTTATCGTCCAAGCTGTAAATTCACGAAATGCTGAAAAGCTTTCTTGAATGTATTTTTTTTTTCAAACTCAAGACCATTCAGAAAATTATATCTTTTTCTTGTGCTTATTCTTTATAGATCTTTTTTTATATTTCAAATACCTATAACTATTCTTTATTTTTTTAATTCAACGTGTTTTTATTTTAAAAGCTGTGTGTACTCAAAAAATATTTAAAAAATTCCTTTAATAAAAATCTGTTGTGTAGTATCTTTTTTTTTTTGGCGCAGCAACGTATATGTTTGAACAGGAGTGAACAAGAGATTATTTTTTTATTTCTTTTTTACATGATTTAATAATTACAGTAAATCAGGTTTTAAAATTAATTATTTTCATGAATGTAACATGCATGTTAAATTAACTGTTCTCATGAATGTAATATGACTGTTAGCTGTAGGAGTATATATGTATGACAGCTCACATAGCATAAGATCATTGAATGAAAAGATGGGTTTAGAGGACCGACAACGCCCTACCCCAGAGAGGTCTCGTTAATTGAAGAATTTTGATGTAGGAACAAACCTTAATGGACTCAAATTTCTATATACAGGGTGGTAAAAGTTTTAAATTAAAATTAAAAATTTTAGATTTTCATTATTTTCGTTGGCAATCAATATGAAAAAACATTTCGAGTAAGATGTGTCTGCACTGTATGTAGCTCATGCTTTACACATTTACAGGGATGATACAATAGTTTGTAAAGAATAACCGGAAGAGACCTAAAATAACATTACAGGAAAGTCATGTGTTGGACACATCAAATTTTTTTAAATGTTTGTAATAGTCCATGTAAGGTTTTTAGGGATACAATGATTAAAAAAAAATCCGGAAAATTAAAACATTCGGGAAAAACTGAAAGTGCTTTTTCATGTTTTTTTCTTCGAACTCAAGAATCGAACGATGAACGATGAATATATTTTTGTTTTATTTCATTTGTAACTGGAAAAGTTTTCAGAAAAAAAATTTATGACAGTTACAGAGGAAAGTCGGAAAATTCAGACAAACTGCAACAATAATATTTTTTAATACTGTCTGTCTCATAACTGACGATTAATTGATTATTTTTTATTTGTTCTTTATGCTACCAGGATGGAAACAACCTAATTACATGTTTTAAATAAAAAACAATATGAAAGATCTGGAAAAACGCATTTCAGCCTGTGTTGTTTTGGCATCTGTTCAACAAATGTAGCTGTCTAGCTATATGGAAAATATAAATAATAGGTTTAGTAATATACTAAAACACTCTAAATAGTTTATTTTCCAACATCAATCTTTTAAAATTACCACAAATTGACGTTCGGATTTAATTTAATAATAAATCACAAAAAACCCTTGAAATATTGTAATGTAATTGTACTATTTTAAAGTTTAAATGTTGCGGTTAATAACGAAAAATAATATCCAACATGTGACCCTCCTGCTTCTTTAGCATGCTAACATTCTTTTTCCAAAATTTTCAATAACATTATCACAAATATTCTTTTCAATTTCTTCAATTTTTTAATTAATGTTTACTCGAAGCTGTTCAGGTGTTTAAGGGTTGTTAGCATAAACTTTTCCCTTCAAAAAGCTTCACAAGAAATAATCCATTGATGTAAAGTCGCAGGACCGAGGCGGACAATTAACCTCAGCTCTTCGAAAAATTATATTCGATTGCCAAATCTATGACTTAAAAGATTTCGTGTTTTATTCGATGTGTGGCAAGTGGCACCGTCTTGCTGGAACCACATGTTCTGGACATCCATATCTTCTAATTCATTCCACAAATAATCTCTAATCATTGTTCTGTATCGCGCTCCGTTCACAGTTATCGCATCACCAGCTTCATTCTGGAAAAAAATAAGGACCAATTACATCACCAGACCAAAAACCACACCACACAAAAACCACATTTACTGGAAATAGTCGTTTTTTCAATATTTTTCTTCTCTACCTTATATTCTTCTGTTGAAATATCTTCATAAAACTCTCAGTAACTTTAACAGATGGTGCTAAATTTTTTTCGAAATGCGTACGGCATCTTCTTGCAGTTTCAGCAGAACATTCCCCATTTTGGTAATAAGTTTTCACAATAAAATCTGATGTGTCCAACACATGACTTTCCTATCTAGTTATTATAGGCTTTTTCCGGTTATTTTGTACAACCTATTGCAGCATCTCTATAAATGTTTAGAGGATAAACTAAATATATACATTGTCCACATACATCTACCTCGAAACATTTTTCTATTGATATTCATTGAAAACGAAAATACTGAAAAATTTTAATTTCCTACAATTTTTTCATTACGGTCTATTTTAGAAAAATCATGTATAAACAAAAATTATAGATATCGATATCGCAAACAATTTTTATTTCAAAAATTTTCATAAAAATCAGAATTTTGCACATTTTGTCAAATTTCTCGAATACGAACCATTTCAGGAAATTTTTACATAAAACAAAAATTATAGATAATAATATTAGAAGTAACTTTTATTTGAACAATTTTTTTCTCCAAACATTAATACCAGATATATTCCATAAAATATAAAAACGGCCTCCCATAAAGTACCCCCCCAGATGTTCCGACTTTGTCCAAAATCTAATCATGTCACGTCAGGTCGAAATAAAACTTAAGTTAAAAATTTAATGTTTTTTTCTTTATCCGTTTTTGAGTTTTCTTCAAATTTCGAAATTTACACATTTTCTCAAATATCTCGAATACGGTCTATTTTAGAGAAATTATGTATGGGACAAAAATTATATTACAAACAACTTTTATTTGAACAATTTTTATAAAAAATTATTTTTTTACATTTTGTCAAATTTCTTGAATACGGACCATTTTAGAAAAATTTTGTATAGAACAAAAATTATAGATAATTATATAAGAAGTAACTTTTATTTAAAGAATTTTCTTCTCCAAACGTAAATAACAGATATATTCCATAAAATATAAAAATGACCACCTATAAAGTACCCGCCCCAGATGTTCCGACTCTGCCCAAAATCTAATCAGTTCATTAGACGCTGGAATGAAGCTTAAGTTTAAAATTTGGTGTTTTTCTGTGTATCGGTTCATGAGTTATGCGACACACAGACACACAGACACACAGACACACACACACACACACACACACACACACACACACACACACACACACACACACACACACACACACACACACACACACACACACACACACACACACACACACACACACACACACACACACACACACACACACACACACACACACACACACACACACACACACACACACACACACACACACACACACACACACACACACACACACACACACACACACACACACACACACACACACACACACACACACACACACACACACACACACACACACACACACACACACACACACACACACACACACACACACACACACACACACACACACACACACACACACACACACACACACACACACACACACACACACACACACACACACACACACACACACACACACACACACACACACACACACACACACACACACACACACACACACACACACACACACACACACACACACACACACACACACACACACACACACACACACACACACACACACACACACACACACACACACACACACACACACACACACACACACACACACACACACACACACACACACACACACACACACACACACACACACACACACACACACACACACACACACACACACACACACACACACACACACACACACACACACACACACACACACACACACACACACACACACACACACACACACACACACACACACACACATCATCATCGCGAAAATAGTCAAAACGGATTCAGGGGACCTCAAAACGTAAAAATCCGACGAAAACTCGAGGTCGAAAAAAATCATGATTCCTATACTTTCCGTATATCTGTATACAGATAGGAAAGTAAAAAACGGGGTTTTCGATAGACAGTTGTTCCTTGTTGACCAAAAAAACAAGTAAAGTTTTTACTTGACATATATCACCATAGAAGTACTGTCACTGAAGATTACCAAAAATGGGGGACAATTTAAATCGGAATGTCAAATTTGGACACCTATATATTAAACACATAAAATCAATTTTTTTTATGTGCAAATAAAAGTTTACAGTTTGTCATACGCAGAATATACTCACAAAAAATCTAACTTAAATATATTTACACCTTATGTATAGGAACCAAGTACAATTTTTATTATGTTCTATTTGAAAAGAGCAAAAGTAAACTTATGATAGCTGTTTCTTTTAGATTAGATGTCGTTTAGCTTCTTAAACGCCACATATTATAGTACGATGTGACACGTCTTCTATTCTCACTTGTGTGATTTGGAAGACGTGGCCAGGCTGTTATTTTGAACAAAAGTTTCCCGGGCGCCAGTTTTGATTATACAGTTTGCTTTGTGACCCTCAAGTGTAAAGTAAGCTCAGGTAAATAAGTATCTCCAGGCGATCGTTTGCGTATGGGGTAGTACCTAAATAAAATTAAAAAATATTAAAACGATGCAATCACTTTTGTACCTCTCAATGCGATGCTGAAAAAGCTAAATAAAAGAGTTAATTAAAAGAAGAAACAGGAAACCTAAAGAAAATAATGTGAAATAGATGTGAAATAGAAAGATGATCGTTTTATTATTTTAAAAATTGTTTAAACTGTTTATATTCGTCCCCATAATTTTTATAAATTGACTGCACCTGAAGATGGAAAAATTATTTTCCGAAACCTATGTAGTGTGCTACACAATGTAAAATAAAAATATTTGACCTGTTAAACCAAGAAAATTTTTATTTATACTAAATAAAATAACATATTTTCGGTAAGACGGATGCTTTGCCTTTATTAGCAGTTTCGTTAATTTTCACAGGCAATTGCCAAAACAATAAAGCAATAAGAAACAAATATAAGTAAGGCGGATATTTCCTAAATAATGATGATAAACTCCAGAGCAATTAGCTGTATAATTAGCCCAGGGTTTCCAAATTAATTAACGATATAATTATTTTTGCAATCAATTGCCCAAAAAAAAATAAAATAATACAAATAATCCTATCAAAACGGAAAAGCAAAAAGAAAACAAACCTAAATAAGGTGGATATTTCCTAAATAAACAGTGAGAAAGAATTTATCCACATTTTTAAATAATTTCTCGAGCACAAAATGTATTCCGATGTGGTATACGGAATCTCTTTATTTAAACGTAAAATAATAATCTGTAGTACGGGCGAATCGTAGGTTTCTAGTAAAAGTTATTAAATAATATACCTAATGCGTCGCAATTAATCACAGCTTAAACGATCGTTATCATCCCAAATTATATTTATTCGACAAGGGAAACCCAAAGCAATCAATACTGAAAATTCTCGCGATGAATTAAAATAACAGAAAGAATATTTTCAAAGGGAATGCGGTTTAACACAGTAACCTTGGATGTAGAGAAATTTGGCTAGCGAAGTAAGATTGCAATAATACTTAAATCACTTCGTTTACGTAACTTTAAAATTCACAAAACTGTATTCCGAGAAAAAACAATATTGGGAAATTTATTTATCAAGGCGGCTTTAAGAAGTTCCGTCTTTAAACCAGACTGCGTTAACTATTTAGTGGTCTCTCTTAATAACCTACCTTAAATTTTTCATAACAGCAGTTTTTTTATTTTCACTTTCGCGAACAGCACTGACAGAAGAACTGCTCGGACGTTCTGTTTTCCGAGTGGTTCAGAGTGGGCGTAGCCAATATTAACAAAATGAAGTACTGAAGAAAATGTCCTTTTGACCAAATAATTTACCTGTATTTTTACATTTAAAGCAGGATTCGGATTTCAGTAAATAAAACAGAGCCAGGATATGTAGAGGATAGGAGGAACATAAAAAAGACAGATATACGTATTCAATGTTAAGTGATGTTGCAAACATATCGTGGAATTTCAGGTTTTTTTTTTTGACAAGGACTCTGTTCATAAACGTATAAAATTTATAGTGCTGTGATTTCATTGGGAAAAAAAGCAGTAATTGGTTTTTGTAATAAAATTAAATTTTCGATTGTTTAATTGGAAGTTTGGAGTTTACACTTTTGTTAATATAAAGCAGATGCTAAAAATCTTATTTTTTCTTCAAACACATTTATCTATTATTTCTTTATTATAATTTGATAGTTTAAACTTACAGGTGAAATGAAATTCCTTCGCTATTTCGAAATAGCTTATGGCAGACTTTATGTTCACAAACAATTCATGCTAATGTAAAGAATATACAAATTTCTTCTACAAACTATAAATCATAAACTAAACAATATAACGATAGTAACTGTTTGATTATTACAGTTAAACGTTTTAGCTGCAACTCCGGCAGCCATCTTCAGTGGCATGAACTCTTCTTGACGTTTCAACTAAAACAAAATCACCTAAAATACGTGTGGCACTCGGGGACTACCGCGGTAAAGCTATTGCATAGCATTTTTTATAAATACTTTCTCACAAACAGCTGCTTACGTATTCGTCAGATTTCGGAGCAGCTCGTCTCGATCCGTGCGAGCTTCGTACAGTCGCACTATATACATACACGTTAAGGTTTGACTAGTCGCGGGCTCGAACTCACTCGTGGACGCAACCAAAAAGCACGCTGTCTCACCTAGCATTTTGTCTAAAAGAGATAGAATCAGTTATGAGCAGTTAGCAGCTAGTCTACACGCATACGTCTAGTCGCACGTACACAAACCCCGAACTGAAACGACGTTAGACGATGCACGGCTTTCAACGCCGCACCACTGTGCCTGTCGGAGTGGGGGGTGTTAGGTTTATTTTCGTTACGAAATTTATTGATTCGGTTGCCGCGCTCAAAGCCCGCGATAAAAGCTATGCAATAGCTTAAAACACTCCTTCGTTTTTTTTTAGTTTAATAGTGACTTTTCCAAGTTTTGTTTACATTTTTCTAGGACATTTTTATTCTTAATACCCTGCTATAAGAGTTATCCTTCTTTTCAGGGTGGTTTGCCTGATTACAATAAGTAACCTGTGTGGCAGGTTGTGTTCCCGGAAAATATCGCAAATTTTGCTATTTCCAACCTCATAAATAGACAAGTTCATAGTATAAAGTGGAAAATATGATTCAGGAAAACCACGAAAACCTAAATCCCGATACTGTACAAATATTATCACTTCTATTTATGTGAATGGAAAGGGTTTTATCTGATGCTTAGGGGGCTGAATTCAGCGGTGAGGGGAAGGTTTTGGGAGTCGGAAAGTAGTCTTAGATTTGGTTGCGGCATTTTTCTTTTCGGTTTTCGAAATAGTGGGAAGCGGCGTGGGTGCCAGGTTTATAGTTTGTCTTAGGAGTGTGTGTTGGTGCCTTTTAGCGTGCGAGAGACGTATTGTTTCCTGAGGGTTTGGAAACGCGAGGATGGGGATGTTGGAAATGTTGAAAACTTCTCCGCTTGGAGAACTATAGGGGAGGTATTGGTATCGTCTGAGTATACGTCTCTCGAGTGTGGTAAATTTGTGGCCAAGGTGTGTGGGAAGTATGCCGTAGGATACTGCTCTTTACTCGGCAACGGGGCGGATAAAAGAATAATATGTGTGAATTAATGTGTTTGTATTGCAACGCCCCATTCGTCCGCACAAAGCCCCAAGGAGACTGGCTAGTTTTCGCATCTTATCAAGAGAGTGTTTGACATCCAAAGACCAGTTGAGTGTACAAGAGAATCATACTCCCAAATAGTCAACTTCGGTCTGTTGAGCGAGCCTGACTCCCAAGAGATTCACATTGACGAGTCGGGGGTTCTGGAAGGTTCTTTGAGAATTTGCATGTTTAGAGACGATAAATTGTGTTGTTTGTGGATTAAATGAGACACTCCATTTGCTACACTAGCGAAAATACTGGTTTAATAGATTTTTGGTTCGAGTTTTTAGTTAATCAGAATTTTTGGCTACCGAGAGTAGAGCTGTATCGTCGGCGTATGGGAAGCATTTGGACGATGGGTGATTAGCAGAAGGGATCTTGTGTGTGTGTGTGTGTGTGTGTGTGTGTGTATAAGGTAAAGGAGAGGGGCCAGAACGGAGCCCTGTGGGACCCCAGCAAGTGGGGGTACATGTGTCAGACAGGGAGTTGCCAAATTTAATGGTGACTTTTCTGTAGATTGGAGATTCTGGGGGAGACATACGTTCATACGCTTTTCGACTAGGTTGTAAGGAATTGAATTTTTAATTATTAAAGCATTTCCAAAGCAGTTTTGAGATTTATTTCCATAGACAGTTTGAAAACCAGCGAAGCTGGTGGAAGTTTAGACTTAGTGTTTGTTTAAGGTAACATTTGAAGGTTTTCAATGCTTAGAAGGTTTTTCATCAAAGGTCTCTTCTTCCGAGCGAGACTGTTTCAATTTATAGATCAGAAATTCCATTAATGGTCGGGATTTATCGGAGAGTAAGTGAATATGGTTAAGTTTCCATGACAAGTGATGATGCATGAATGGCCGAAGATTAGCGATCCCAATAATTTGGTCAGAATTTTTCGACTATTAAGTAGGAGGTTTATCAGTACAGTAGATGTCAGCTCAAGGGGGGCGTGGCTGTTGGGAGGGTGACATGTGCTACTTGTTCATGTTTTTGTAGGGGCTTTTGTCGTTCTGGGCAGGTTATGTAGTAGGCGAAGTGGTTGCCGCGACAATTTGGGCATTTTGGCACCTTAGACATTTTACAGTCTACTGGCCTGTGGTGCTGTCCGTCGTTTAGACAGGCGGGTTATTTTTGAGCATTCTAAAGCCGAATGCTCAAGACCAGTGCAGTGAATGCAATATTTGGGGATGAGAGGAAGGGAATTTGGGTTGGAGGGGTCGCAGGGGTGTTTTCGGCCGAATATGCCGAATTCCTCGCGAATTAGGTAAGAGTAGTGAGACTCTAAAGGAATCAACGCCCTGATAACTGAAGTGAATTTTTGAGTTTTCTGGAAACGTATTCTCCATAACTTATTATAGGGAATACTAAGTTCCTCGAGAACCGCTTGAATTTCCTCAATGGTTATGTTTTTGTCCACCTGGCGGATGACAAGAGAGAACTAAGGGAGACGGGGACCTGGTAGTTTTTTCGGGTGGGTTTTGTTGATATTTGGAGAATGATTTTGTTGTCATTCATCCGTTGTCATCCTCCTTCGCTCCGAGTGTTGTAGTTATATGCATATCTGCGCACTCATTTTTGGTGGTACCTTTTGGTATCAGGCGGTTTTATTTCCGCTTTTTTTTATAATGCCAGATCCTAGGTAATGTTGTTTTCTTTTTAATGAAGTTTTTTTCATGTTTGTGTAATTCTATAGCCTCCAAGTACAATCTGTTCGAATGATGTTTTGATTTAACTAGTAGGTCGGTGTTTTCAAAAAGATATTGTGTTCTACGTAGTATAATGTGTGTTTGGCGACTGCAGACTTTTCGGTTTGTCCTAAACGACAACTTAGTTTGTGTTCTGTTAGTCGTGTACCAATGCTTCTCTTTGTTTGTCCTATGTATACTTTTCCACAAGTTCGGGATTTCGTTGTTTTATGATATGTTCCTTTTTTTTTTTGTTTGCTTGTAGACATTGCCAATTTTAGTGTTTTCTTTAAGATTTTGCCAATTCGGTCAGTGACACTTTCTACGTAAGGTACATAGACAGGTTCCTTGGTTTTGTTCTACACTAGACTGGGACTTATTCTTTCTTGGGTGCATAGCAAGGATAAGGTCTTGTGTGTTTTATCCGTTTACTCGTAACACTGTTGTCAGGTGTTTCATTTCAGCGTTGATGTGTTTTGGTTCACATATCCTTAACGCTCTATTTACTAAGTTGTTGATAACCGTGCGCTTCTGTTTTAAATAATGGTTAGATCCATATTGTAGGTATCGATCAATGTGTGTTTTTTTTTCTGTATACTGTGTAGCACAGTTTATTGTTTTCTCAGCTGACTAACACATCTAGAAAAGAAATTTTTTTGATTTTCTTATATTTCCATGGTGAACTGGAGTTTAGAATAAAAAATGTTTAGATGGTTTAGGACATTTTGAAGGTTTTTTTCTCATATGGTTCTAGATTACAAATGTGTCATTTACATACCTGAGCCAAAGCTTTAATTGTTTTTAAGCAGTGCGGACATGTTATGTTAGGAATGGAGTGGTAATACACTGCGACCTAAAAGATCTTTTGTATCCCCTTCTGTCGCTAATGCACCAAGAAATTGTCTCAATGTCTATAACGACCTTTCTAATCCTAACTTCTTAAGGAAGTGTAGGATTAGAAGTTTCTTCAAGTTAGGTAAATCTGCCTCTACTATTTGATATGCTCCTAGGTATAGTATCCTTGGATTCTGGAGTGCTACACATCCAGCCAGAGTGTGAAGGGAGGTTTCGTCCTCCTACTCCTTACATAATCTGTACTCACTATCATCTACTACTCAGTTTACTGAGGTGTTCTTTTAGTTAGCAATGTCTGTGGCTCTAGATTAAAAATGTGTCACCTACATACGTCAGCCAATGCTTTCGTTGTTTTTCAGCAGTGCGAAAAGCTCTCTCTTTAAATTTTTCCATGTAAAAATTGACCACAACTGGGCTGAATGAACGTGATTCCGCCAATTTGTTTATAGAATGTTTGATTCTACTGCAAATATGATGTTGTGAGCAAGTTTCAGAAAATATTGATGAGCTCTGGAAAAAACTCCTCTATGTAGCTGACTACTTCTTCGAGTAGCACATTTGATAATAAACAGAAGATGTCAAAGCTGAATAGGATGTCATTGGGCTCTAATGTAGGTTTTTGCATGTGTGTTTCCAGATATTTTGATGAGTTAGCATAAGGGTTATGGGCATTATTTAGGTTAATTGGTATTCGTTGACCATTTTTGTAAGTAAAATTAATATTAACAGATTTGGTTTCATTTAACTGAAAACTCCATCTGTTCACCTAGTTATTTATTTGATTAACTGATGTTTATAGTTTATTTTAAACTATTAAGATGAAAGCAGAAAGTAATTGCAATAAAGCGCAATATAATTTTAAACCAAAAATTCAAAATTGGGCAAATAGAATTGAATGAGTGAGTTCGAAAACCGTACATGTCCAAAATCAGCCTTTCAAGAAAAACAATAAAAAGCTTTTAACGTTGAAACTACTTGATATAGACTATTTTCTTGCATAGAAAAGTGTTACAGATGCAAATGGAGTATGAACTTGTACGGTTTTTGAACTAAACCCTGTATATAAAAAGAAACATGTCAAATATTTTTGATTTATTTAATATTTATTCAAAAAGGAGGAAAAATACAAAATCAAAACTGTTATCTCAGTCGTATAATCATCATTTTCAGTATTTGTGGTTTTCCAACTGACTATGGGTGAGATTATAGAATCTTCGCAAATCGTAATTACTTTTGAAACTATCAGTTGAAATCGCAAAAGAGAAACAGGGTATTACAGAAACGTGTTTTCACTTTCTGCGTCTGCAAATCATTTGTAACTTGGCAGAAAGTTGGAACATCCTGCAAACTTGCATTTGGAAATGATTTTTTAGTTGATTTTTTATTTTTATTACCCTATTCTCGAGAATTAAATAATGTATAACCACAAATTTAAATTGCATCATTCATAAAATTAAATAAATCAAATACCGTCACCTTTCAGACCCTCTTCATTTCCAAATACTGAAACCCGCCGTGCAGGAAGTTAAATTGAAGCAGATACAAATCTACGGCATTTATTTATGGTGTGACAAGTCAATCTGGCGTATGATGATCGCCCTTGCGAAGGGACAGGCCTGACCCTGCGAACACCCCATGTCACTTCGGCGAAACGTCTGGATCTGACAAGTCGTCGAGCTATATAGACTGATACGAACACTGGTCGAGCGTCAAAACCAACCGATTGCGCCCTACGGGGACACAAAGGGGTCAACTCGCTGGGCGACGTTATGCTAGTTTGGGAATGAAAGGAAAACAATTTCGTTTGAGTGATTTTGTCGTAAAAAATCGAAGGATATATGGTTTTTCTTTTTTTCGAGACTTCAATAACCTGGTTCGGATTAAATTTTACATGACGGACTTGTTCCGAGGTCCAAAAGATAATTGACGTGTAACCACTAAATTAAATGTTATTCGGATAACATAGTTTTGCGTGACTTGTAATTTTCCTAGCGTGGTCACATAAACTGCTTCCCATACACAGATGCCATACCTAAGTATAGATTCAACTAATTCAATTAATATAACTTTTTTGTTTAGTAGATTACTTAATGAATAAAATTTATGTTAGTTTTTTTAGACGTGTACTCAATGTGTGTTGACATGTTGGATATTGATGATTCTACTACAATTCGTTTTAACAAGATACTTGAAACATTTGATCTATTACAAATAATTAAAGAACCAACAAGGGCTAACTCTTTGTTAGACTTATTTGTTACTAATATTAATATCAATTTCTGTGCAGAATTTGTTTATCATAATCTAGTTGCGGATCATTCAGCAATAAACTGCAAATTTAAAATTTTTCAAAATGTACCTCAAAACGACTTTAAAGTAGAATATAAGTCACTTACAAAGATTAATCATGCACATTTTCAAAATCATTTGGCATCTATGCCCTGGTACAATATTTATTTTACTAAAAACATTGACAAAAAAGTAGTTTTTAAATAGCTACATAATTACAGTTTTAGATATACATGCTCCAAAAAAATCAAAAACTAGAAAACTAATTAAACATTCTCCTTGGATTACTGAAAATATTATTTATATGTAAAGGCTTAGAGATAAAGCCTTGCAAAAATTTCGCAGAACACAACTTCCAACGCATTGGGATTACTATAAACAATTAAGAAACTACACAACAACAGCTATAAAAGCAGAAAAAAGGGCTTACTTAAATTTTAAATTTCAAACTTGTAATATTAAGGAAAAATGGTCAGAATTAAAAAAACTCAATATATCGAGACAAAAAAAATTGACCTACCTCCAAACCTAAAAGATTTTAATGCCATTAACAAATTTTTTACTTCAAACATTAATAACTCTGCTATACAAATAGATTTACAACATTTTTACCTTAACAATTTTAAAGAAAATATTACTGAAGATTTTTATTTTAATGATGTTTCCGAAGATGTTGTCAATAATATTATTTACAATATCAAATCTAAAGCTTACGGAATGGATGATATTAATATTATCATTTTACACTTCTGTTGTCCATTTCTATTGCCCATTATTACACACATTATTAATGAATGCTTAAAATATAGTTATTTTCCAGAATCATGGAAATTCGCTAAAGTTTTGCCCTTACCAAAAGTAACTTTACCTGAAGAATACAGTGATTTAAGATCAATTAGTATTTTACCAGTTTTTTTCCAAAATATTAGAGAGAGTAATGGAAATTCAAATGAAAGGGTTTTTGAAAAACAACAATATATTACCTAGCAAACAATCTGGTATTAGGTCAGGCTACAGCTGTGCCACAGCTCTAGCGGATGTTATAGATGATTTGATTAGAGCCATGGATAAGGACAAGATTTCTATCTTAATACTATTAGATTTCGATAATATAAATCATAAAATTTTACTTGTCATGTTGAAGTTTTTTAGATTTAATATTACATCTGTGTCTCTATTAAAATCATATCTTTACCAGCGAAAACAAATTGTTCAAATAGATAATATGTCTTCCACACCGTTGGAGATTACATCTGGTGTACCTCAAGGTAGTATTTTGGGCCCTTTATTATTTATTCTCTATACCTCACAATTTCCAAGTATACTTAAAAACTGTAATTATCATTTATACGCTGATGACACCCAATTATACTATTCTTCTAAGTACTCCAATTTAAATGAATCTATACAGCATATTAATTCTGATTTAAATGAAATCTTTAATGTAACTTAAAATCATTCACTAAAAATTAATCCTAAAAAATTCAAAGCAATGATTTTTTTGTATGGGGATTCCGTAAACTCCGCGACATTATTAAAAATTAATGACGCGTTTATCCAAATTGTTACGCAATGTAAAAACTTAGGACTTACTGTAGATTCAAAATTGAAGTTTGAACAACATATCACATCAAAATTAAAATTGTCTTATGCAAGTTTGAAACTAATATATGCGCAACGATATTTTTTATCACCAGATGTAAAAAAAATGTTGTGATTCACTAGTTTTATCAAATTTTAATCATTGTGATATTGTATATGGTCCTTGTTTAAACATTTTCGAGTCTGGAAGAATTCAAAAATTGCAGAATTCTTGTGTACGGTTAATATTTGGAATTCGTAAATATGATCACATTTTTACTAAATTTAAAGAAACTAAATGGTTAAATATGGTTAATAGAAGAAATTTACATTTTGCTTGTCTCAGTCAAAAATTATTTAATATGAGGACACCGCCATACTTGCATGAAAAATTAAGATTTAGAACTGATGTTCATAACCTAAATATTCGTTTTAAATCCATACTTAGATTGCCTAGATTTTTCAAAGCTGGTTTTAAAAGTTCTTTTACCTACAATGTCACAGTTCATATCAATAACCTGTTAAAAATTGATCCAACATTATTACATTTAAAAGCAGAAACCTTTAAATGCCGCTATAAAAATATACTGCTGCAAACACAATAATTACTTTTTATTTCTACTCTTTTTTATTTTCATTTTTCTTTTATATTTTCTCATTTCTCTTTCTCCTTTTGTTTATCCTTTTCTGTTTCCTTTTCTCTTTCTTTCCCTTTGCATTAAACTTTTCTTATAATTTTAGAAAGCCATCTCAAAATGCATTTTTTTTTATATCATGTTGGCATTGGTGGAAGACCAGGGGTGGATAATATCCGCACCTGAACCAATTTGGGCCAATTGTCTACTGACTTTTTTTTATATATATATATATATATATATATATATACTGTATTATGCGTCGTTCCCAAGCCCTGTCAATTATAAGACGACCTCAGACCAACCAGAAATATTAAGAATATAAAAACAAATGATGTCACTTTTGACATATTTTATGTCAATGAATTAATCCACATTGAGAGGGGTAAGAAAAAAACAAAATTTAATTATACATTCTGTTCAATAAACGATCACAAGCCATTTCAATTTGCCGCCTTCCCATGCCATCATATACTAGTCTTGTATATTTTACCGACGTTTACATACCCTGCGGCGTTGCCAATACCAATATTCAACAACCGCCCGATTATTTACACGAAACAAAAATGTTTTTTGTGTTATTGTCAAGTAATTAGATCAACGCTGGAGTTGTTTCAGATTTAGGATTGCCAGGTGGCCTTTCGCCCACCTCGTACTACTCAGATATTTTATGCTTAACTATTAATAATTGGTCATGGTACTTTGTCTAGTTTGATCTTTTATACTAGACTGAATAAACTAGGTAGTAGCTTTCCGGTGTAGCCATTTTTTCTTCAATAGGGATACTTTCCTGACCGTAGTACCGTAGTATAATTTTAGATAAATAAAATATGTTTTAGTTTATCTGGTCATAAGTTTCTATTTTATTTATTTGATAAGCTCAAAATATGTTTTGGAAAACACTTTTTCCCTCTTCTGGTGCAGTTAAATAATTTTTAAAAACATGGGGACAAAAAGAATACTTTTTAAAACAGTTAAAGGCTTATCTTTTTGTTATACAGCAGGTGTATTCAAAATATTATAATTTGGTTTAACAAGATAGTATGGAAACAAAAATAAAAACTAAACATGTTTTTGTTTCGCTACTATATCGTGTTAAACCAAATTATAGTATTCCGAATACACCTACATACGCTGTAAAATAAAAAGATGTGACTTTAACTATTTTAAAATTTCAATTTTTGTTTGTTTTTGTCCACCATGTTCTTAAAATTGTTTGACGACACTAGAAGATGGAAAAAGTGTTTTCAGAAGCATATCATGGCAGTAGCCCAATACTGCAGTTGCCTCCTCTTCGTGACATAATCGAAAAAAGGTGTTTTTTGCCAGTGCGAAGTTGTACATATTATGTCTTTTAAAACTTACAATGTCATGTTTATAGGACAAGTATTTTAGTACTTCTCCTATTCTTACTCAGTTTTGACGATGGCGCTTTTATTTTCTGACCTGCCTCTAACTTGGCGTTCCTGAGATTCATTGAACACCTGCTGCTTTGCGCATGATCTGATGGCGTTTTTGTAACACCACAAATGAGTGCTGAGCCCAGAAGCAACTTTTAGGCTACTTCTCGACCTTGTGCCCTCTGTGGCCTGGCACCTAGGGTAAGGTTAGTCTGTTTTAGGGATACCAAACAGTGCTTCATAGTATGTGAAAATACTTAATACCTCTTTTGCACAGTGTGTATTGTTGCTATTATTACCTGAAATATTGTCGCATGTTTACCTAGTTTCAGTGAGACAATTTTTTTTATTGGTTTTGGAGCCATATGTATTGCAGGTGATTTCTGCGTGAATATAAACGCCTCCATTCCATGCTTCCCTGTTGGCTCCAAAATTTAAATGTTTATTTGATACTTTAGCCACTTTCACTTAATTATATATTTACCTTGAAATTAAACTGAACGTTTGTGTTAAGCTGTGTACAGACCGCGCCAATGAATGAAAACTAACATAATTGTCTTTTGGTTACCAAACATTCGTTGGCCATCGATAATACGTTGTTGTTTAATTAAAATTTAGTTAGTATTTGACTACAATTGGTTTTACAATGCTTTGACAAATTATGTGCAGTTATTCAGAGAGATTGGTAGGTCAAAAAACCTTTTAAATGCACAGCTAAAAATATTAAAACTGTTCGGATGTTACCGATGAAAATTCAGAAATATCGATTTCAACAAAATTTAAAAATAAATAAAATTTAAAACCATAGCAGCTTTAAAGAGTTAATGAAATGACCTTTCAAATAAAGTATCACAGGCCCCTACTTCCAATTTGAGAATATAGGGGGTTAAAGATGTCATCTGAAGAGGATTAAATTTAGGGATGCCATTTTTACGTCGCAACATGTAATTTTAGAATTAGAAATTGACACGTCTTAAGATTTTTTTAAAAAAACGCATAATAATGGAGCTATTGGATTTATTCCATTTGGATGTTCCACGGCGTATTTAGTAAGTGTAATGCCAGTTAGCATTGCTTTGTTAGATACAAGTTTTTTAACTTTCTGTAAGTATATTTTAATTATACATTGTGCATCATTTCCCCTTCTTTGGGAAAAAATATATCTACATGTACGATATAGTATATATACGACATGTAATATAAGGGGATGAGTTTATAAAAAATGTTAGGCAAAAAATTATTCCCAATAAAAAGTTTTGTATTACCTAAAACTTAAAATAAAATCATCAGATATCACATTTTTTAGTCGTATACGGGTTTCCTTAAAAAATAGAAAATTTGCTTAAGAATAAAGTACCTTTATTTTAAACACACCTCGTAAACGGCGGATAAAATTTAGTATTAGATGTTTGTATTTAAGGTTTGATCATGCACAACTTTCTGCGAAAATTAACTTTTTTCCTAAAATTATTAATAAAAAAGTTTTTCATATGATTTCAACTTCTTAGGTAGACACACTGTACAGTAGGTATGTCTGAAAAAGTTTTACGAAAAAAAGTTATTCTTTATGAAAATCTCTGCTTGCGAAAATAATAATATTCAGGTTGTTACTTTAAAAGGGGGATTTAACCTTGTTGGTTAAAGTATCTCCCGATTCCAGGGTTTTCTGTGAAGTGGTTCTGGCACTCAAATTTATATTTTTAATTAAACAAGAGGGTTGTCTCTCTACAGTATTTTATTATCTGCAGCAAATAGATGGAGTTTGTTGTTTATAAGATATTTACAATTAATATTATAGAATAATATATTGTTTACAATACAATCAAGACCCGGTCTTCTGTGTGGTATGCATACTATACGTGAAGATTCACAACTAATTTTTTCGGCCATACAAAGTAAGTAAACCTATATTATATTTAAAAAGCCAGTTATTAATTTAGATAGCAAATCTATAAGTTTTATATGGATTATATATATTTTGAAGGTTATTGAAGACTACCTCCTATTTAATAAAAAGAACAATCCTAGTTTTCTCTAAGCATTATGGGCTATGGTTATGAGTACGAAAAATATATGAAAATCAATAATAAAGTGGTATGTATATCTTGTATTGCTACTACTTAGCTGCGTTCCAGTGGACTTCGGAGACTCAGGATTTCCTGAAAAGTGCTTCTTAGCCTAGTGATGTCAGCCTTTATTGGTTATACGTAACCTGTACCTACTCAGGAATATTCGTGAGGGTTTTTTTGAGCCCAAAGATGAATTAAGAAGGTGAATAACGATTGGAAAACAAGACAATCTGATGCGATACGATAAGGTAAGTTATTACACGATAACTTAAGAAAAGAGACCTAAAATAACATTTGACATTTTAACAACCAGAGTAAATTTTAAATAGAATATTTTGAACAAGTTATTTCTATGAGACTCACCTTGCCGTGGCGTGAGGCCTCCAAGTGGCTTCGATAAAGTCGAAGTATTTTAAATTCTAAATCTAAGAATAATTATGAAAATTATATCCACAGTGATGTCATATTTACTAGTTTTCGTAAATATTGAAATATTCACTAAATTTATTCTAGATTTATGTAAAAATCCGCAATAATTCGAGCACGTTCTTCACGAACCAAAATGTGCGTTCTAAAAAGAAAGCTTTTCAAAAAAAGTTCCTTTTTTTGTTATTGACCTTAGCCGGTCTTATTAGTCTAGAGGTAAGACTATAGAAAAGATCTGGTTGTAGGTTTACCTGAGAAGTTTTAGTTTGCTAATTGACAATTTTTATGTATGAGAAGAAAAGAAGAATCATTGAACTTTGAACCTTTGAAATTCTAAAGGTTATGTTATTGTTATTAATTTATTCAGGGTTTATTATTTATTTTTTTCTTTCAGGAAAGTCAAGAAGATATAAAAGACCCTATTAGTGAACTAAGAAGAATTATGATGGGAGTACAATATTTGAAATAAATTGTTATACATTGTACTAGAAGAATATCTCGAATAAAGTTAATAGTTTTACTTTGCCTTCATTTATTTTGTGTCAGCTTATTGGAAAACAGGTAAATTTACTATTTATTTTAAATTATGCCCAGAAAAGATATTCAAATTTAAATTAATTAAATTTTTACAATTAACCCGTGACAAGGTATTTACATTTGACATTGCAAAAGATTAATAGGAATGTTTTGACAACTTCAATTTCAACTTAAATTTTGCAAATTTTAGTTGTAAAACACGTCAACTTTTATCTTATTTAACAATTCAACACATCTTAAATGTTTATTTGTTGATTTGCAATATTTTAGCAATTAACTTAAATCAGTGATAAATAAGTAATACCCAACAAAATAATGTATTTTCTAATGTAATACACAAAAATAAACGAAATAATTTAAAATTTAGGTGGCTCTGACTGACATTTCTCTTACCGAAAGTCAGCCTAGTAAAAGCTTTTGAGAAATAAATAATACATATTAAAGTTTTCGATATTGTAAAAAATAAAGGTACTTTACTCTTGTTCAAATTCATATTTTTTGACAAACCTCGTATACGGTTTAAAAAATTGACATCTGACATTTGCGTTTTACTTTACGGGCCATGCAGAAATTTTTATAAAGAATAACTTTTTTTCGTAACATTACAAAAACAAAGTTTCTCATATGTTGCCAACTTTTTCAGACATACTGTATATTTATTAGCTCTCATAAATTCATAAAGCCTGAAAAAGTCAAACGTCAATTTTGTACGCCACTGATTTAGCGATACTTACATATGTATATGTATTTTTTAAAATATCATGAATAGATAACTTAAACAATTGTATTTTTCTTTAAAATAATCCAATTAATTATTTTTAAACGAAATACTATACTGATATTGGAACACCAAACATCACACGAATAATAATTCGAAAAACTCTGGCCCTGGCAGAATTCGAACAAACAAAACACCTGAGTCCAAAAAATAGCAAACTTATACCGCTAAGATCTTCGCTACCAACACTACATATTATTACGAAAATACGTATTGAATTTAAACCTTCCCATCACGGCTTATTTCTTATATTTGCCTTGTTTCATAATAACTGTTTCCATGAAACCACCGCGCTGTTGCCAAGTTTCGGGCCTGTAATCGTTGTAAAAATGGAACGAAATATATACGATATACACTTCTAACTCGAGCGCCACCTAGCCGTTTGGTCCCGGAATTAAATCCGTATAAAAATGACCATTTTTGCGACTTTTCAGGCCCAGCTAATATTTCATCCCTGTGATCTTTAGACCCCCTCTAGCCCATCTAGCATGGAAAACGTTGTCATGCCCGAAAGTGGGACTGACAACGTAGGTTTTGGACTGAGAACGTCGGTAGTATGTAGCAAAATGGGAATGTGTAAGCGCTAAAGTAAATATATATATATATATATATATATATATATATATATATATATATATATATATATTTGTAAATGTATAAACTGTACTATATGTACTTTATATGTGGACAATAAATGTGTAATTATTATTATTATTATTATTATTATTATTATTATTATTATTATTATTATTATTATTATTATTATTATTATTATTATTATTATTATTATTATTATTATTATTATTATTATTATTATTATTTAAGATGCATGTCGATATAGAAACCCAAGCATTTGATTGAATCAGTTTGTTTCATTTCTTTATGAACTCCAGTGATTTTAATTAAAGGTAGATTTTTATTGAGTTCTGCAACTGTTGATGAAAAAGCAATAAATTTTGTCTTCGAGATGTTTAAGCTTAGAAAATTGGCATTCAACCAATTTTTGACATCATTTTGGCTTGTTGTGAATTTTCTTAAGCATCATCCCATGTACAATTTAAGACCGTATCATCAGCATAAGAAATAAGGCTATATTCTTTATAAGATAGTAGATCGTTTATAAAAATTAAAAAAAGAGTAGGCCTTGTGGAACACCTGCTAAAACTGTTCTTTTTTCACATAATTCACAACCAACACGACTTGTCAAAAAGTTACAAAACACTTTTGAAACATTACCGCGAAAACCTATATTATCTAATTTTCCAAGTAATTTTTGGTGTGAAACTGTGTCCAATGCTTTCTGAAGATCAGGAAAAACCGCAATATTTTTTTTTATTTTCATTAAAGTCAGCTAGTATATCTAAGCATTTGTAAAGGTGTTCCAATCCCTTTTAGGAACCCGTATTGTTTTTATTAAGATCAAGTTTAATATAGGAGGCTAGTACAAAGACAGAGATATTTTGTATATTTAGGTAAAACGTACATTGGGTGTGATATACTTTTTAAGCAAGGACAGTTTTAGATCAGCCACATAAAAGTTGTTTTTACTTAATAGATTAGGACAATCAATTAGATGGTTACATAATTTATATAGAAGTATCAAACTGCGATGAAGTCTTCTATTCTCCAGTTTTATAATTTTGAGCTCTGATCTTATTGGTTGGTTAGACATATAACTGGGAGAGAGGTTTTGTACCTCTTGTAATATAAATATTTCAAAAATTTATTTTGAATCGTTTTAATTCGCCCAGTTAAAGTTTTATTTATCATATTATTCCAGATTACGCTACCAAATTCTAGTTTACAATTTTTAAAAATAAAAATTTTGGGGATTTTTATAGAAAAAAATAAAAAAAATGGCAAAAAAAGAGCAGAATAAATAGTTAATGGAATCAATATTATTAAATTATGAAAAGTACGTTTTACAAATCCTACTAATTTTTTGGACATGTGAAGTAAAGTTAAGAGTACTAGAGATCGTAATACACAAGTCCTCTACCTCGTTTACCCTTTCTAAATTTACGTTTCCCATCGTGTAGATAAAGTGAGTAGGTTGGGTTTTGGCGACTATCGGTCATAACAGCGCGCTTGTCAATATAAAAATAAAATTTATTTTTCAAAGATCATTTGTAGATCTTATCAATATCGTTCTGGAGCAAAAAGTAAAGATGTTATACATTCTGGCAAATCATTCACAAATAATAAAAAAAGTAGTGGCCCTAAATTAGAGCCTTGGTGTTTCCCAGTTTCAACCAGGTAGCTAATCGATTTTTCTACTTAATAATAATAACAAATATACTTTATTCTATAAACTTAACTATATAATTACATCAAACTAATCGTTTTCAGATAAGAAAAAGTACAGCAATCTACGAGGTATAATGTAATACCTGTATGTAGGAAAATATAAACTATACAAAATAAAATATAAACTATTATAAAACCACATATTATATGCATGTCAGAATGATTGTGATGAAATTCTAATAATGTAATATGGGTAGCTAAAAATAAGTCTAACTATATAACTACATAATATTTTAACAACATGAATAACTTGTAACTCTGAAACGAACAATTTATTTTCACATTTACATTTAGATTAGTGTTCTATCAAATTAGCTATTTCGTGTCTTGACGATTGTTTTAGGAATTGTTTCAGAAAATGATTAAATCTAGAAAACGTTTCTTGCTGTTTAACTTCCTCTGGTCAAAAATTTAATATCTTTGGCCCTAAATAAAGAAAGCTTCGCTGTCCAATGGCTTTATACATATACGGAATTCTAAATTGGTCTCTTTGTCTAGTAATATATGTATGTGACAAGGTTTTGAAAGAATTTTTTTTAGAGTATATAAAAGTACTTAGCCTTAGGAAATATAATTGTCTAATATCAAATAGCTTTAATTCTTCAAATAAGTTATCACTGGGGTATCTCAAGTTCTTATTTAAAATTATTCTAATAAATCTTTTTTGTATCACTTCCAAAGGTTTAAGATTGAATTTAAGTACACCGCCCCAACCAATTATAACATAATTTAAGTGTGATTCAGCTAGAGTATAATAAACTATTTTTTTCTGTGATTCATCAAGAAAGGCAGATATTTGTCTGAATCTATATAGGACAGATCGAAGTTTTTTTACTACTTTTTCCATATGCGAATGCCATCTGAGATGATTATCCACTACTATACCTAAGTACTTGATTTCCTTCGCCGATGAGACCGTAATACTCGCTACGATATTTAGATGGTCGTATTTAGGTAAGTAAGATGCGTAACTTGTGAAAGGTAGGTAAAAAGTATTTTTAAAGTTTATTGACAAAAGTCTATGATCAAACCACCTTTTGATATTCGGTAGTTCAATTTCGATTTTAGTTTTTAAGTCTTCCCATGTTTTATCACTGAGGAGTATTACCGTATCATCAGCAAAATAAATTGTTTTACCTTCCCCAGGAACTTCGAACAAATTGTTAAAAATATATATTAAACAGTAGAGGGCCTAACACCGTCCCTTGAGGCACACCACATGAAATTATTCTCTTATCACTATATCTATTGTTCATTTTCACACACTGTTCTCGATTAGATAAGTATGACTCAAAGAGATCATGAGCAATACCTCTTATTCCGATTTCGTGTAAGCTGTCGAGCAACATTTTGTGGTTGACGGTATCAAACGCTTTTGACAAGTCTAAGAAAATACCTATCGTTGGCTTTTTTTATCTATTTGTTCATGTACATGACTTGTTAACTCTAAAATTGCATCTTCTGTAGATTTTTGTTCTTTGAATCCATATTGCATTTCATTTATTATGTTATGCTTTTTAAGAAAGGAATTTAATCTTGTTTTAATAATTTTTTCAAAGATTTTACCAACAACAGATATAAGACTTATTGGCCTATAATTGGAAGAATCACATCTATCTCCATTTTTGTAGATAGGTACAACAGTAGAGGTTTTTAGGGCTGTTGGAAATAGTCCAATCTGTAACGATTTATTTATAAGTTGGGTTAACGGCGACGATATATATTTTGATATTTTTTTAAGATTCTCCGCTGTGAGTCCATCTAGACCCGGGGATTTATTATTTTTTAGTTCCGATATTACTCTTTCCACCTCCCTCTCATCTGTTGGGGATAGAAATATTGATAAGTCATTTTTTATTTTATTTTCCACATAATGCTCGTTTTTTTTATTGGTTTAGCCTAATTTGTACCAACATTTATAAAGTAATTGTTAAAAATTTCTGCAATTTCACCAGGTTCATCAGTTAAATCTCCATTTTCCATTTTAATTTGTCTTATTTCATCTGTATTTCTCGATATTGCTAATACTTTGTTTATTATTTGCCACATTTGTTTTGAATCCTTACTGGTTCCGATTTTATCTTTATAATAATTTATTTTAGTTTGTTGTATTAATTTGTGTAACATATTTTTATAGACTGTATATTCGCGTTTTAATACTTCATTTTCTGGATTATTTTTTAATTTATGAAACATTTTATTTTTTTTATTTACAGATTTTACTAATGAATTTGTTATCCATGTTTTGCGTTTAACTTGGTTACTTTTAAATTTTTTTACTGTTACAGATTCGTCAATGACGTCCTGTATCTTTTGTACAAATTTTTTCATAGAGATTGCTACATCGACGCAATTTACTATATCTACCCATTTTACTTTTTGTATATTTTGTATTAATTTTTTTTCATCTATGTATTTTTTATACGAATTCGTGTTTTTATTAGATTTTTCATTTTTTTGTAACACAATTTGTAGTAATGTCGATGAGTGATCTGTAATACACGATTCTATCACTAATGGAAGAATTGATTCATAATTATTTGGATTTTTTGCTATGATAAAAATGTGATCCAAGCAAGTGAGTGAGCTTGGTCTAGTCGGTGTATTGATTGCGGAAACAAATTCCCGTTCACCTAAAAGAGTTAGATAATTTTGGGAATCATCGTCACTACTCAAAATATCTATATTAATGTCCCCCACAAATAAATTATATGAAACGTTTTTTTTTTGTTGTTCTAATAATACATCCAATTCCTCTAAAAATGTGCTGATTTTAGTACTTGGTGATCTGTAAAATGCATTAATAATAATTATCTCTAGTTTTAGGTTTTTGTTTAATATTTTCTTTTTATGGTAAACTACCGGGTGTTAAATCGTAAGATAGAAATAGTGTGGTTCCTTTTAATTTTTTTGCGTTGGCCAAAATATTAGATTTTAAAAAATAGCTCACACATTCAATTACTGTTGGTCGCGGAGATACCGATTCTACGTATATCTCTAAAATCTTCAAAACGGCAATTGATCCCTAGTTTGTTATTCACCAAATCTAATACTTTTTCTACATCGTTATTTTGATCTTCTTTTTTTTTTAAATCTTTATTTATAATATTTACAATATATTTACAATTTTAATAAGTAATAATATATATATTTCCGCATGACTTCCTTGTCCAAGAAGTCTCATACCGATAGCCCTCAACTAGTGGGGCCATGGCCGTTGTCATAGCCTTAATATTATTCTTATTAATTGGAATTATGCGTGTTCCATACTATCTCCTTACTATTTAAAGCATAATATAGCAATTTGGATGAGCTTGCGAGATCAGTAGTGGTGTCTGTCTATAGTTTTGTTTGAATTTACTTGTGATTGTCTTCCCTGAAAACTAATTTCAAAAAACAGGGTTGTATGTCATGTGTGTCATTAGTGTTAGTTTGTGTCTGGTTTAGCCAAAACACGAGTCTACACAGTGACGTCACCGTGCAGTCTTCCGTCCGACCACTTTTATAGAGAAGTGATCGTAGTGTTTTGGCTATTCAGTGGATTGTGTGTTGCTGTCGGATATGTTACTGGTCTCGTCGGTAGATTTGTAGGTTTTCGTGCAAGCATCCATGTATTCGCCTTGCCCCATCCCCTTCGTATATAGTGTTTACGTCTTCCTTCAGAAAGTCAGGAAGACAATGATTGAAGAAGTTCTCTGCCATTTTTAGAACAAAGTCTTTAATTGGTACAATGGATCCTTGCTCATGCATGTCTGTTATACGTGCATAGCGGTCGCACCCCAGGGCTAGCCGCAGACACCTGTTCTGTGTGATTTCGAGCTTTTCAAAATGGGTATTAGCCATAGAACAGTAGACTGGGCATCCATATGTGAGGATCGGCCGTAGTACTTGTTTAAATAATAGTATTTTATTTTGAGTTGTTACCCCGCTACGTTTGTGAAGTAGGGGGTGTTATTTTGATCATCTTCTTCCAAACCGTATAAAATAATGTTGTATTTTTTTAAGTTTCTCTTGGCTGTTAAAAGTCTTGTTTTTAGTTCGTGATTTTCGTCTTTTAGTTTTATATTATTTTCTTTAAGAGAAGAGATCTCCTTTTCAAAATCTTGTTTTAAATTTTTAATTTCATCCGCAAATGTTAATTTTATTTCGGTACATATTGCATCTATCTTATTGCCATCTATCTTTAAGATAACTCGTAAAAAGTTTTAATGAAGAGTTACTAACTTCAAAAGGTATTAGTGCTACGCTCCAAGGGCCGTAGCGAATGAACAAAAATATTCTTTCTAACCTACACTATCTTCCTTGGACTTTTATTAAATTGTTTAAGTTAAACGGTTAAATATTGTTAAATTAAATCGTTATCTTTGACCAAGTTACTGGTATATTTTACTCATAATCTGGTTACAAACATTGGTGTCATTTAGTGAATGAGAATCAGCCCACACACAGCAGAAACAATGCATAGAAATAATAAATAAGAACAGTCTCACCCAGTGGTCACTTTCAGCAGCAATGGTCGAATACTGATGGTGCATAGGTGGCTTAACACCAACTTCCTCGAGTGATCCTCTGGACTCAAAGCGACCGGTCAATTCTGTTCGACAGTCGACTCTAATAGACTTACTTTCTTACAGTATCGTAATACCTATGTGGAAAGATTTTATGATTAATTTTAAGGAAATGAAACAATAGATTCCAGGGGGGGGGGGGTGGTGGATGTATTTCCTCTTTTCAATTTTTAGCTATAACCATAACTTACACTTTGAAATGTTGAATTGAGCACAAAAATATGTTAAGATTTACTATTAAATTATATGCTATAATTATTTCATTGAACAAGTCTTTGTTACCTTAAGCAATTGCTTGAAGCTCACATATACCTTACCTAGTTATTAAATTAACAGAAAACAATCAGTAGTAACCAACCCTTACATGGGCGGGGATATAATTTATGATAAAATTATTTTAATACATAGAGTTCCACTGCTAGGTGGTTCAACCTCTAAAATAACCCAATGGCATTAAAATAATTGAAGTGAAAGAAACTTTGAAAATAAACTTAATAACTGTGTACTTAGCTTAATTAACACCAAATGGTGTCGAGCAGAATACACCGGTGATGCCTCGTCATCCAACAATCGACTTAAACACCACTCCTCCGAAGACGGAAAATGGGGAAACACATCGAAGCCAAAATAAAGGAATCATCTAACTTCAGTAACATCTAACATCCGTAACATCTAACTGGGACTGGAATACTGGAATGGAAGTTTCCACGCCGGTTGCCGGTCATCAAAAAAAAACACAACACAAAGAAAGCTCCCAAAATTGCATGGAAAAGAGCACACCTTTTCGGCCTTGAGCTCCCTGCCCAAAAATCTATGGGAGAACAAAAATGGTAAGCGAGAGTCTACAAAAATTAATTACTTTAACTTACCCCGTCGAAACGAGATGGTTCCAAAAGAAAATGGTGGTTGAACTTGTGAAGAACAAAATCCCTTTTTACAAGGCTGGATACAACTAATACTCCTACTGTGTCGTTAAAATACAAATCCCGCTGCGCGGTCACCTTCAGCGGCTCCTCTAGCCACTTATTAGGCACAATGGTCCCTTGCGGAACCTTTAACTCAGACACGTTCTTCCAGAATAAAATCATTCTCCCCGAAAACATCGCCACGAGCCACGAAGAAAATTCGAGAAGACGGACATTACCAAAAAAAAAATATTCCGGAACCCATATGGTACCAACATCAACAATTTAAAGTTTCCAATATAAAATATACAACAACAGAGACGTACTCACTCAAAGCCCTACTTAAAATTTTTACAGAAACCCTTGTAAATATGTGTTGACAGCATGAAAGATACACTACACTATCTATCTACCTAATTACCCTTGTTTAACATCCCAAATTACCAATTACCCTTATTTAAAACCCTTTACAAACAATTTATTAACTACCCAAAAATTAAGTACGGACCTGGTTTAAGACCACTGACTGTTCGCTAAAATTAATATATCTAGTTGAATAGGCAACATCTAATACAACAAAGTGTGTTGTGTTGACTATAGATAGTTAACCAAATAATTATTATAATTTTAAATGACTTTAATTACTTACTATTTTGACTATGAAATTACGACAGTTTAATTATTATAGAAAACCATTCTAACGAATTTTAATACCGTAACATTAGTTTTTTAAGAAGTAAGTCATAGTTGACCTTATCAAAAGCCTTTGCAAAGTCTGTGTATACCACATTTACCTGATTTTTATTGCTTGTCGCATTACTAACATATTCAGTAAAAACTAACAGGTTTGTTTCAATTTATCTCATCTTGCAGAACCCATGCTGCCCTCACATAGCATATTTTGGACATGTTAATATAGTTTATCGTATAAAATAGATTCAAATACTTTTGCAACAAAGTTTAGTAGTGCTATTAGTCTATAGTTACTAAATTCGTTTCGTAAATTATTTTGTGAATAGGTGACACTTCGATTAATTTAAATTTTATTAGAAAAGTATCATTATCCAGAGCTTTCTGCAGAAGCACTATTAGTGGATTAGCAAGGTAATCGCGGCATGCTTTAAAAATGTGTGCTGGAATCCCATCAGGACCTGCCGAGAATTTGGGCTTTAATCTAGCAAAGTCTTTGTTGATATTCTGCACTGCAACTCGACTAAAGTTTAATTGTGGGGTATATAGTTGTTATATGTTATTTATTAAGGTATATGTTACCGTACAGAAATTTTAGTAAGAAACTTTTCTTAATTTGCAGTTATTGGTTATCAGAAATATATTGCAAAAAAAATAGTATTTAGTCAAATATCAGGGCTGTCACTCTATGTACAGACATTTGTTTCTGATATTAAAAAACTCTGTTCAAAACATAAATATCGTTGATCTAAAACACATATTGTAACTCCAAATTTAATGTTATAACGATCTTGCTACCAATTAAATCGCATTTTAGTCTTCTTTACTGGGCACAAAAATTGTAGCTCCAACATGGCTCCAACACCCACCAAACTACAATAAATTCAAATTTAAAACTGAGAATTAAGGCATTTAATTACACTTTCTAGAAGTTTAACTATGCGATTGTCCAAAAATGCGTTTTGGATGTACAATAAGTGTGCTTTAGACCGACGATATGTTAAGTCCAATTAGTAACACTGCCATAAAATTAATATATTGAACATGAAGGACATTTGCAAAATTTATATTTTGTAATTTTAAATTTTAAATTCAAATTAATGTGAAAAATAGGAAAACATTTATTAAAGGGATCAATAATTTTTAAACATTCATTCGTTTTTCTACCTACTGTGATTAATAATAATAATAATAATAATAATAATAATACTCTCCCTAATTCACCCCCTTACGAGTAAATTTCAACCCCTGAAGTCGACTGAACTACTTGTGTAGGGGAAGGGACGGCTATTATTAGTATTTGCCGTGGCGCTCCGGGGCGACTTAAAGATGATTGATGGTGCCATTTGACTTGCAGGTGAGGAAAACCCGGAAAACCTCACCCACCATCATCGAGACGGTAATGTATGGCGAATTTTTTTAATCTGCATGTCATATCAACAGAAATTGAATTTCTATTAATACGCCACACATCAAATCCTAAACCGAACCATGCAATTTAATTAAAAATCCACATGGCCCGGTCTGGGACTCGAAAACCAGCAGTCTCAGACTCATAAACTTGCCTATAAATGAATATAAGCGCGATAGACCGCTACACCACCGTCCCGATATTGCATACGGTTTTTTATTAGATTTTTATCATTGTAAAAATTATAGAAATTATGGACATTTTTCTGTAAATAATAATCAGAAAAAGCTAAAAGCTTCTTAAGGTTGGTGGCGAGGGGATGTCCACAGGGAGGGGTGCTATCACCTCTACTGTAGAATATGGTCCTCGACACACTCATCAGCCGCCTCAATAATGACAGTCACTACACAATAGCATATGCAGATGATTTGGTCATTCTGCAAACAGGGAGAACATACTCTGTGAAAAAATGCAAGTGGCTTTAAAAATTATAGAACAGTGGTGCAAGGACCATTCACTGTCTATCAATGCTAAGAAGACAGAAATGGTCGTTTTCACAAGGAAAAGGATAAAAATAAAATTATTACATCCAGAACTCCTAAACACAAAATTAAACTTTGCAACAGAGGTAAAGTTGCTATGACGTACAGAGCAAAACTATATGGGGAAAAATTAATTATCTCACTGCTCAGTCAAAGAGAGGGTCGTAGGTATTGTGTTACGAGGCAGTTTACCTAGACTTGCCTATTATCCTTACCCGGGTGCAGGCCAGTTCTATCAATTAAAGTAGACGAATTTCTAACTGTATATTTATGGTTAAGATAAATGTGGTTTTTATAGAAAAATGTATGTTTTAATCGAATCTTTAAAAAAAATGATAGGTATTGAAATCTACAGCTGGCGTACCAATTAAATAGATATCTATCCGGGTGGTTTACAGTAAATATATACAAGTCAATCTCGTTATATAAAAATAATAATATGTACAATTGATTTACAGGATATCCCTGAGCACTGAGGGTGGGAAATGTCCTGCGAGGTTCAATCCTAGGAGTGTTTAACTGGCGTTATTTTAATAAATTAAAATTGTTTTACCTGGGTGTGAAATTAGGTAATACAAACGTATGTCAATATTTGATTCGTCTTATTCCGAGGGTGTTTGTGTCGTCCTATCAGTATCTTGGCCTCAAATGGTAAGCCTAGGTCCTATTGACTTCCGTTGTAGGATTTAGGTTCTATTTTAGATAACTGCGGTAAACGAGGTTACCTCCAGGGATGTAAATGGTAATTGGGTATCTAGTACTAGTATCCAACAGTTGATTCCACAAATAAAACTAACTCCTCTCAAAGTAATGTCCAGATATATGAATAAGATCCACCACCAGAATACGAAATGGCAAACGAAAAGCGTAAGTTAAGAAAGAAAAGAAGAAGGAGAAAGGGAAAAAGGCCTGAAATATACAAAATACTAGTTTAGTTATAAAATCGAATATTAGAAAATGAAAATACGTGGTGGTTTAAGATTTTACGTTACCTGAAGATAAAATGTGGCCTTATTTGATGTGAGTTATTTAGTTTATTGAAAACCAAATCCTCTTACGAGTTAACTTAAGTTACCAACCAATGGTATAAGTAATTATGTTTTCAATTGATTTCTTTTCTAGCACATGAATCCTTTAAAAAAGTTCCTCAAAAGCACATGCTACTTGAAGGTGTACCAGAAAAGTAATGATAGCAGGATATGCATAAAATAAGTTAAAATGACCTCCACAGGAAATGATATTAAATCATGTCAGGTAACATAAAAATATATACATAGCCAATTTCTCACAAACCTAATTCCAAGAATTTCCAGATTATCTGTGGTTTTAATTATTGAATTTTCCAAAATATAAAACAGCAGTCTAAAGTGAATGACATAATGTCACCTGGGGTTTCTCCCCCAGAGTTATCGCAAGAAATTACACGGTTATCATAAGACCTATGCTAACACACGATGCAGTTGTCTGGGTATCAATCACCCAAAAATTAACAGCCATCCGTAAACTAGAACAAATTCAAAGAACAGCATGTCTCAACATAACAGGAGCCATGAAAACAACACTGAGTAGAGCAATGGAAGTCATTCTTAGTCTCACTCCCCTTGATATTTACATCAAGAAGGTTGCTCTGACGACAATGATACGCCTCCGCACGGTCGGAATAGAACCTGATGTAGGATCTGGTGAGGCGAGACGTCACTTTTGGCAGAAGGCGCTCGATGCGCCCCCACTGCTTCAAGCGAACATGGACTTCATCTCACCGAAATATATCTTTCATAAGCCATATAAAGTTATAATAGAACAAATAAAAGAGTTGGAAGTGACAGGTACGATTTATATCTACACCAACGGTTCTAAATCAAAACAAGGCTTGGAATATGTTACATACTACAGATTCTTAAACCTTAACATAAAATGGTCTGTAAGCAATAGTGTCAGTATAGTTTAAACAGAGCTAATGGGGATTCTCATAGCGGCAAAAGAAATAACCAGAAACAATATCACTGGAAGGAACATGCTTATCTATACAGATAGCAGACAAGCACTACTAAACTTGAACAGACTACGAATTTATTCAGGGTTAGTACTTAAATGTCACGAAGCTTTGGCCGAAGTATCCATCAACAATGTGATCACCTTAGGATGGATAAAAGGTCACACCACATTAAAAGGTAACTGTCTTGCTGATTCACTAGCCAAGAAAGCAGCCAACTAAATACTTTTTGGACCTGGCCCTTCTATTGGTCTGACAAAATCGGTGGTGACAAACCTAATCAAAAACATTGCCTTATGAAATTCAAGAAAAGATGGAATGAAACAAGAAACTGCAGAGTTGCCACGAAGCTCCTAAGTTATCCTGACAACACTGCAGCAAATAAATACTTGACTATGACTAGACAGAGTTTGCGCCTAGTCCCAGGCATTCTGACTGGTCATTGCCCAGTACAAAAGCATCTCCATATCATAGGGCTGTCAGAATTCGCACTCTGCAAAGGGTGCGAACAGAAAGATGAGACCATCGAGCCTATCCTTTACGATTGCTCGACGCTCTCATTTATTAGAAGATTTGTCTTCGGCGAGTATCGGCTAACACCGGCCGATATAAGAGAAGCGACGTTGTTAACTACATTAAATCTGTATGCTGGCTCACGAGCTAGGAGGTGCCTATCATCTCAGGAGGATGCACAATGGGCCTAATGAGGCCTAAGTGCCGTGAGGTAACCCACTCTCCACACGTAACAGATACAGATTATCACACATTGTCTTTTCCCAATATCTCTGTGACTTTTTGAAACAAACGGTATTTGGATGAAGTCATATCTTTAGAAACTATTATAGCTGTTCCTTTTAAGACCTTTTTATTTTGTATTTTGTTGACATAGAGTTACAAGTACTGATCTTTTTCCATTTTGTCTACCAATTCTGAAGCATTTTTTCAGATCATTTTGAGTTACATTTACATTTAGCTGGTGTTTGAATATTGAGACCACTTTTTCCCGAAGATCTTCATTGTATTTTTTCTGTACGATCATTATTCAAAGTGATTTAATTTTTAAATGTTGGTTTAACTTTTCGATTTTACATTGTAGCACTACCTTATTCTGTCTTTTTAAGGCATCGACTTCACTGTTTAATTGTTGCACTTTTTGTTAGGTGTCTTCAATACCCAGTTTTTTCAATTTTACTTGCTAGTATGGAAATAAAATGTTAGTCCTTAAAAATTTCAGTGACCGTTTCTTTAATTATCAATTTAATATCACTTTTATGTTCTTTCATAAACGGCATTTTGGCGATCTGGATACAAAAAACGCTTTATTTCTAATTATCACAAAAATTCCAATTTTCTATGTAAAAATACCTTTGAAAGGCAGAGCGATATTGAACACGTGCTACTCGCTATCGCACATCTACTCGATCATATTTGATATTCATCATTGACGAGTTGTTCCAAAGGGATAAATATGCATAAAATTGAAAAACCACAATAGCAATTTTTAAAACCAATTTAAATTTCAGATTATTACTAAGAATTATTAAAAACCTCCAAATTTAAAAAAAAAACAATTCGCTAACTTTTTAAGAAAATGTACATATTTCGTTTAAATATGCCACCATCTCAAAAACTAAAAAAAATTATTGTTTATTTTTTATTTGAAAAGTTCTTCCTCAGTATTCTCAATATTTATTATGAATTTTTTTTATCTTAATTGTAATGGTTTCGCAAGAATACATCAAACAGTCTTTGTAAAGTTAACACACCAAAGCGTATTTCTATTAAATACCAGTTTGCTATAAAACAAGCACACTAATGTGAATATGTAAATCATGGTTAATGAAAATTTTACTCCGATCATACCTAGACAGTTAATAATAAATCGGGAAAAACAGCACTTTATTACATACTAAAATGCATCATTAACCGTATTATACTTTCCGGCTAATGTTTTCATTTATGACGTTTTAACGTGAAACTATTTGCATATCTAAATACACACAGTATTATTTACGATGATAGTCAATTACAGAAAACATGTTA
Source organism: Psylliodes chrysocephalus (assembly GCA_927349885.1). Lineage (NCBI taxonomy): Eukaryota > Metazoa > Arthropoda > Insecta > Coleoptera > Chrysomelidae > Psylliodes > Psylliodes chrysocephalus. Next base: position 37,568,048 of record OV651823.1, read on the forward strand.
ATATTCGCGGTTTCTCCTTTATTCAGTTTTTTTTATATTCCTGGTAGAAGACAATAAAATTTATAGTCAATAAAAGCAATTAATCCACTAACAAAAAGAAAAAAGATGTGAATTTTTCTGTCAGTCTCCTCACAAATATTCTTGACGTAATAATATTTCTGAATGATAAAGAGTTTCAGTACATGAAGTTACATACGAGTATATAAATTGCAGTAAAAAGTAATTTGGGAAAACAAGAAAAACGTTACTAGTTGGAAAATTAGTATAGTATATTCTGTAAGAAGGTTGAAATGCAATTTTTATTCCAATAGAGTAACAAACTGTACTTTTTCCATGCCTACCGACACAGTAGGAGTTGAACATAGTAAAATAAAACTTTGTACATAATAAAATAATTAATCTAACCTACGTTTGACAAGCTCTCGTTTAAATATTTTTGCATAAATTGTTAGTTTAGGAGGAATATTATCAAATTTCATATAAGAATCATTATATTCACCAATTTTTGAATTTAAGTTGGCCTTAAGAAATGCCGCTTATCTTTATTCAGGCAAATTCTCAAACTAAATACTAATACGTCATACAGAACTGTCAGTCATGAAATTCATAACAATCTACGATGCAGGCATGGTACTTACAGCCATTGGCTATTAGTTATTACATAATTAAGATTCTGTCTCTAGAATTAGAACGAAATACCTGTAAAATATAAAACAGGCAAGTGTTTCAGAATTTTCTTTCAATCTCTAGAGCGAAAATGTTTTCTTTAGGTTATAATAAGTAGTATAATAATAAAATTAAATGGTGCCAAATCAGCAAATCTATTATTGAATCAGATATATGAAAAATGGCGAACATTTGATACGACACAAAATCAAAAATAATTATCCAAGTCCCTGCTGCCATTTGCTAAAATCTTATCTTTTGGAACGTTATGCCGGGTCCAGACCGAGCAGACAAAAAGTGAACACGATTTTGAGACAAAAACACGACAAAATTGCGACAAAATTTTAGGTATTGAGACAAGACAAAATTGAGACAAACTGTCCACACCACAAAGACAAATAATGTGCAACAAAATTCAGTTGGTTTGAAGGTGGTTCAAAATTCAGTTGGTTGTGAATCAGTTGTTGCACCATGTGGCGTTTCCACCAAGAAGATAATTTAAAAAATCGAGATTTATTGCTAGCAGCCAGTTGTTATATCTTTGTGTCCTCTTCATCCAATGGTGGAAAGATTAAACGCAAACGTTTTTGGATGAGACCAAGCTTAAAAAAGCGAGAACGATTTTCCATGAATAAATTGCTAGTTTAGTTACGTGAAGACGACATTGGACTAAGTGGTGAAATTCGCTCAAGATTTAAGAATTTTCTAAGAATGTCCACCGAAGATTTCGAGAATCTGATATGCCTTGTTGGTCCTGCAATTGCCAAAAGACATACTAACTACAGAAATTTTATAAGCGTGACAGAAAGGTTGGCAATAACGTTAAGATTTCTGTCAACAGGCGATTCCTACCACAGCCTAATGTACCTTTCAAAAGTATCAAAGTAGTCAAAATCTCTAATAATACCTGAAGTATGTGAAGCAATAATTAACAGTCTTAGTGATTATGTAAAGGTATGTATAAATTTTGTAAATATTTTTCTTCTGATAGTGATAATATACGCTCTAAAATAAACGCCATATTTACTGTTTGAAATTAATTTTAATACAAAAGAAATCGCATACATAAAAAATAAAATTTTCTTCTTGTTTTTCCATTTAAAAATTAAATTTTCTTCTTGTTGTTGGTCAGATATATACTGAGAATGTTGTGTGTCGACACTGGGTGGATTTGAGTATAAATATTGGGTGTCGACGTTGGGTGGATTTGAGTATGTAGGCTGTGTGTTGACGCTGGGTGGATTCGAATATAAATGTTGTGTGTCGACGCTGAGTGGATTTAAGAGCGAAGAACCAGCAGATGATGTACTTCGAAAGCGAACAAATTGTTCAAGTTGGTTTCGTACCTGAGATGATGGTGGCTGATTGGGTTCACTATTATACTTACCCATTTCAGCGTCATATAATAGATTGTGGATTAAATGTTCTACGGTTGACTGGGCATAGGGTGTGGGTAGACCTCTCAGTTTTTAAGCTACCAATTCACCTATTATGTCAAATTTATCTGGCTTATTTTGTGATCTTTCTTGACGATCCTTATTTAATGATGTCACTATGTTGTAAACTTCTTCATTTCTACGCTCCACATTTTGTGATATATCAGATATATCAGACTTGTTTATCTTAGCCCTTTCAGAAGTTTCTTTAGTGTCCTTTATTTTAAATTTTTTCTTTGCTACCACAGAAGATGTAAGTTTGACATCAGTCACCAAATCAGTATGTTCTGCGTCCATATTCTCTCTTGTTTCAATATTGGTTAACTGTTGACTATCACTTGGTATATAATCAGTGTCATCTGGTTCAGTTTCATCTAGTGTAGATAGTGATGAGGCAGATTCCTAGAAAAAAAAATTAAATTAAATTTTCTAGTTAAATTCTTTACAAACACGTAATTTTTTTTTCAGAATCCTACAAATGAAGCCGAATGGAAAAAGATTAGTGACGATTATAAGAAGATTTGAAAGTTACCTCACTGCCTTGGTGCCATGGATGGCAAGCATGTAGTTATAGAAGTCCCCATACATACCGGTAGTGAGTTCTATAATTATAAAGGTACCTTTAGCATAGTTTTGTTTGCAATTGGCAATGCAAACTATAACTTCATTTATGCAAGTGTGGGCACTCAGGGACGTATTTCAGATGAAAGAGAGAGAGAGAGAGAGAGATATGCTTTATTGTCGTAAAAAAATTTACAAAAATTTTATAGACAAAGCGTGTAACTTAAATACTAAACATATTATAAAAATAACTAAACAGCAGAAAAAACAAACAGAAACAAACAGACAAAATAGGAATAACAATTGCAATGGATATGCAATATCCGTCATTATAATTATTCTAATTTAATTTTTAAATTTAAATTTAAACTTTAATATTTAATTATTTAATTAATGCCATTGTATGTGGAACTCAAATGTCTAAGGTACGTTATAAAATTCTGCTACTGTGTAATATGGTCTTTCTAGAAGAAAAGCTTTAGCCAGTCTTCGGAACTTATCGTATGTATTTATAGATTTTAATTGCATCGGAAGGTTATTATACAATTTTTTGGCATTGTAGGTAATGGAATGTTTTAATAGGTCAGAAGTGGGCATTGTTAAATAAACATCAGTCTCTAAATTTCTTGTAGGATATCTACGAGTCGGTCTTTCGGATAAATTTTGAATGTGCTTGCGAACTAAGCAGACGGATTCGAAAATAAATAGAGCAGGAAGGGTTAGAATTTTGAAATTTTTGAAGTAATTTTCGCAATGTGTCCTACTACTTAAACCAAATACATAGCGGATTGCTCTTTTTTGCAGTTTAAAAATAGATTCGAAAAGGTATAAGCTACAAGAACCCCAGAAAGGTAAACCATAGCGAAGGTGAGATTCGAATAAGGAAAAGTAGGTTATTAATGCAGTAGAAGGAGTCAGCTCTTTAGAAACCGATTTAATGGCAAAACATGCGGAGGATAATTTTTTTGCTAAGGTATCTATATGAGCAGACCATTTTAGAGAATCGTCTATATAAAGACCTAAAAACTTGATTGAAGTCACCGTTTGGATCAGATTATTGTTTAAAGTTATAGGTTGTAAAGTACCTCTGTAAGACAATGCTACAGTTTTACTGGTGTTGAAACAAAGTCCATTCGAATCAGACCAGGACTTAATAGTCACTAGATCTTCACTTATGATAGATTGTAATGTCTGCATGTTAGAATTATTCCAGGTTACACTGGTGTCATCAGCAAATAAAGTAATTCTACCACTTATTCTTAAGTCTGTGATGTCGTTGATGAATAATAAAAACAAAATTGGACCTAATACTGATCCTTGAGGTACTCCACTGCTTATTGCTAGATTTGTAGAATCCTCACCATTCGCCCGCACCTGTTGATTTCTATTTTCTAGGTAAGTTTTAAACCATTGTAAAGGAGAACCCCGTATGCCATATATTTGTAACTTATTAATTAAAATATCATGATTTACACAATCGAAGGCCTTTGCGAAGTCACAAAATACTGAAGCGGTGAAAAGTTTATCATTAAGTGATGTGTATATTTCATTAAGAACGGAAAACATTGCGTCGCTAGTGCATTTTTTAGGTAGAAAGCCATACTGATGAGCTGTGAGGATGTTATGCTTGAAAAGAAAGGGCAAAAGACGGTTTTTCATTAGCCGTTCTACTATCTTCGATAAGGTAGGCAATAACGCGATAGGTCTATAGTTACAGGTTTTGGTTTTGTCGCCACCTTTATGAAGTGGGATTATTATAGCTGTTTTTAGACAGTTAGGAAAGAGACCAATTTCAAAGGATTCATTAATCAGTGAAGTTAAAATGTTGATTACTACATCCGGTATATTTAGAAATATTTTGGTGGACAGGCCATCAATTCCACAGGAAAATTTATTTTGGATGTTGTTTATGGTTTGCACTAGTTCATGCTTGTCTACTGGTCTTAGGAAGAAACTTTCAGTGATCCTTTTAGTAGGTAGGAGGAAGGAGAGAGCATCCTGACTCGGAGCTATGTTAGATTTGATATTTTTACTTACATTTACGAAATAATTGTTTAGTTCATCTGGGCTAGGATTTACACTGTTTGAAGAACGGGTTTTATTCCTTAAGTCATTTATTATAGACCAGGTTTCTTTGGAGGAGTTTTTAGCTCTTGCGATGCGATTTTTGTAATAGTTTTTCTTAGCAGATTTGGTGATTTTCCGATACAATATTCTGTAGTTGTTGATATAGTTTAATATTAGGGGATTATCTGTGTACTTTTTAATATACATGAGTGACCTCATATTTTTAGATGATGTTCTTATTCCTTTAGTTGTCCAAGATTTATGACATTTAGTTTTAATGGGGCGAAGGGGGAAAGCTGTATTGAAACACATAATTATTTTATTTAAGAAGTCTAAAAATTTAGAGTCAATATCTTCAGAAAGACCATTCCAATCAGTAGTTAGACATAAATTATAGAAATTTTTGAAATTATGCTTAGAGAAAATTCTACCTAGCTGACGGACTTTTTTTGGAGCTGTACGGTGTATCAAAAATTTGGCAAATACTGCTTCGTGGTCTGAGAGACCTGAGCTAATTACTTGGTGCTCTACATCAACGGGTTTAAAATCAGAGACTACGTAATCTATAATTGTAGATGTTGTTTCTGTGATTCTAGTTGGAGAATTTACGTGCATAGTGAGACTGAATGATTCAAAAATATTGATCAAAGACTTTTGAGTAGCATATACATTAGCAAAGTCAATATTAAAATCGCCGCATAAAATTTTCTTACTTTTTATAGGCAATGCGTCAAGTAGATTAAGAAGATTCTCTAGAAAGAGGTGAACATTTGATTTAGGTGTTCTATAAATACAAATAATAAACAAATCAATGTTTTTGTTGTTTACAATGGAAAATTCGAAGAAATTTTCAGCTTGTAGAAAGTCGTATTTAGATACAGCAGAAAAGTCCTTGTCTACGGATAAAATTAGAGTTCCACCATTGTCTGTATTACTTCTATCATATCTGCTGACGATAGTATATTTTTCGACAAAAACTGGTTCACCAACTTGTAACCAGTGTTCTGTAATAGCAACTATTTGGGGAAACCCTAACTCTTCCAAAAACAAATACAATTCATCAGTCTTATTCCGTATTGATCGAATATTAATTAGAACCATTCTTAATTTACTGTCGGCATAGCCAGTAGAAGGAGTATTTAAGAGCACATCTTTTCATAAATTGATGGTAAAGTCTTCATATGTATTTGTAACAGATGATGCCTTCCCCTTGACAACTTCTATAATGAAACCATATAGTGAGCATCAAGAACAACACTCAAAAAAATCGAGTGTTTAATTATCGGTTAAGCAGAGCACGTAGGATAGTTGAAAATGTTTTTGGTATACTAGCAGCTATTTTTCGTGGACTGCGTAAGCCAATGTTAATGCAGCCAGAGAAGACCGAAAAAATAGTATTAACATGCGTATTGCTTCATAATTACTTAAGGAGAAATGCAACAACCAGAAACAGTTACAATCCCTCAGGAACATTTGATGAGGAAGATTTGGAAACTGAAACGACAGACCCAGGTTCTTGGAGACGAGATACCCAACCTAATGCTTCTTTGTTACGTCTTACGAAAATTCCACGAAAAGCGTCCATGGAGGTATGGGCCATCAGGGACGAGTATGCTGAGTATTTTATGGCAAACCAAGGCCAAGTACCATGGCAGTTACAGTACTGTTAGATTATATACTTATACACTGTATGTCTACTTACCGATTACTGTACCAATATTCTTAAAAATAAAAATAATAAATAATCTACTTACGTGTGTTTCTCCTGAACATCCAGCTTGCAGACTCTTCCGAGGCCTATTTTTGTCTCATAAAAAACTCAGCAATTCATATCCAAACCATTTGGAAGTGAAATGTTTAGCTGTCCCCGATTTCTTCATTTTCTTATAGTTTTTTCTTTCTCTCGTACGCTGGCTGTTAATATTCCTTATTTTTTTTTTCAACATTATCCACTGAGTTTATCTTTAATGCCAAACAAATCTCTTTGAGTGCATCAGCTTTCTTGTAACGATTTTTGTAGTCTTTATTTTTAGGGTCCCATAATAATGGATGCTCTCTGTACAATTCTATTAATTTGCAGGTATTTTCTGTGCTCCATTTTTCCCCCGGACATTTTTCGCAGAGACACTCTAGCAGGTACTACACTACACAATAAACAGAACTAAATATGTGTGATTTTTCACTGATTTACTGATCTCCTACTTCTGTCAGCACACACGTCCACACTGCACCTACAACTTGTTGTAAAATGTGCAGACAAAACAGAGACTTTTTGATTTTTACCGACTCGAGACGGGACTTGCAAAAGTCTCCAAATTTGGAAACAAAACAAAAGTAAGACAAAAATATTGCAGAAATGTATCGGATTTGTCGCCACTTTGTCGCGAAACATGAATGTTTTTGTCTTGTCGTTGTTTTGTCTGCTTGGTCTGGACCCGGCATTACTGTCAAATTAAAAGAAACTCCAGTAGATAGAAAATAATATTGAAAAGAAAATACAGATTTTTAACAACCTAATCACAATATTATTTGACAACCATGCTCCTTATGTAGAAGCCAAAATTACTAAACCGTATGCTCATTGGTTGACACCTACAATCCGGGACATGATGAAAACACGAGATAAAGCACTTTTTAAATATAAAAGATCTCAAAATATATTAGACTTCATTCATTACAAATAAATGCGGAATATCGTTACTAGTGCAATTAGGAAAGAAAAATAAGCTTATTTAAATTATCGTGCAAGCATGCAAAACAAAAAAGACCTTTGTAAAGCAATGAAATCCTTGAATATTTCAAATAAAACTACATTACATATTTCTGATGGCTTAAGTGACCCTACTGATATAAACAAGTATTTTACGTCGGTATTCAGTCAGAGAAATTGTTGTCCTTACACTACATCTTATTATAACTCAAATCTATTTAATCCTGGTATTAATTTCTCTTTTAAACTTGCAACAGTAAATGAAATTAGGTCAATAGTTTTGGAATTAAAATCAAACGCATTAGGAATTGATAACATCTCAGCAAAAATGTTACAACTTTCTATTTCAGTCTGTGCTCCTTACATAACGCACATTGTAAATTGCTGTTTAGAAGTTGGTTACTTTCCTGATAGCTGGAAGTATTCCTTAATCAATCCTTTGCCAAAATCAAATAAGCCTGAAACATTTAGCGACCTTCGGCTCATAAGTATTTTACCGACGTTGTCCAAAATTATAGAAAAAGTAATTAGTAAACAAATATATACATACGTATTTTCTCATAATATTGTAACCACTAAACAATCAGGTTTTCGAAAGGGGTTTAGTACTACAACATTACTCTTAGATTTAACAGATAACATTATAAGATCAATGGATGAAGGAAAAGCTACAATAGTTACTCTGCTTGACTTTTCTAAAGCGTTTGACACTATAGATCATCAGCTTCTTTGTGCCAAACTCAAATATTTTGGTTTCGATGAAACCTCACTAAGATTTTTCAAATTTTATTTAAGTAACCGCTACCAAAAAGTAACGTTAGAGAAATCATCTAACTTTATGTGTGTAACATCAGGAGTACCCCAAGGCTCGGTTCTTGGTCCCCTTTTGTTTTCCATATATATTTCAGACCTTTATAAATTATTGGAGCATGTAAATATACACTCTTTTGCTGACGACACGCAACTATATTATTCCTTTGACCCATGTGAAGTGGATATAGCCTCGCAAAACATGAATTCAGATTTAAATGCAGTATATACATTTTCTATGAATCATAACCTTAAACTAAATGCCAGTAAATGTCATACAATATTATTTTGTCCTAAAAATATAGAACATAATGTACAACAGAACCTTAAGCTATTCATTCAAAATGAACCTCTAAAATCTTGTAGAAGTGCCAAAAACTTAGGCATTATTTATGACTGCAAATTAAGGTTTCAGGACTATGTTTCGCTCCTAGTCAAAAAATCGTATCTGGTTATTCGTCAATTATACAGGAATCGAGGTATTTTGAGTTTCAAATTACGTAAGTTGCTTTGTGAAAGTCTTGTATTGTCCATCCTAAATTATGGACTTTTAATTTACTATCCTTGTTTGGATCAAATAACCAAATACAGACTTCAAAAGATTCAAAATTGTTGTTGTCGTTTTGTATTTGGTATCAGAAAGTATGATAGAATATCAAATAAAATTAAAGAACTTAGCTGGCTCAATATAGGAAATTTATTTAAATATCAGATGGCGGCCACGGTATTTCAAATTCTTTTAACCTCAACTCCCATATACTTAAAAAATAAATTGATATATCGGAAAGATCTGCACAGTTTACATTTAAGATATCCACACAACTTAACGATTCCGAATTACCGATTATCATTTTTCAAAAGATCTTTCACATATAACGCCATTTCAATATATAACAGTCTACCTAGGGAAATTAGGACATGTTCTTTGGCATTTTTGAAACAAAATTATAAAACGTTGCTATTAGTTGAGCAATGAATACAGTGCTAACGTTAATATATTATTAATTTCAAACATTTTTCCTTATTTAATTGTATTTTAAGTTCCATTGATTTCAGTTTAGATTAAATACAGGGTTAACATTTTTAATCATAAATTAATTGTATATTAAATTTCTTATTTTTTTTATATTGTAAATGATGGATACCTTTTGATTATTTTAAATTTATATTTATGTTGAGGTTAAGTTGAGTAGCGCAAGCTAGACTTCGCCTCATGATGTTTATGTGCATTGTATATTACAAGCAAATAAAGGCAATTTATTATTATTATTATTATTATTATTATTATTATTATTATTATTATTATTATATAGTTCACTCGCGACAGTCTTACATAAAAATATTGCATAATGGTGAATACCAAAAGTTCTAAATTTTCAATGCTAAAAAATTTTAATTTTGTAAGAGACTGTACACAACAAATGTAAGCTTGTATATACGGATACTTATAATTTCAAATAAAATCCCATCCGGCAACGTCGCAAATATACGAATAAAGGGCTATAGAAATTTGTGACTTCCTCATATTAATTTTAAGGGTTTATTTTGTTTCAAACAGAAACGTTGATTCCAGTTCTCAAATACAGTGGACGAAATAATTTTTCAAGAACACGTCGCGAGGTTATAACAATCTCTTAGCAGATCGAGTGTAATTCAGTTACCGCACGTTAAGTGTAGCTATAATAATGTTGCTAAGTTGTAATCATTATACTCCACTACGAGTTGACTGCTTCAAAAATATTTTTATATTAAAAATATTAATCTTTTAACTAAGACGGTCAGCGTTTTTTTAAAAAATTACTTGATTTACATTACATTAGTTTAAAAACAAATCATTTTTTCATTGTAGTTTCGTAAAAGACACTTTCATTAGCCTTATATTTCAATTTTATTGAATTTTTAAGAAAAGCCGTTTTACGAGTGATCTACCTTAATTATTGTATTTACAAGTACTTAACAAATAACATCACTGTATTAACATTTGCAGATGACACCGCCTTCCTAACAATAAAATTTAACCTCGCATCACTCGCTTCACAGAATCTTTAATATAATTATTTGGACGTTCTACAGAACTGGTTTGGTACATCGAAAATAAAAATAAAGGGTATAAAACTAACACATGTCACATTCTCTACGAAACATACCATTTACCTACCAAACTTCCTAATAGGGGCGGTTTCTCCATTGGTTTATTTGTGCGGTGAAAATCCAGTTACGTTTCATAAAAACACATTATTTTAAAATAAATAACCTAAAAATTGTAATTTAATTTTATTGTTTTCATATGTGTTATTATCTAGTTTTGTGTACGCCACTGCGCACTGACTAATCGGGTTTCCGTGGCGTTCTTTTATAAGTGAGCCTGAAGGAGTGAGAAACGTTCTCAAAAGTCTTTAGCTAAAAAGAGATGTCGCACGTTAACAGATCCGTGAAACATAGTTATACAATCATAAAATCACTTAAATCAGCTTAATTTGCGCCACGCACACAGTGGCGTCATAAACTTAGGCGGGGCATACGAACTTTTCAATCATTGATATAAAATAAAGAGGAGATGCTATGATGATAATAAAAGTGTCCACACAGTTTTAAGTCATAAACAGTGATCTTCATTAAGACCGGGATATAGACAAAGTTAACCAAACCATCGAGAAGTTTAACCACCAAAAATCATTCTTTAGTCACTCTAATGTCAAGGTTATTCAAGTCATCGACAATACGAATTAAAAGAGAATAAAATGCGTTGAATTAGTAAAATATTGTTAATATAATAACATGGATTTCTTTGAATAAAATTAATTATTGATCATTTAAAATTACATTGTGATAGTAGTAAATTTCCTTGCCTCTAGATGGGCATCTTCTTAAAATAAAATAAAAACACAATTATGGGAATACTGTAGAATTTAAGACTTTATTTTAAGCAGTTAATATTAAATGCAATATTCATTTTCAAACTCATATTTTTTGTTAACATTTAATTTCGTCCTAAATATACCTATTTCGCAGTGTATGAAGTTCCACCTAAAAGTTTTAAATGCCATTAAATTATTCCGAGTTTACCGAAACAGCGAAATACTGACAAATGTCGTCATAGAATGGTCTGCTTATGCATG